>OU343057.1:8762231-9122231 GCA_910593695.2 Ocypus olens | reverse complement strand
TCCCGCCGTCAGCGTCAGCGGGGCCCGTTCATCAACAGGAATCTCCCTCGTAGCGCGACCGGCGACCGGCGGCTGGCAGCTAGTAGCTAGCCAATAAATCAGTACTGCACGGTACGCGAAGATGTGGCTGAGAGGAAGAGGACTGCTGGAAAATGGTATGCATGTATTCACATCAGAGCGCACAATGGCCAGAAATAATGAACTTTCATCTCTTAAACTCCTTGCGAACATTCTGGTAGGCGGCGACGGCGTAGATACAGAATTCAGAATGATCGGTGACAATTGGGAGACGCTAAACTTATGTTATCAATGAGAAGGAAATTAAGGTGGTAAAATAGCAGGCGGGTGACAATTCGCATCAGCGGCCAAACGGCCAGAGGAAACTGCTTTATCTCATATACTTTGCTTGTTCCATTTAAGATACATTATTTTATCGGCAGGGTCGCAGATGCTGACAATTCACTATTTTAAAATGTTTTCTTAGGCAGAGCTCCAATGAGATAACACTCTGATAAATGCCAGGGCGAATCTTGTTACGTTCTGATTGAATTTTAATTAAATTTCTCGCTACAGATATACTTGAGATAGGCACTCGGGTATAACAGTTACAGTTTTTCATATTAGCTCCGAAGCAAACAATGTGCGGTTAGCTGAAATGCAATGCGCCTGTCTCCCCTTTTAAAGAATGCTGACAGGAAATTAATTCTCAAAAATGAAAGCTGCTAGTGTGGTCGGTTCGGTGGCAATCAGTTGTGATAACGACCCATTCTTCTTATTTCGTTTAATAAACCTCCTCGCGGCTGTTCCGTCATCTATATATTCTTATATAGTTATGTAATACACTGAGAGGAGACTTTTGTCGAGACTCGTTCTGGGGGATGAGGGTTATCGGAAGGTCGTTGTTTCGCGCGGATGTGAATGGGGCGCGTGTACGTGTGTGCGTATGTGTAAGTGCACTTCCTTACAGTTTTATATTTAAATGTAATTCGTTCCGATCGCTAGATACGCTCCATTTTTCCTGCTTATTCTCACGTGCGCTAATCGAGTTTGTTGTAATCACACATGTCCGCATCACCACCCCACCCCCTTACACCGAGGCGGGCATTAGGTGTATGTTTCCATTTGCATGGAACCGCTCAAGTTTAAACAGTAATATTTTTGTTCCGCGTGCAGGATTAATTTACACCTCCAAGGTGTTTCCGCCGATTTAAGCAATCTCAATAGTAGCATCCTATTGTAATGAATGAGCTCAGGTCGCGACAACCTCGCAGCTATAATACACCCTTTCCGGTTTCCCTGCTTCAGCTCCGGTTCGAAGTTGCATCTTGTTTATATATGCATTATCGCGCATAGTTTAAACCGGATTCTTCGCGTTCCGAATTATAAAATGTCAATTTCCAATTTGCCGGTTCATATCGAGCCTTTTGTTTTGTGGGAGAGTGGGCGTGAAAGCGTTTATGTGCCCGTGTGCCGCAGATATATAGAGCATACACATGCTCGTCACATACGATCGGCGCTTTCGAGATCCTGATCTTGAAATTGGATTGGATGAGAACCGCACTTTCCACTCACAAGGATAAGCTCGCTAAGAGCGACGAAACTTTCATCTAAAGTCAATACCTAAATGATTTTAAATTCAAATCGAGGGCTTGTTTCTATAATCGATCATCCCCGCCTAATTTCATCCCCGCACTTATCCTGCGCTCGGGTATGGCTAAGTATCTGCCCCCTACTTTATCCTTAATTTTTATTGCCATTTTTATCATTACCGAGATTGCAACGGTGGCGCCGTTGAGTTAATCGGATCACAAGAGGGCCTTTAAGAACGTGATCAAAACGAAGCGGCGGGATTTGCCGTGTACGCCTGTCTTCATCTTAGCCCCACATATCTGCGAGATGGAAATTGAATAAGCTAACTCAGAACGGACGTGACAGTATATTTTTTATCTTTAATTTAGCAGTGTGCTGATAAGTAGCTACTCCTGCCTGCTATTGCTCTGCTCCATCTCTTATACTCCCCGGTGGAGTTGGAGAATATGCATTTGTGCTAAAGGCGGCGAGCGGCTCAGATTACGCCTTATATCAGTATTTATTATTCATAACCGAGGCGGAAACCTGAAATACTACCATAACGTATGATAAAGGAGTTTTAAATGGTGGCTCCCTTGCTTTGCTTTACGATTGTGCGATTTCGCAATTTGCGTCGGCTCTGTCCCGTTAACCGCCCTCTTAGGGGCGCATCCTAGCGCAGATCATCTTCCAACAACACCCGCCACCAGTGTCTAATTGTAAGCCAAGCTGTATACATTTTTCGGCGCGTTTTCTCCTTCCTCGTTACTATAGCGACTTAATAAAATACCTAGAGCTTTGCATTGAGCTCACAAAGCGAAGAACAGGCACAAAACACGAGTCCTTAAGCTTAGCCTGATATACCCTTTCTACATTAACTGAAGACATAGCAATTATATTTGTTTGCATGGTATATAAGTATCATTTGTGCATAAAATCGGAATTTGCGAATAATGCTTTGTGTGAATCATTGTCTTATTGCAATGCCGTTGTTTTGATGAATGTTCCCTCAGATTGTCTTATGTTCGGAGGAGGGATAATGAACGCAATCCGATTTTCCCAATTAAAAATGCCCCAAGTTAAAGCAGTCTGATACCTGAGAGGCAGGGATGAACGATGAAGTAAGATCCGGCCGTCTTTTGCCATTCGCCGGTTACCGTTTAGCTATCTGCTTTATTCGCCCTCAAACCTGAATATGTTCTAAATACGTTATCTCAAGACTGACACAGATAATCATTGGCTGTTGCTGGTTTCCGGAATACTTGGAAACTTGTTCGTTGACGTCCGTATTGTCGCACACCCCTGTATTGTCATCTATCAGATCTAATGAATTGAAGTATCTCATCTACAAGTGAAATACACTTCGCGCTGCACGTTCTATTTTAAACCGACGGCCCCATCCTTTACCCGTAGAGGGTTTACGATAGCGCCCCATACTATCTATCTACTGATATAGGACACCTACTTTCGGCGCGTCAACAGGTTCAACCGTAACACACACGAATCAAATAAAACAAGACTGGTTGCGGTTTAAATTAAGTTATATTTATTTATGTACATTTCATACATCCTTATAAATAGTATGGCAATCGGAAACAAAAGTTACAGAGCAATTATAATACATTATGTATCTATATAGACAATGGATACAGACTACAATACAACAGTCATTTTTTTATTAACATGAAGAATAGAATCGAAACACAACATATTGCATATGCATCCAAAAATAACAAAATATCACTAACTTTTATAATACTTGTCATTCCACAAGAGCAATTTAACATCTTTGGTAATTCGACATAATAATTCTAAGTACGGGTCAATTGCACCCCAGATGTGAGTTACGTTATTATTCTTTATCTCCGTGATGGTAGTGGGCCGAAGTTTGATTATCGAAGAGAGACATTTTCAGTCTTTTGCACTTGGCGCGGCGATTTTTAAACCAAAATTGCACGTTTTTCGGCTCCAGTCGCGGGAATTTCTGGCGATAAGCCATGCAATTTAGTTCCTCGGTGTATTTCAAGATTAAATTGTGCGAGGGGTGAGTATTCAGGGAAAACCACTGCTCCAGCCGGGGCACTTCGGTGACGGGGTCGATGAAGGTGCGGTTTCTCTTGCGCCGTTCGTCGGCCGACAACGCTGACATCGCCAGAGCGCTGGACCCCGGAGGAGATGTGGCCGTGTGGGACAGTCCGGGAATGTATTGACTCATGTACATAATACTATGACTGAACATAGAATTCGGTACTAACGGGAAACTCGCTGCCAACCTCTCTAAACCATCACCAGGCGGGCGGTGCAATAACTGATTCTCCATGTCAGGCGAGGCGCAGATCCGCTGAGATATCGGCCTAATCAACGGAGAAACCATCCCGAAATTACTCTTATTATCAGTATCTTGTTCCATTTCATCTTCTTCTGCGTCGGACATTTGAACTTTATTGTTGTTAGAATGATCACTAGAAGAATGGTAGTTGATGGGCTCCTCTTTCACTTCAATCATCGACTCTGGCTGTAAAGAAATTACTCATCAAAACAAGCGTATAAACAATTCACGGCATACATTAAAAAACACGTGCTATGCAATATCATTCTAGTAGTAGTAGTAGTAGACTTGTGGTGCTTGACAATTTCCGCATTTTAACACAATGCATCAAATAATGTAATAATGGTCAGCTCAACTACCCTCGAGGGAGTCGGTAAGCTGGCAGGAATAGGGCGATATATTTGTCTACGTTTTACGGCAGTTCGAAAACGAAGTAAGTGATTTCTAATTCATTTAATTCAAATATTAACAACAAACAATAATTTTATATAAGTTGAAACTACAATTACATTTAATTTTTAAATTTAGTTTACTTACTTGAATATCTGGAGCAGGTGTGGATGTCCTTGGACTCGCATCTTGCGACTCCTCTTTGCGTGTTGTTGTAAGCGATAACGGACCCACGGGGCTGGATTGCTGGCCCTCGTTGACATCGTCCTCCTCCATATCGGAAGCATTGGAAAATTCGTCGGACATATGCGACTGGTTCGGCCCCCGTCGGAAATTGTTCTTCATCCGATGATCCATTCTTTCCGAATTTAAATAACCATCGGAAATCAAAAATCCAGATCCATTTGTCGGGCTGTGATTGCTGTACCCGTTCACAGAGAGATGACACGATAATCCCGGGCCAACATTTCGGATTTCCGCTCGTTTCTGAGCGGCGCGTGCGTTTTTAAACCAATACACGACGTTGTTGACGTCCAGGGGTTTTCTACCTCGTCGAGATTCTAAACTGTTTAGTTCTTTAACATATTGCTGTATCTGCTGCCGACTGGGATGTTGATTATCAGCGAACCATCGCTGCAGTTTCGGTAACTCCAATTCGGGATCGAAACTAGTCCGCATTCTTGTTTTTTGGGTGGGATACTGATTCTGCACGTTCTGCATGGCGGGATGCCCTGTGTCGGGAAGGGCACGTTCAATTGACTTAGTGGGATGGGGTGAATTCGAGAACTGACAAGGGGGGCCTAGAGGAGGTCGGCTTGGAGATTGGGGACTAAATTGCGCTGCCCACCACTGGTCGAACTTCCTGCGACACTCGTCTGTCATCTCTGGAAGAACGTTGCCGGATCCTCCCCGGCATATTTGCGCTAGGAGCACCTGCAAATAAAACAGGGGTTAATTTTGTTTAGCAAAAATATAGGATTTATTTCGGTCTGGCTGAATTCAAATGGAAGACAGAAGGGTTATGATTTATAATCCGTCGTTATGCGGAGTGAGCCGCCGTACTTATTTTTGAAATAAGAGAAGCTGCTTTGTGGACAAGGATCAAGCAGTTTAACTCGGAGAACGCACATTGTATTGCTCTAATCCGACCCTAATAAATAGATCTGAACTGCACATACACAGCAAGAAGAACCCGCTCTAATATTTTAGCAATTTGAGAAAAGCGCCGACACAATGTTGACGCGGCCGGATCTGCTCAGTGCTATAGGATGTAGAAGGCTTTTGATCTCATTAATACCATGAAATAATGCTACATAATCTTATTAAAAGCGAGGTTACTGCTATTCTCTGCACCCTTAATACATTCATTCCTGTCTAATTCTTAAGACGCGCGCTCTCCATATCCATTTTACAACCCTTAGCGCTCGCGATCACATTATTATATCCACATTAAACAAACACAATGATTAATACCTCGTCGAGTGGGCATCCGGCAGAAATTAGTAATCCGTGTGATTGCACCAGCAGGAAGCGTAACAGTTTGTCTTTGATGTCCGTTATAGCGCCCGGCCTTCCGCGGAAGACCTGGATTCTCAGTGTTGCCACGGTGGTCAGCTCTCCAAGGATGTCGCCCACGCTGACCAGCGGATCTTCCGATATCTGGTCGAAGTTCAGAGCTTTCCAGTTTTTTATCACGACCGAGCCTTTCGCCGCGGCGGCGCTTTCCGCGGAATAGCCAAGCCGCAAAAGGGCGGCCTGCACCAAGTCGTGGAATGGGGTCGTAACGGGGATGATCACGAAGCTGTCCGTTTCTATCATGGTGCGTCTCCTCCAAGACGACTGTTGTGCCGTGCGGTTCTCATCCAGGCTGCATACCGCCTCCACGATGCAGTGCACAGGAAGGGATTTGCCTGAAAATAAATATGGATTAATTCAAAACACGGTATTATAAATACAATAAATTCCTCAAAGCAATGTCGCGCTAATCTGGCTAATTTAGAGATTATTTACTCGTCTTTATTATCTATTTGCATATGTTTCTGTATACACGCGTTTTCATTTTATTCACACCCATCCAATTTAAACACGATTTAATATTCTGAGAATATCAAACTAAAATGTAGGTGATAATAATTGCATCCAATAGGAAGGCTCGCACAATATAAATAATTGGAATCGCCTACCCTTTATTAAATATTCAAAATGAAATAATTCTTATTTTCTGGGAATATTTACACTCTGGCGGAGCGTTGAAATCGATAGCGATTTCCAAAGAAATTGCTAATTATATATTGAATGAAAATAAATAATTTCTAGCGAATGTATACACGATCAAATGTATTGCAGATATTACGATGAAAATTACCAACAATGAGTAACTATGTATTATTATTAGCGGTGGTGAGGGTATTTGCATAAACGAAAATATCCACATTTCTATAATGTGTTTTAAACCGTAAACGCCTATGTTCGACCGTAAAATAATCACATCAGCGCATGGCTTTTAATTATAATTGTATGCAACCAAGTACACAAAGATGACAGGGACACAGCTTAACGCATTGCGAATAAAGTTAGGTTAATTAAATTAAATACGGTTTCACAGAATTTCGTTTATTTGCGTTCAAGTTTATCCCTCAAACGGTGAAGCAACTTCTCAATAAGCTTGATCAAGAAAATTTCACAAAAATTTCAAATGGAGGTTGGTGAATTTTATAGAAGAAACATCATATATTGAATTATGGGAAGGCAGTTTTGGACGCGCTGAAGATTTCACCTGGATTGGTTTGAAGAATGAAATTAAATGGAAGGACGTCGAGAAGATAGCAGCGATAATTGAAGGAATCGGATTATGCCAAAATCAATAGTGATGAGCTTTTTGACGAAACAGTTTTGGCCAAAAAGTTTTTCCAGTTAAAGGATGAAGATTGGAAAAACTTTTTGAAGCAACTTCTCAATAAGCTTGAACAAGAAAATCCAGCACTAATTTCACAAAAATTTCAAATGGAAGTTGATGAATTTTATAGAAGAAACATATCATATATTGAATTATGGGAAGGCAGTTTTGGACGCGCTGAAGATTTCACCTGGATTGGTTTGAAGAATGAAATTAAATGGAAGGAGGTCGAGAAGTTAGCAGGGATAATTGAAGGAATCGGATTATGCCAAAATCAATAGTGATGAGCTTTTTGACGAAACAGTTTTGGCCAAAAAGTTTTTCCAGTTGAAGGATGAAGATTGGAAGCATTCAACTGCTTATGAAGTAAAGTGGGCAGCTATTTAAACACTTGGACGAAAACCAAATTCAAGTGAAAAATTTGTACTGTGCCTGTCGGGAACTTCTACGCTAGTTGAAAGGGTTTTCTCAATTATGAAAAATATTTGGTCAGACGAGCGAGGACGGATGAACGAGGCTGCGGTTACTATTGCACTGCAAACTCAACTTTTAACACATCAACTGTATGCAGACAAAACCGTTCTAACAAAAGTTCTCTCAAGTGAAAAGTATGAGTGGTTTCATAACCCAAATAAATAGTAGTGCCTACGGACATGTTTATTGAGGAATATGTTTTGCAAAATTGTTTATGTACAATGTTAAATTTTGTTTAAGCTATTTCTAGAAATACATAAGCTTCTTTTTTGTCCTTGAAAATATAAAAAGTGATCAAGATTAAGTTATTTGATTTTATAAAATAGTTTGCCCTACCCCTACCCTGTCTTACCTCTAACCTTTTTATATTTAACATATTACTGTAAAGCCTAAAATCACCCCCACCCTTTTTTTCTGAAAATTTGGCAACGCTGGTCCCGGTTTCTTATTTTGAAATTATGTGGCAGTTGTAATTGAGAGAACAAAATGATTAGTAGTACATTACAGCATTAACAGTGGCATGCTGGTAATAAAATCTAAGTTTTGAAATTTCCACGTAGTGCTATTTGTCAGAGTTAAGGTGTAAAATTTAATAAGAAATATTGGTCCGATTGCAGCGGGTGATGTGTGTGGTCTGGGTAATGAGACATTAAGTGGTTCGATAATCTTTTCATTGAGTGCGGCAAGTGGGTATGATTTAATAACGTAATTGCGTGGGCGTGAAAGTTTTTATTATTGGAATATTGTTTTGTAAGAAGGCGCGGTCGAATTTATCTGCTTAGCAAATGATCCGGTAGCTGTCACATCAGGAGTAAACGATGTTCGAAAAGTCTGCGTCCCGGAGCAGATGAGTAGATAAATACTCGAACCGCAACCGCAGGCAGTTTAGAGGCAGAGGGCAGATCATCGTGATACTTTGAGAGCGTCTTTTCAGCCGCACCGTACCGAATTTAATGGAAATGTGTAAAGCGGAAAAGTATCCAGTGATAAGAAAGACAGACAGATCAATTGATAGCGGCGTACAGATGACATTTAATGTTGCGCTCTAGCTGAGATTTCTTCATTTCCGCTTAGAGGATAACGATAGGAATGAAGTGTGGCCATTTTATTTCGATAACGTACTTACCGGTGATGATCGAGGTGCGCTAAGTGCTCGCGGTTGATATTAATAAAGTGCGGCCGGGACACTCGCAAGAGATGCGCTCCTGCATGTCTCGTGTGTTCCTGCGTTGAGGAGATGTCAAGGAGTGTTATTGAATAGTACGCGAACTTTGGTCGTACGCTTCTCTATGCTAATCTTGTTAGGTTAAGAAGGTTTCTGCATATTACAGAGCTTTAACTGGAGCAACCCAGACCTAGCCCCGCGTCTTAAGGATTAGTTGACTCGACTTGAGCTTACTTCCACGGCTGCGGCACAAAGGACTGCGTATGACGTCATATAAGTTGAGTAGAACTGCAGGGGCATAGCATACTTGAGCGCCCTGTCTTAATTTCTAAGGCGGCGATTTATTTTTGTTTTATTAGAACGTTGTCTTGGCCGGTCTTACGATGCAGATGCGACGGCTACAGCACAGCAACGACGGCAAGCTCTAAATCTCAGGGATCCTACTGCTGGATTCGGCCCGGACCTAATCCCAGCGGCTTACCGCGCTGTGTATAGTCCACTAGTCGCTAATCCCACCGGCTCTAATCCAGCCGGGCTGACCAGCGTCTTAACTGGGGCTCATATTGCCTTCCGGCCCTTTGTTCCAGTCCCTACTGATCAATAATGCAACCTTATAAATAATACGACTCCTGTAATAACAGTGCCTTAAACTCGTCGGAGATTTCGAATTAATCTGGCACTAGACGATCAGAAAAGGTCACCGCATTAGTATTATTAGCAATTCCGCAATTCCATAGATAAAACTAATAAAGGACGAGTGATAATAAAAGAGAGATCGAGTAGTCCGCCGTCGAGACGCATCGTTTCAACGCTATTGCTCGCGACTGTCATCTGGGTTAAACTTAGGTAAGTCACCGTCACCACTACCACAATCAGGATTACGTCAACAAGTATTTAGCGTACAGACCGTTGATAGTAAATCGGATCCGTCCATTGTTCAGATGAACGCGTTTTTGCGAGATCCCCTCTTCGAGTGTATCTAAAGTATGCAGGATTTCTGTCGGCCACTCATTACGGATTATTAAAAATCTTTCTTAGTACAATACCGGCACAAAGGGTTGGGATCAGGCGTCCTTCCTGCCTGACGACGTAATTCCGGCAACCGTTCTTTGTAGTTACTGCATCTCACCCGACCCCCAGGTCCGTTTCAGCAGGTCGCAGGACGCGGTGCCGCATGCCAGCGCGTTTTACACAACAGCTTATTTCTATCCATTTTCTTATTAGCTTAAGTCTTGTTAGTCTAAAGTTTTAATTCGGGCAACTTATAGCAAAGAGTTGAGCGGAGAGGCGTGGAAGGGCTGAAAAGTTGAGTTTAGAGAGTGCTAAGGGTCTCCGAACCCACAATACTGTTTACAATAAGCCCCGTGCTCTGTTCTGCTAGCGCGCTAATACGATTTCATGCTGGATTTGCGATAAGGATTTAAAGGAGCTGCAGGAATTGCGACGCTGACACACCTTGCCTGCTTGCTACGGCGTTCCGATATCGTGTCGAAAGTCTGCCTTGTTTTTATACCCTCCGGGGCTGCTGCCGTGGGGATGGTCAGCGTTTAATTAGATCGCCCTGCGGTCACCCCGCGCTGATATTAAACCGGGCCCGAGGCGCTCCCCAACAGGTTGCACGCGTCGCGACGCTCAAAAAAATCGCTCAATGCGATTATAATAACGTTTAATCTCCGAAAACTTTTACATTGTTATCAAGATCGGTGATTTCGGGGCTACGTTAAAATTAATTATAACCGACAAAAGAAAGTCGCGCACTTAGGAGGATTTTTTGGTAACAAGCCATAGAAATTAATAAGTACGTTAGTGTCGTCTATCGGACGGCACCGTGAAATTAAAGAAAACTTGCATAATTATCCCCTTTTGATCAGGCTCATTCTGAAAACGTTAAAACTGTAACAGCAGCCATACGAGTGTTATTAAATGAATATAAGCTAAGTATATATCAGTATTAGACGGATGTTCGCTATCACACAGTAGGTAATCCGGTTCCCGCACCGCCGCCAACACCCGCACTACCACCCTCCCGCTTCTACCGGACGTTTATTTACTTCCGCTACTGATCCCCTTTCAATCCAGATCCACACACTATCCGCACAATATATCCAGTTGCCGTTCGCATTCGCCCAGCGATGCCGCTATTAGCCCAGTTATCCCCCGTTAACGACATCAAACAATCCTCCAACTACCGACCATGCAACAACCAAAGACGAACCGTTACCGGCTTATGTGTTACTGCACATGCACGGCACTAATCCTTGCGTGCGTGCTTATCTCCACCGAATAGATCCTCGCCCATTTTAGCTCGCTCGACGGATTAGATCTAATGTCCTCTATCCCTAATCGGATAATGCTGGGTCACGTGCACCTGCCTGCCTGCTACATTTTCCAATACTTACTCATCAACATATTTCCCAATACAAACTCCAACTACACGCAACCAGCTAGCAATATATTGCCATTTACAGATTGCATGCTACCAAATTTTGTGTTTTTATTGACATATCAAACTGTTGTAAACGTCTAAATTGTAGACAAATTAGAAACAACTTTACTTGTTGCAGAAAAGAAAACTTTTGTATCATTCAATATCCGGCGTGGCACTAGCCAGGGAAGTAGTTGTTTCAATAAGTTATTTGTTTATAGTCTTAGTAAGACTTAATTTTTTGCTTGCAGATTAACGAACAGGTTGAATATTCATATATTCAGGCTACATTTCGTTTTCTTGTATTTATCTAAATTGTAGTAACAAATAAAGATATTTACAAAGAAAATTTTTATTTCAAGTTTCCAAAGTAAATGCTTTATCAACAATCATCATTTTATAATGTAATTTAAAACGAAATTTATTCGTAAATCTGTGTGTGTGTAAATTTATATCGTATGTTCATTAAAAAAATACCTCAAGAGTGCCATGATTTTTTATTTAAAAAAATTTAAGTTGGCACACATGTTAGTTAGGAATTGACATTAAAAACGTCAGATCGTTTAAAAGTCACAATTGTTCCGTGGTCATAATGGTTTACAGCAACTAGCAAAAAACGTTACTAGTTGAAAGTTATTTCCGAAATGGGACTAAAGTGGGCGGAAATTGGGTGTATTCATTCGACGCACCTATGGTTGAGTTTCAGGAAGAATTTCCTAACGTTCCCATTATTTATGATGTCTCCGTAAACCAGGAAGTGGTAGACCAGCATGCTATTAACACAGCCCAAGAAATTTTGGAAGATGAACCTACGACTTCTCTGCGCCGTTTGTCACAGCACATTAATTTATCAGTAGGAACACAACATAACCTCAATATGTGTTACCAAATTAAATTTAAAAAAATAAAAAATCATGGCACACTTGAGGTTTTTTTTTAATGAACATACTTTATAAGGATACTCTAAGTTTACGGTCTTGTCTTAATGATTGTAGATCAAACTATAGTTATTATGTTCCTCTTAATAGAATTATGGGGAACATTAATAATTGAAAAATATATTTTTTTTCGACCACATATACACAGCTTAGTCACTCGTTATAAGTGAACTATTTTATACAGGGTCCTGCATCTCACGTCCCGTCTTCTATAGCTCAGTTACTAATTAAGTTAGGATTTTGATATTTTGTAGAATATATTTGTATCCTATGATGCATTTCAGGAAAATATTTTTGATTATACAGGGTGTCCCAAAAAAGCGTGACATCACGATGATATATTTTTTTTTAGTTACATGCTATGTATTTTATTACTTATTTGGGTACCTTTTATGGTTGCCTACATACTCCTATAATTTTATTGGAATCGAGTCAGGGACATCAGCAAAAAAAAATTAAAACTAAAAAAAATCAGTTTTGCACTATTGTTTAAAAAAATGAATAAAAAATAAAAATAGTGCCGTGTTAATAAAATCATACAAGGTACTTATTAAATAAGGTCTGATAGTCCCGTTAACGAAGTTTGATTGATATGAATTATACAGGGTGTCCAAAATTTAGTGTCAAACATTTCAAACTTTAAAGCACTTTATTTTTCTTATTTTAAATTGGAGCCCCTGTATATTTTTATGTCATTCCATGCAGAATTAAAAAACAAACATTTTCCTAATAACAACCCTGTCCCAATTCCTAACGCATTAAAAGTTATTTGCAAAAAACTCGTTTTATCAACCATTTCAATAGCCATTTTACTAAATAAAAATCGAAGGTGGCTTTGAAAAACAATTTATTGACAAAAAATAAATTGAAAAAACGAAATATAGCCTGAATAAATGGATATTCAACCTGTTCGTAACTCTGCAAGCAAATTAAGTCTTTACTAAGACTAAACAAATAACTTATTGAAACAACTACTTCCCTGGCTAGTGCCACGCCGGATATTGAATGATACAAAAGAAATTTGCGTTATTACTAGTACTAAGTACTAAGTGAAATAACATTGGTTTAAGATCGTTTATTTCTACCCACAGGACTAACTTGAAAATTAAACTAAATTGAATTTGAAAACTTTAAACTATAAAACTGAATCCTAAAATATGTAAAAATTAAGTAAATAGCCATCTGCAGACGCGTTTCGAGATTTATCTCTCATCAATGTATTGACATTAAAATTTAACAAAGTGACAAGAGACTATTTTGACTTTAGTAATGTAAACGTTTAAAGCATTGTTAGCTTAAGTTCTTTATACTCAAGAATAATATTTTTGTCATGGAAAACAAACTTTTTTTTTGTTTATTATTTTTTTAAACAGAAAGTCCGCTTTTTATAGGAAAACAAACACTGGAACAGTCATTTTTCGTTAGAAAAAAAAATCCGTGCGTCAAACCCTTATTTGTTGTTCAAGATTTGTAAATCAGTTTTAAACTAACCTTAAAGTGCGTTGTCTCCAAAACCGGGTTCTCGTCATGAATATTTTGGTCAGAGACAAAAACCGTGATACAGGTTACGCATCACCCTCCATTTTCACTTTTACTTAGCCTGTTGCTTTATACATTTTTGTGTCGTTGCAATTATGTCAATTGAAAACAGTATTTGCAGCTTAAGTAAAAATATGAACGAAGGGTGGGTTCTAGAATGGTGATGGGTAGGTCCAAGGGGTTCTAGATGGGTGGCCACTATGGGTTCTAGATCGTTAACATTTGAAACAAAAACAGAATGTATGAAAAAAGCGATTCTTGGCAGTAAAAGAAATTACATAAATATAAGAGGAAATCATTTACTCGTTATCTTAAAAATGAATGATCCGGAATATCCTAGATTTAAGTACAATTGGTTGGATGGTAGGATAGGGGGATAGTCACTACCAAAAACATTTTGGTCAATGATCTTTTTGGAAAAAAAAATCATTCATTTTCTTTTTTGGAGTGCAACATTGCAATTACAAAACAGATAAACACATTCTTAGATTATTTTGTTGCCCTTAGGAACCTCAATGATTCTAAGATTACTTAGCATTGCAAACAAGCTCTGAACCAAGTGACCAAAGGCAACAAGCTCACTTTTATCCGGCATGTATAGAAAGCAATGAACCCGATGCACTTTCAAAAGAAGGAGCTTCGACTATCATCATCTTAGGAGCGAAACCATCATGTGGGCTATCGAAAGCACATAAGAAGGGCGTAGTTTAAGAATGGGGAAAAAAGTGAAAAGCAGTTTTCTGGAAAAATACACCAGATCAAAGACAATCCAAAATGTTATTGGTCAAAAATATATTTCTTTGCAAAAATAATCTAAGACTGAAAAAAATATTTATCATTGAAGTGTTTTTTTATAGAATCTTGGAAAAATAATGAAAAAATGGCCAAAAAATATATTTATTAATCAAGTGTTTTTTGCACCAAATTTTGTAAAAATAATTAAAAAATGGCCAAAAAATATATTTATTAATGAAGTGTTTTTTGTACCAAATTTTGTAAAAAGAATCCAAAAGTGGCCAAAAAATTTATCATTGCAGTGTTTTTTTTTATAGAATTTTGGAAAAAATAACCGAAAAGTGGATAATTTTACAAAATAGTACCGGAGTTTTTATTCAATACAAATTTTCCCAGTAAGGCAAAAGTTAAAAAATTTTTGGAAATGATAATTTTTGATATGTTTAATCCAGTATCAACTATATTTCGTTATTAATGTGTTTTATGACTTTTCTTCTAACACAGACAAACCACTCCATAACTAACTTTTCCCATACTGGTAGCAATGTCTCGAGGTTAAAAATGTGTATGATCACAATAATACTTTTTCCTCGCTGCATGCTAGAAAGTAAAAACAATTGTACGTTCTACGACTTCGCATCTTTTTAGAATTACCATCGTAAATTATATCGCAACGGATGAAACATATTGTCGTCGGGGTTCATTAGAAATACGTATGATTTTTTTGTCATCTGCAGACTCGTTTACAACCTATAAACGTATTGCTCACGTCTGAGGAATCACTACCCATTGCAAAACTAGAATAAAAACGCTGAAATAATGTGCTGTCCGACGCCATTATTTTGCCGAGCAATAACTGCATCTATAAAACTGGCGTTGGCCGAATGATGATTTCTGCGAAATGGTGGTGCTAAATCCAAATATACGTGCCTTGAAACTCTAAAAATACCTACAATGAAACTCAAAATAAGATTCAATTCCGAAATTCGACTATAAAACTCGAAATAGTGTGCAATTCCCATCGTGCTCTTTTTGTGAAGAATCAAGTTACAACGCTATTTTTTACTTGCATTTTGAAATTAGTGCATTTATGTTAAAACCTAATTAAATGCTTGTATTACGATATAACTTGCAGATTAACATATGAACGTTGAGTAAGAATATAAATGGTCGGTTATGTTTTTATGGGTATAGATTTTGCAGGGTATTATCTGTAATATATTTAGTGAGTCTGAGCGCATAGTGCCCCTGAATGCAGGTTGAGCGAGTGATGAATATAAAATATTTGTAAATATGGCGCAAAGCGGAGCGCTTTAATTGGTGTTCACGGGGTGATTTCGTGTATAATGCACGTTTTAGCTTGTTTTAAAGTGAAGTGTGTAGACATAAGGCATAATATGGTTAATCCGCGTTTGAATGCGGGGATGTTTACGTGAATGCGGCGGCGGAGGGCAGCGGGAGGGCGATATGGCAACATATAGGTGGCCAGTGAATTGCAAGATCACCTTGGCGACACAGACACCTAAGCCGAATTGAGAAACAGCTCAACCGGGATCAGACACTCCGCTAATCCGCCGATATGTTGAGGCCGCACGCCAGTCCAGTTCAGCCAACAGATACATAAATACAAGAATAAACCTGTTCGCCTCGCTCACGCTAATCCTAATAATATGAGGATTAAATCAGCCAAGGATTAAGTTTAGCTATTGGTGCGTGTTATCATCGTTTTCCAGAACTAGGTACTTTTTTCCCAAGTTTTGCTGCCGGCCCCGTTCGGTTTTATGCCGGCGCGTTTTTAAGAGTCACCCAGCCTCGGCCTCAGAACTGCTAGACGTACCTCCCTCATTAAATATTTCAAGAATTTGACCCGCAACAAATATACAACTCAATTTTAATTACTGCGACAACCATAAATAAATATTAAACTCACATGCTTGAAGTAAAAAACAAATTAAATTACTGGCACTAGCCAGGGAAGTAGTTGTTTCAATAAGCTATTTGTTAATAGTCTTAGTAAGACTTAATTTTGCTTGCAGAGTTACGAACAGGTTGAATATTCATATATTCAGGCTATATTTCGTTTTTTTGAAATTAAATTAAATTGATTATTGATTAAGTAAACAATAAAAATAAATTAGTCTTTGCCAATTTTAACTATATATCAAAGTCTGTGCAATTACCTTCATTCAAATTAATGTAAAATTACTGACTCCGATGAAATATAATTAAAATATGAAATCTTCCATTCCATGTGGCAAAATAATTGAAGAGATAAAATAATTAATTTTGAAACTCAAACCAACGTTATTATTGATTGATTCTTGAAATTAATACTTGATACATATCCAATTACTAAGGAAGTTAACACTTTGCTGGTTTAACTTTGTTAATTAAAAAATTGTGTTTATTTTAAGTTAACTTCTTTAGAAAACATTTTTGTTCTTTATACTTTAACTAAGTGCCTCATCAACGTATGTTTTGGTTTATCAACTAACCAAAAGTTTAAAAACTACTAGATTGACTTTCGTGTGATGTATTCCACAAATGTTCAGCATTATTAACGTCTACATATATTTTAATTCGAACGCAACTCTTGAAATTTTAAGCAAACCCAACCGCACCTCAAAATCACATTTACTGCCAAAAAATAAATTTTGATATATTCTGAAAAACTGTAGAAATATCAACAGTTTCAAAATTATTTGGCACATTTTTCTCCTTGTGCAACTCTGTAAAAACGAATTTGAAGAAACGGATTTTTTCCAATAAAGATATTACAGAAGCTGAAGCTTTTGGTTTGTAAAACTTGAAAACAATTTTTCTAAAAGGTTACAAGTTCTTTGATTTAAAGATTTGTTCTTCAAGCTCTGCAAACTAGGGCTCACATAAATAAAGAAAGCACATCTCCAAATAAATATTGTTTTTGAAGGATCTTATTTTTTTCTAATGAAGATATTGCAGAAGCCGTAAAGCTTTGGTTTGTAGAGCTTTGAAGATAATTTTCTAAAAGTTTACACGCTCTTGTAACCTTTCTAAAATAAATTCTAATGAAGATATTACAGAAGCTAAAGCTTTCGGTTTGTAAAGCTTGAAAATAATTTTTCTAAAAGGTTACAAGTTCTTTGATTTGAAGATTTGTTCTTCACGCTCAGCAAACTAGGTCTTACAGCTTTCATTGAAAAAAAAACATAAATAAAGAAAGCACATCTCGAAATAAATATTGTTTTTGAAGGATCTTATTTTTTTCTAATGAAGATATTGCAGAAGTCGTAAAGCTTTGGTTTGTAGAGCTTTGAAGATAATTTTCTAAAAGATTACACGCTCTTGTAATAGAAGCTAGAGCTTTCGGTTTGTAAAGCTTGAAAATAATTTTTCTAAAAGGTTACAAGTTCTTTGATTTGAAGATTTGTTCTTCAAGCTCTGCAAACTAAGGGTTACAGCTTTAATTGGAAAAAGCATAAATAAAGAAAGCACATCTCGAAAAATATATTGTTTTTAAAGGATCTTATTTTTTTCTAATGAAGTTATTGCAGGAGTTGTAAAGCTTTGGTTTGTGGTACAACGTTGGCGTCAACGTGTTAAATTAGCGTTTTCGAACGAATCTCAATTAAGGGGTTATCCTACTGTAAAATGTTAAAAAAACCGAAAAAAAAATCTCTCTTTAAAAAATTCTTTGAAGTGTTTAGAATAATATGCAAAAGATTCCATGTTGATATTCGAAGTATTGTTCGAGTTAGAGAGTTTGTAGCAAAGGAAGAATTGGACGCGCTATTCTACTATGTTTTTTTAAACGGTGTACACGATATCTCAGGCTGTGATTGATGAATCGACTTAAAATTTGGTACACATGTTCACAGGATTGTCAGTTTAGGCGTGACGGACGATTTTCTCAGTACATTTTGTTTTGCAATATACAGTGCGCGCCTAAAGTATGGAATATAGTCAGTAAAATCAGAATAAAATATTTTTGGAAAAAATCCTGGAACACGTCGATTTTCTTTCATAAAAATACACATTTTTGCATGAAAGTCAATTTTCAGTCGTCATTTGTTTTTGAGTAATGATGTCATCCATTTTGTTTTTAAATGGCAACCCCCTATGTTTATTCTTGATTTTGAGAGATTTTTTCATTGTCGAACTGGAAGTATAAAAATGTTACCATCTTACATAAGAAATTTTTCGAGAAAATGACAATTGAAGGTGAGAACCCGACATTTAGAATTTTTTCAAAATGACCTTATTCCAGCGCTTGTAGCAATTTTTCCAAACAATATTAATCTTGACCTTTCATATAATACAATATGGTTTCAGCAAGACGGCGCATGCCCCCACTATGCGTGTTTTTTTGTTTTTTTTTGTTTTTGTTTTTTTCTTGTTTCCGAACATGTAGAAATTCTTCTTGAATATTTTGAATATTTTCCAGGCTAATTCTGCGTATTCATCTCTTTCGTGGGCTATTCTATCGGTCATCGCCTGCCAATCCACCTATTCGCAATGCGCCGTCTTGCTGAAACCATATTGTATGTATGGAAGGTCAAGATCATTTTTGTTTGGAAAAAAAGCGCTGGAACAAGTTCATTTTGCAAAAAGTCTAGATATCAAGTTCTCACCTTCAATTGTCATTTACTCGAAAAATGTCTTATGTAAGATGGCAATATTTTTATACTGCCAGTTCGACAATAAAAAGATCTCTCAAAATCAAGAACAAAAATAGGGGGTTGCCATTTAAAAAGAAAATGAATGGCGTCATTACTCAAAAACAAATGACGACTGAAAATCGACTTTCATGCAAAAATATGTATTTTTATAAAAGAAAATCGACGTGTTCGAGGATTTTTTTCGCACGGTATATATTAATAATAATAACTTGTATTACTGCTCCGAGAACTGCGAAAAAATTCCGGAATTTTTTTCTCGTAACTTAAGACGAAAAAAAAAGAAAAAGCTCCGTCACGCCGTAGTTAATGTCATGTAATTATTGAAGATTTTTTTTTGTTTGTTTTAGACCAACCATATTTGCGTAATCATGTACACCGACCGATCGAGCACGGTTAACATTAGCCGACGCGGAAAAGAATAACGTGTGACAATTTCATTATTTTACACACTACAAAAATATAAAAATTTACCCATATTGCATTTGTAGTTTTCCCGAAATAAAGTCAAAAAAGGTAGCCTGTTTTGACGCTGGTTACAGTAGGATAACCCCTTAAAAATATTTTTTTCAGATGGTGACTACTGACGCTTTTTTGTGAGTCGACTCTTGATTCTTTGCAGGAAGTCAGTCTGGAAAAAAAGTGATGACGCTGGTTACAGTAGGATAAGCCCTTAAAAATATTTTTTCAGATGGTGGCTACTAGATAATTTTTGTGAGTCGACTCTTGACTTGACTTGACTTCAGTGTGGAAAAAAAGTGTTGAGCAATAATTTATATTTGACCACGCTCACAAAATCTTTTACAAAAATTCATGACTCATTTTGAGTTATTGATTTCAACATGAGTCACTTCACTAGCCGTTAGTTACCCATCTCTAGTGACTACCATTGCGGTAACATAGTCAGGTACACACACACACATACACAGAGAGTATAACATAGCCAAACAACGAGGTCGAATTATAATTATTCCAGCACTACTAGAAATTGGGATAGTCTGTAAATGCCCCAAAACATATATTATTTACTAACTAAATCAACCAATTTTTTTTTAAAGATAAAAAGGAAGGATTGACGAGAATTCGGGTTGAGGAAGTGCCTATGATTTGGGAATTGGCGTAAGCAACTTGTCTATTCTGCCACAACCGATCATTTGTATGTATATAATCATTTATAATTAATGGGACATACAGTAAACATCCATGGACCCGAACGGCCACTTCTTCGTTAAAAAAAGTGACCGCCCGAATGGGATTCGAACCCACGACCACGAGGTCCGCGAGCAGGAGCTCTACTCACTAGGCCACCGCGGCCCCACCAATTTATTTACCAATTTATTCAATCGAAAATTTGAAATGTAATTAATATTGTAATTGCTCAACAAGTGTTTCTCTCCAGAATAACGGTGATCTGAATTGTAGAAGCAAGCGTTCCCTGCAGAAGGAAAGCAGAATTTGTTTTTATGCAATTTCCAAATAAAATCATTTGAAATTTCTATTTTTTAGTCGAAACAAAGTTTTCCTTTCATCAACATACAGCTCTCTTTCTCCAATTTCTTTAATATGCATAAAACGCAGTACTTTATAGTTCAGAATTTTTCGCATTCCTGTCCAATTTTTAGCAGAGTTCAACTGTTCCTTCAGAATGGAAATTTCGGAAAATTCAGGCTGAATTATATATGTATACGCCGAACTAAGAACCTGATTTAGGCATATAGGAGAAATTGTCAGGTCTATTAATTAATGCATTAATTTGTGGGCGCGTAAATGAAGATGTATTTATTTAGTGAGGCTAAACTTGTAATCGTCGCACCCTTCACTAGCAAGCGATCAGTTGCGATAGTTTTTGCTATTCTGTGCTGCCCAATTAGTTGTTCAACGGCGCAACAGTTTTCGCAGTATATTACATAGTCGGGCATCGTTAATCCAAATAGGCGACTCAACTACAATCGAATAACATTGATTACATTGATCACGATCTGCTTCGTCAAAGGATAAGGCTGTCATATTTAAAATTGGATTGCAGTTTAGTAAAAAAAGTTAAACGTTATAATGTTACAATAATGAAGTGAATAATTGTTGCGTATTTACCGGCTTATATTTCATGATAACGACAAATCATCAACACCACTACATCGATTTTCAACAGTTGCGGCTGTCCGGTGGGATTAGTTTCGGTTTACTAACGGGCTTGTCCTACTGTACTATCCGCTAGAACACCGGTTGACTTACATTGTGCGAGGATATTTTAATAGGTAATAAATAGTGTGCGACGTAAAGAATGCATTTCTGGTCAAGAGTAATTATTGTTTGCAAAAGTCTCTTCGAATGGGTGATTTGCGTGCGTAATTTTAACGCGTGGTCCATGTTGAAGTGTAGTCGCACATTTGTTGGATGCATGCAGGATAAACATACTTTTGATAAGTAATTTGTTTTTACTATATAGTCTTAGTAAGCCTTGTACAAGATAGAAACAATTCATATTGTTACGGATCAAATAAATCGAGAGTTGTTTTAAGACATCTGCATAAATCTTCTCAGATATATGTCTAATGTTACGCACACGGAGTTGCGTTTGAAATTAAGTAATGTTTGAATTACCCGACGATCATTATTTTTCATGAAGTGTTAAAATAATAATGGGTAATTGAGTGAAATTTTATTATGAAAGTTCTGTTTTAAAGTAGGGGCGGTTTTCAGCCTCCTCTACATTCTTGAGCTGGGAGCGGAATTACGCACGGTGCTTAGGTGTTTGCCGAGAGGTAGGGGCGGTCGATTGGGAATGTATTCATTTGATTTTTTTGTAGAGACAAAAGCGGGATAGAGATATTATCGGGTAGACGAGATTTTAATTTTTTTTCCCTTTTATATATGATCCCTCGTGAATGTTAATCTCCGAGCCTTCTAATCCCCAACTTCCCGTCTCCGAACAGGCCAGAGTCCTTCTAAACCCAGCTTCCCCTAATTCCCTACCTTCGCCTTAATCCAGCTTTAACTAAGCCGGCATCAGTACTATCCCGTCGGAATATCTGTACGCCATATGGGCGACGGATTGCATACCTGCTTCGACCGCTGTATGTTTTTGGGTCGGGGTGTACCAGGCGTTTCATCAATCATGAGCAGATAATCTGCTTAACGCCGCGCAATCCGCTTCAATCCGGCCGAAGAGAGGAGAGCGGGGCACGGACGGGAACATCCCGGGCCGCGGTGTGGATAAGCAGCAGCTCGGCAGTCGGCTGGCTCTGCTGCAATTATTGTGTTACGAATGTTACGAATGTTGCGAGTGCCGATGCACCTCCGATTTTACAATATTCGTGTTTTCGCTAACGCGACTGACCCAGTGTCAACTGCGGACGGGTTTATGGAGACGGCTCCTGTTCGATATCAATCAGGGTCGGGTGCTAGTTTTCAAATCTTCTATGAATTAGTGTATATAAGTGACCCTTTACATGACCATTCGTTACACCGTTTCAAGCTGAAGTTAGTTCAGCGCGTAAACTTTGCTTCTAAAACAATTTAGTCTACAAGACGGCCGTTACACTAAAAATCATCTGCGATTGTGCAGAATATAAGAAATGTAAATTAAGTGACAGCTATTATCGAGAAGCTCCCCTAGGATTCTTAAGAAGAATCTAGGATTACCATAATCCGCAGGAGTTCTCAACACAATAAGGATTATGATTAAGTTTTTAATTAAATTTTAAAGATATTTAAACTATATTTTTCCGGCTTAGTCTTAGTTTAGTATCGACCACAAGGCATATCCTCCTTGTATAACTGTGCAAATCGTGTAGGTCATGTAAGAAATAATCTGTCTCATTCCCCTTGAAGGCTTCGAAGAATTCGGATGGCCTTGAACTGCGCTTTTAAGGCCCCTATGTTAAATCTCATAGGATTTGATCCATGTGTAGCCTATCTTTAGTTTTACATTTTAATGTATAGACTATTATTATAAATTATTGCTTTAAAACGCGGCTTTCCTTCTACACAACTGATCAAAACACGGTTTTCAGAATTCTACATTACTACCTCGATATGATAAATGTTAGATCATTCCAACTTGAAATTAAAATAAGTTTTGTGGACGCGAACTAGGTTTAATTATTACTCAACCTACAACTTGGTTCATTGTCAAAAGTCTTCATCAATTTTAAGCGGAATTATATCACCTCTTGGGGGTGATTTTTTGTTACTCTCACGGAATTTTGCTTATCGATTTCCTGCAGAAACAGAAGATTATTTACAGTTTTTTCATCCCCTCAAAGATTTCATTCAAAGATCCATACATTAGACCTGCAAAAGCTTAGTTTTTTCGATGTCCTGCAGCAACAGAAGATTATTTACAGTTTTTTTCATCCCCTTAAAGATTTCATTCAAAGATCCATACATATTAGACTTGCAAAAGCTTAGTTTTTTCGAATTTCTGCAGCAACAGAAGATTATTTACAGATTTTTCATCTCCTCAAAGATTTCATTCAAAGATCCATACATTAGACCTGCAAAAGCTTCGTTTTGTCGATTTCCTGCAGCAACAGAAGATTATTTACAGTTTTTTCATCCCCTCAAAGATTTCATTCAAAGATCCATACATTAGACCTGCAAAAGCTTCGTTTTGTCGATTTCCTGCAGCAACAGAAGATTATTTACAGTTTCTTCGTTCTCCTCAAAGATTTCATTCAAAGATCCATACATTAGACTTTCAAAAGCTTCGTTTTGTCGATTTCCTGCAGCAACAGAAGATTATTTACAGTTTTTTCATCCCCTCAAAGATTTCATTCAAAGATCCATATATTAGACCTGCAAAAGCTTCGTTTTGTCGATTTCCTGCAGCAACAGAAGATTATTTACAGTTTTTTCATCCCCTCAAAGATTTCATTCAAAGATCCATATATTAGACCTGCAAAAGCTTCGTTTTGTCGATTTCCTGCAGCAACAGAAGATTATTTACAGTTTTTTCATCCCCTCAAAGATTTCATTCAAAGATCCGTACATTAGACCTACAAGAGCTTCGTTTTGTCGATTTCCTGCAGCAACAGAAGATTATTTATAGTTTTTTAATCTCCTCAAGGATTTCATTCAAAGATCCATACATTAGACCTGCAAAAGCTTAGTTTTTTCGATGTCCTGCAGCAACAGAAGATTATTTACAGATTTTTCATCTCCTCAAAGATTTCATTCAAAGATCTAATGTAACTTGCAAAAGTTTAATTTTGTAAGTCATTGAAGATCAATCCTAGATCCATGATTATGTTCCTGAATCGAAACCAAAATCGATGCAGAAGTATGTCAATGGTCCCAGACTTCATAAAAATTCACCCTTTCCACAGAACGAATATTTTTTTGAAACTGCCAAGGAAGATTGTTTATTGATTAGATAAATCACAAAAATTTAAAATAGTCATATGATATTAATATTAATTCTACCAAATTCCTATGTTTGTACATAATAGCATCAGGTATAAATGGACGACGTCAAAAAAAAAATTATGTCGAAAGCTTGATTTAAATATATTATTTGCAAAAAATGCCTTTGTTGTCATTGAAGATGAATCCTAGATCCACCATTATGGCCCTGAATCGAAATCAAAGTCGATGTAACATGCCAATGGTCCCAACCCTTCAAAATGTGTGAAGTTACTTATGTTTTTGATTTTGCTATCCAAAGAAGGGTTTTAAGTTTGAAGTGGAAAAAGAAACTGATAGAAGACCAAAGTTGTTCTAAATTACCAACAGCTTTTGCAAATGAAATTTTCGTAGTCTAGATTTCGTACCCATTTCTTTTCGTGCCCAAAATTATTGGGATTAGAAATGAAGGAAGCATTTGTTGTCGGGCAACGATTGTTCAAACGTTAATTAACAACTGTAGCTTCAAGGAGTTAATGCAGCTACCCAGAAGATCTACTCTAGATGGAATTTCAAACCTAAAAGCTGTTTGGCAGTAGAAATAGAGGAAGACTTTGTTGAGTTTATCAAACGAACATGCAGAAATGAAGGAAGCATTTGTTGATGGGCAACAATTGTTCAAAAGGTAATTAGTAACTGTAGCTTCAAGGAGTTAATGCAGCTACCCAGAAGATCTACTCTAGATAGAATTTCAAACCCAATAGCTGTTTGGCAGTAGAAATAGAGGAAGACTATGTTGAGTTTATCAAACGAACATGCAGAAATGAAGGAAGCATTTGTTGATGGGCAACAATTGTTCAAAAGTTAATTAACAACTGTAGCTTTAAGGAGTTAATGCAGCTACCCAGAAGATCTACTCTAGAGGGAATTTCAAACCTAATATCTGTTTGGCAGTAGAAATAGAGGAAGACTTTGTTGATTTTATCAAAAGAACATGCAGACATGAAGGAAGCATTTGTTGATGGGCAACAATTGTTCAAAAGTTAATTAATAACTGTAGCTTCAAGGAGTTAATGCAGCTACCCAGAAGATCTACTCTAGATGGAATTTCAAACCTAAAAGCTGTTTGGCAGTAGAAATAGAGGAAGACTTTGTTGAGTTTATCAAACGAACATGATTCTAACTCATTCGAACGTGTTTTAATGAATGTTTACTCCCTGATGCAATTAAAGATGCTGTTGAAAAATATTTTGCCCTTTTTAATACCCAAATGTTTAGGCAAAATAATTATCTATCAAAGATCTGTATACGTTTTTCTTTCTCCATGGGAATAACGTGATTATTTTCGAGATTTTTTTCAGATCCGAAATATCCATTTTGAGGTCCTCCGAGACGATTTGATCCAATTTTGTAAAATGTTTATCTGTGGGTGCTGCTTCCCAAAATTTGAACTTAAGCTTTAATGATCAATCACAAGACGAAGTTACTGGTAACATTTTGAAAACCGGAAGTGGGTGTAATTTTATCCGTTTTTTTTCAAGAAAAATTTAAATATGAAAAATATTACAAAAATCTTTATAAAATCTATTTCATAATCATTTTGACTTTCTAGAAAAAAAATACTTTTTTGGTCAAAAATTATGAAATTGTAAAATTGAGAATGCCAAAATGAACTTTTTTGAAATTTTTGAAAAAAATCCCTTTTACACACCAAATTGGAGAGTTATATGATGGCCACATCAACATTTCTTTTTTGAGGATGTGAAAGCTGAAAAGCACGTATGAAAGGTAGTTGTGTAGAAAAAAATAAGATTTATAAATATTACATGTTTTGCTTCATACTAAGCAGATAAAAATACGCCCTCGCACCTCATACCACCTACGCCGTCGATTCACTTGAAAACCGAAATATATCCATTGTAACTCTTATTGAACTACGTCACGATAACCGGCATTTACTATTGGACATAGGATATGGGTAATCAGTTACATATCAATGGTCATGGTTGTTGTATCGTCATTGGTTATAGTGATTAGTCATTGGCCATTGGTAATACATTATTGATTATTTATGATTGATCGCTGCTCATGGATTATTAGTGGCAAGATATGTTACCTTTATTGAATTTACGACTTCCCGCTTGTTTATTCTTAGTGGTTTTATTGCGAGGGATTAATTATAAAGTTAAATGAAAAAAATATTTAATCATATAAACTAAGTATGATAATGCGAGAGGGAGAGAGAAAGAGAAAGATTTTAGTTTTGCAGGACGCTTCGGCTGCTTTGGTCATTCGCGTGATGAAAATGATAGTTATTGTATATATACAGCTGTCGTCTTCTGTCGCTATATATTATTTTGTGGTTGAAACACAGTGAATTTTTAAATTTAGTTTAAGTGTGATGAGATATCATTTTGTCACGCCACAACCTTCACGAAATATTTCTTCTCGTGTAGAACATATTGCTAAAGTTTCAAAGAATTTCAATCAAAATGAAAAGAAACTATAGCTAATAATTTTGATTGTGATATCATCTATAGCGACCTCATAATTCTGATAGCATTATTACTTGGGATGATCCGAACGTCGAAGAGACAAATCATTCAACAATAAACAAAACAAAAAACAACTGAAAATATAATAAACCCAATATTAAAGAAACCTAAGCTTTGACGTAATAATTTTAGTACAAGTTTTGATTGCAACCCTTCGTTTGTTTCATAAAACTTAACTTCATCCTGATTGTATTAAATCACATTTTCTCTGTACAATGTATTCTTTGAAAGTGAAAGTACATTTTGTGAAACATACCAAGTGCTTTATTATTATTACGAAAAATAGTTAATTCGAAGTAGGTGTGACATTACTTTTGACAATTTAGATGATTCAGCCATGACCAACTTTAGGAATATTAACAATTGACGTAATGTCTTTAGATTTCTTCGATAAGATTCTCATTTAGCATGAGGTGAAACATACTGTAATATGATAATAATAATATTATTTTTTCAGCAAAGAAAAAAATAGAAAAAATCAACTTTTTTAATAATCATCGTAGACCTTCATGTAATACCTTTTTTCATCAGAAGAACAAGGTAAATCAATTGGCGTTAAAAAATTTCATCAAAAAAGTTGGCGTCACCATGAACATTATGGAAAATTTGGAAAAAATATTTTTTCAGACTTTGCACGGCCGTAGCGGCTAAACGAAGAATCCAAATCGAATGCGGTTTTCAAATCTGTGCTCCTTGGGTGCAAGTTAGTCGGATTCAATTAAAATTGGCGATTTTTAAATTTTTGACGAAAACTTGAAAAACTACCCAATGGTCCCAAAAATTGTATTTAAAATGATTTCCTGAAGAAACCACTGGTTCGATTCAGGGTTTCTATAGGTCACCAGAAAGATCCCTTCAGGAGGCCTCAGAAAATGTACTTGCACAAATGTCTAGGGGGGGACCTTCTTGCTTTTGTCCAAAAATTGCATTTAAAATGACTTCCTGAAAAAAACACTGGTTCGATTCGGGGTTTCTATATGTCATCGGAAAAATCCCTTCAGGACGCTTTAGAAAATGTACTTGTCTAACCACAAATGTCAATTTGAAGCCCGTCGCGCTTCAGAAAAAAAAAACTCGAAAATGGTAAAAATAAAACAAATCAATTTTTTTTTAATAATCATCGTAGACCTTTATGTAATATCTTTTTTCAACAGAAGAACAAGCTAAATCGATTGGCGGTAAAAAAATTAATCTAGAAAAAATTGCAAAAAAGTTAGCCAGTCACCATGAACATTATGGAGAATTTAAAAAAAAAGTCGATTTTTCAGATTTTGAACAGGCGTAGCGGCTAAACGAGTGTAAGGGTGTAAGTTAGTCGAATTCAATTAAAATTGGTGTTTTAAAATTTCTGACGAAAACTTGAAAAAGTACCCAAGGGGCTTTTGTCAAAAAAATGCATTTAAAATGATTTCCTGAAGAAACCACTGGTTCGATTAGGGGTTTCTATATGTCATCAAAGATCCCTTTAGGACGCTTTAGAAAATGTACTTGCCTAACCACAAATATCAATTTGAAGCCCGTGGCGCACCACCAAAGAAAACTCGAAAATGGAAAAAATACAAAAATCTACTTTTTTATCATCGCAGACCTTCATCTAATACCTTTTTTCATCAGAAGAACGAGCTAAATCGATTGGCGGTAAAAAATTTCATCTAGAGAAAAATTGCAAAAAAGTTGGCAAGTCACCATGAACATTATGGAAAATTTGGAAAAAAGTTGATTTTTGACTATGAACGGCCGTAGCGGCTAAACGAAGAATCCAAATCGAACGCGGTTTTCAAATCTGTGCTCCTTGGGTCCAAGTTGGTCGGATTCAATTAAAATTGGCGATTTTTAATTTTTGTCGAAAACTTGAAAAACTACCCAAGGGTCCCAAAAATTGTCCAGTCACCATGAATATTATGGAAAATTTTTATCGATTTTTTTACATTTTTAACGGGCGTACCGGCTAAACGAAGAATCCAAATCGAACGCGGTTTTCAAATCTGTGCTCCTCGGGTGCAAGTTAGTAGGATTCAATTAAAATTGGCGATTTTTAATTTTTGAAGAAAACTTGAAAAAATCGAAAAAATTAACTTTTTTTTTAATACCTTTTTTTCACCAGAAGAACGAGCTAAATCGATTAGCATTAAAAAAATCATCTAGAAAAAAATTGCAAAAATACAAAATACGAGACATGATGTACAAAATAATTTTTTTTCGGACATACGGAGCAGATGTTTTTGAAATATTTTATAATAATCGCATTGCTAAACGCTATACCTAACATCAGTGGCGGCTCGTGGAACATGTTGGTGGTAGAGCCATACAATATACCCGCGTTCCCTCCTTTTTTGAGGAAAGAAAGAACGATTTATCTTCCTACACCAAAGTAACTGGCGAAAAAGTGTTAAGAATGAAATAAAAATTCTTGCTAAGCTTGAAACTACAAGTAGTGTCATGACTTCTTGGCTCTATATAACTGCCCCATTTTTACTTTCTCTTTTAAGAAATGCGGAAAAATATTGTGATCGTGAAAATTTCTAGGTCCCTAGAGGCGATTGCTGGAGAAAAAAAAGTATGTGTGTGTGTTTGTACGCTCTGTATCTCAAAAACTAATACAGGAATTACCATGCAGGTAAGCCTTATTTGATAATCCGAAGAACTGGAAAGGTTTTGATCATCTTAATTTGTTCCTGTTCTACTCATCGGGTGTAAAGATAACATTCAGAAAACCGGAAATGCGTGTTTACCTTAACCGTTTTTTTTTTGTTATCTTCCAAAACCTTTTAAATATGAAAAATATTACAAAAATCTTTGCATAAATGTTGAAGATAACAAGTAACTGCACATATTTTGTTAATAAATGTGTTTCATGACCTCTTTGTTTTTGAGAAAAAATTAATTCCTTTTTTGTCAATAATTATGAAATGATGATAGTTACATCAAATTTATATAAACAAAAATTGTGTGTCAAAATGAACGATTTATAAAAAATAGCTTCTTTCGAAATCTAAACCAAACCAAAGTATCATTAAAATTCCGTTTATGCCATCAAATCGGAGAAATAAATAGCCACTTAACACCCATTCCCTTGTCAGGATTTTATCCCGCAATCTTAAGTATTCCAGCCAGTTGATATTTTTTATATTTTATTTTTACCCTTAATTTCAAAATTTAACACGTGCTTTATAAATTTATTAAGCCGTCAGTAAGCTCGTGTTTAAATTATTAAGATTAAAAGTCGATTATTACTGTATTCGTGAAGTTTTTGATTTCCACGCTTTATCAATATAAATGATAATATTGCTTATCCACATGATAAAGTGATTGTGATAGTGTGTTTATTATTAGCTATTCGGTTAGTAAGACGAGTGGGGCATAATAATAATTGCGTGGATTACGAGACCTAAGACAGTTTTAACCTATTTGCGAAGAACTGCATTACCACCGGCGAGTATTGAACCCGGGACTTTATCGGACAACAAATTGGACGCCGACGAGGTGTTTTTAAGAAGGGGGCATACCTGAAGATTTGACGCCGTCGAGTTCCTCCTTGACGGACGGCGGCGACACGATGGACTCCAGGGGGGTGGCGGATCGGTCGGCAGCAGGAGTCGGTGCTCTTTCGGCAGAATCTCGGGAGGAACTGCCGGTGGCCGCAGGAGTGGTCGACGGCGGCGGCGTCTTGCAGTTCCTCGTCAACGCTAACGCCTGACTCTGCAAACAATTAGACCATAATTAAAGATAGTAATACATAGCATTCTACGCGAATGATAAATCTCGCTCGTTCACTGGTCAGTGCTATTGAGAGTTATTAATCTGGGTTAAGTGGGGTCAAAAAGCCTCAAAATTCCAAAGCGTAATAGTGTTTTGATTCGTCGTAGTCGAGCCGATCGAACGGTTTCAGGACAGCGAGACGAAACGAGGAGGCGAGCACAGAAGTAGAAGAGGAGTCCCCTTGGCTGCGATAACCCTATCGCTATAATCTTATACTCTCCCCTACATAATGCACTCTTTATAAAACACCCGGCTCAGATATAAGAAGATCTAAACTAAGTCTGGATGACTCATAATTTCCTTAATCCGCATATAACAAGCATTTGTGTAGCGAGTTTTTAACGACGAACGCTCTACAGAATTAAATCCCAACACAAAGAGCCTAGAGTAGGTACACGCCGAATTTGTTATTATTATGACTTCTTATTATTTTATTTAATCACCATTTCGGCGCCGATACTGCCATTTGACCGATTCTTATTGTTGTCCGCTCGCGTCTCGCTTACAAAATGAACATGACGTGATCAATAACAGAGAACGGAGAACACAGAACAGAGTGCAGCGGCGACCCAACCATATTATTCGGAAATGATTTAACAGTAGGTAGATGCGATTTAGGTAACCATGGACCATGCTGCTAGTCGCCTGGCCAAGAACAGGTCGATGCTCTTATATCTGAAACCCTGCATGCTTATACAACTGCTGGCACTTTTTGCACACTGATTCGTAGAACTTCTGCAGTATAGCAGTCCTGTCACTCAATGCACTTGCACCGAAAATGAACCAGATTCCATCAGTCTATACCGCGATTTTACTTGACGGACCATTTTTGCTCCACCTCGCCACCTGTCGCTACGCGCGCCTTCTCTCTTCGCCAAAACTTAACTACACTTGTTATAATTCAATCTCAATACTTCCAACCTTTCAGCTTTATATTAAATTATACCTTAACTGAGATATTACAAATTTTGATCTACTCCAAAGACACCTGTACCACGTGGTTGTGATTGATAAAAGCGGCACATTATTTCAAACTATCTACGGGTACTTACAACAATAATTTGAAAAACCTAATTTTTTATAATAAACTCGATTTCCACAGTAGAGCAAGGAGGGATAATGTATTTTTGATCCATTTTGTTACATCGGCAATTAAAGATGATATGTCGGAAAAGGTCTACGTGATACCACCGAAATTGCTCAGGGCAGAGGATAATTAGGAGCATCAATGGTATTGATCAACAAATTCAAAGGTGACCGACTAATTACTTGACAGTGCGGATTTCACTCAAATTATCGAAATGATAATTTCTCCTCGATATTCTGCAGAAAATATACTGTATTTAATGTAGGTCGATACGTATTTATTAAATATATGCGAGCTGTATGACTTTTATAAAAAAAGTTGAAATACAATGTAACCAGTATATTTATGGACGTGATAATAAAGAGGAAAGGTTTATTTCAATAAATATTAATTGTAAAAATGTTGAAATAAATACCAATATCTATGTAAATTCACAGAAAACTGTTCAATTAAATGTATCATATGTTAATAATCATGTTTGTGTTTCAATTCAATATTTGTTAACATGGAATCTCAAAAAAATACAGGATGTTCATGATTATGAAACATAATACAATCAGGAAATTTGTTTAAAATTCCTATATTGGTGTAGTGGACAAGAACGCGAGCATCTGCCTGCTACAAGTCAAGTGGGTTCGATTCTTGGCACGGGCGGAACATTTTCTGACAGAGAAATATCCGCTCGGGTGTATGGTCGTTGTATTCGTCTTACATTTTAATTTGTTCATTTCATTTCGTTATTTAAGTAAAATACTTTGAATATTATTAGTGGTCGAACGACTAATCGCATACGCGAATAATACAAGAAAAAAAAAGAAAATCCTATCTCTACTACAGAATTTATTGGAGAAAATAGTAGTAGTCTTGCATAAGGTGTTTGAGGGTACTGCATCAAGAAATAGTCAAAATTAGGATAATGCAATAAATATACAGTGCGCGCCTAAACTATGGAATATACTCATTAAAACCGAAATGAAATATTTTTGGAAAAAATCTTTGAACAGGTCGATTTTCTTTGATAAAAATGCACATTTTTGCATGAAAGTCGATTTTCAGTGGTCATTTGTTTTTGAGTAATGACGTCAGCCATTTTGTTTTTAAATGACAACCTCCTATTTTTGTTCTTGATTTTGAGACATATTTTCACTGTCGAACCGGCAGTATAAAAATATTGCCAACTTACATGAGAAATTTTTCGAGTAAATGACAATGGAAGATGAGAATCCGATATTAAAAAAAATTATCTTGACCTTCCTTATAATACAATATGGTTTCAGCAAGATGGCGCATCCCCGCACTAGGCGTGTTTTTTTTGTTTTTTTTTGTTTGTTTTTGAATATGTAGAAATTCTTTTTGAACATTTTGAAAATTTTCCAGGCTAATTTTGGGCATTCATCTCTCTCGCGGGCTATTATATCCACCTATTCATAAAGCAATTATTAAAAAAACGTGCATAGTGCGGGGGTGCGTCGTCTTGTTGAAACCATATTATATTATATGGAAGGTCAAGATATTTTTGTTTGGAAAAAAGCGCTGGTCATTTTGAAAAAGCTCTAAATATCAAGTTCTCACCTTCAATTGTCATTTACTCAAAAAAATTGTTATGTAAGATGGCAACATTTTTATACTGCCAGTTCGATAATGAACAGATCTCTCAAAATCAAAAACAAAATAGGGGGTTGCCATTTAAAAGTAAAATGGCTGACGTCATTACTCGAAAACAAATGACGACTGAAAATCGAGTTTCGTGCAAAAATGTGTATTTTTATAAAAGAAAATCGACCTGTTCGAGGATTTTTTCCAAAAAATTTTAATTTCGGTTTTACTGGATATATTCCATACTTTAGGCGCGCACTGTATAATGAAGACATCAAAATTTGTGGCTTAAGTTGAATAATTAAAAGACTAAATATTATAAACCTCTTCGTGTCATTGTGTCTAAATGTTTAAATGGTTTGGTTACTAATAAGAAGAACACCAAAAACAATGGCTGTGGGTAATGTTTCTGCAAGGACATTTTTAAACATTCATAACTTATTTGAAAATGAAATATTTTCAATAATAAAAATAATTTTATTTCTAAAGAAAAGAACCTTAATAATAATAATAATAATAATAAATGCTTTATTCAAAAAAGGGACCATACATGATACAAACATAACATAACAATAATTAAACTTATGTCAAGTAAAGCCGCAAATTGAATACGTCATAAGAAAAAATAAAGTGATAGTATAAACTATTGCAGTTATACTATAGCTAACTGAGTATACGTATTTTACATTAATTAAACAAAAAAATCCGCAACCGAATACAGTTCTTTGTTAATTAAGAATGTTTTTAATTCTCTTTTAAATTCATTTATGTCGGTTCATTTATAAGTTGTTTCTAATTTTTGCATAATTTTATTTCAGCGTTTCATATTTTTTTTAGATTTTTTTCCTTAGCTTCCACAGCACAAATCAAAACTTTTAAACATTCATAACTCACTTGAGAATTAAAATATTTTCAAAAACCAAAATTATTTCTAAAGAAAAGAACCTTATAAGTTGTTTTTAATTTTTGCATAATTTTATTTGGGCATTTCATGTTTCCTATTCTACGTTTTCACAGTTCAAATAAAAACTTTTTAAAATTCGTAAATCACATCAAAATTTGAGCATTTTCGAAAACCAAAATTATTTAAAAAAGAACTGGGTTATTTTGAATTTTTGCATAATTTTATTTCGGCGTTTCATATTTTTTTAGATGTTTTTTCCTTAGCTTCCACAGCACAAATCGAAATTTTTAAACATTCATAATTCACTTGAGAATTAAAATATTTTTAAAAACCAAAATTATTTCTAAAGAAAAGGACCTTATAAGTTGTTTTCAATTTTTGCATAATTTTATTTGGGCATTTCATGTTTTTTTTCTACGTTTTCACAGTTCGAATAACAACTTTTTAAATTTGCAAATCACATCAAAATATGAGCATTTTCGAAAATCAACATTATTTCTAAAAAAACACAAACTAGTTCTGGGTTATTTTGAATTTTTGCATAATTTTATTTAGGCATTTCATGTTTCTTTTTCTACGTTTTCACAGTTCAAATAAAAACTTTTTAAAATTCGTAAATCACATCAAAATTTAAGCACTTTCGAGAACCAAAATTATTTCTAAAAAAAACCGGTTCTGGTTATTTTGAATTTTTGCATAATTTTATTTGGGCATTTCATGTTTCTTTTTCTACGTTTTCACAGTTCAAATAAAAACTTTTTAAAATTCGTAAATAACATCAAAATTTGAGCATTTTCGAAAACCAAAATTATTCCTTAAAAAAAACAAACTGGTTCTGGGTTATTTTGAATTTTTGCATAATTTTATTTCGGCGTTTCATATTTTTTAGATTTTTTTGTACTCGCAACTCTTCCACGACCCAAATCGAATGTTTTTAAACATTCATTGAAAACAAGTGCCGCGTCATTTAGACAACAATCCAAAAATTCGAATTATAACTAAAATAGATGGCTTTTAGTCTTAGTCTTAGTTTTGGCTTTTTAATACAGGTGTTATTTTTAAGTTATGGTGTTTGATCATTTATTGAAAATGTTACCTAAAATTATAAAAGACGCGAGATATTTCGCAAAAACAGACAAACATAATGAGTAGCAGTGGTATTGATCACCAAATCCGAGGGTAATAGGATCGAGAAAAAGCAAGAAGGAGGGTGATTTAATTAACAAGAGATATTCTGATCTTACGGCTTATAAAAGTTTGTCATGCAAAAAGTAATTTTAACGATTATTTCTTTCTTTTTGTTGTGGGGACATCTGTAATAAAGAAAACGTTGATAGAAAGCATTTCTTTCTATTTTCGACATTTAAATTTGAAAAATGTATAGGCTACAAAAATTTAGGGGTAAATTAAGTCTGCAAAATATAAACTTATGGGACGACCTAGTAGTAAAAACCGAGATTTTATTTTTAAAATACATGCTACTAAATAATTCATTAATCAAAAAAAGTTAAAAAAAACACCTACTAGAGATGGATGAAATGAACCACTTCACAATCTCTGACTCAGTGAAAAGAGTCGACTCCGCAAGTCAGTTCATGACTCCGATGCGAAATCTTAGAAGTAAATTTTATTCTAAAAAATGTTGAGCAAAAAAAATTTACCCCGAAAAAATAGTGGAGAGCAAAAAAAGGCCTTCACCTCCAAAATTGTCGGGAATCACGTTTGCTTACAAAGAATCGAGTCGTAATTAAAAAGAGTCGACTCATTTCTAAGTGAAAAAAGCTACAAAAAAAATCCACAAAAAAATTTGATGAGCACAAAAAAAAGTCTTCGCTTCCAAAATTTTCCAATTTACCCCGAAAACAAATTGGAGAGCAAAACAAAAGAAAAGTTCTTCGCACCCTAACATTTTTTCATGATTTAAAAAGAGCTGCAAATTTCCACAGGAGTCGTCACTTGACACCCCGCGACTCACTTCTCAGAGTTGCCTCTTTGAGTCAATTCACTCATGAGTTACCCATCTCTACTACCTACTAGTAATAACAGACACTAATTTTATTTTAAAATATTTACAACTTGCTACTCGCAATTAATAAAAAAAAATTTTTTTTTTTTGGGCCAAAAATTGATAATCAAATGATGCGCACGGAGCCGAGGATGCTCCTGCCTCGACCCTATTGGTGCGAGTTTGATTTCTGTCCGTGCGGTCATTTCTCTAAATGAAGAATGTCCGTGCGGGCTCATAGATGTCTATTACACCGACTGCTAGGTTTCTGTGTGTGACACTCTGTAGAAGCCTTCTGAATTAAACATTCTTTTATATATTTTTTAAATTTGTATTTTATATTTGATTAAAAAAAATGAATTAAACGTTTATACACATGTTTTTAATCCAAATCTAAAATAATGTTTTTTTCATCAAAAAGAACTGTTCAACTGTTTCTAGCTACTAGCCGCCATCAGTGCAGTGTTTAAGTTGAAAGCAACACCTTCACCAGAAGTTTTAAGCAACTCTATTCTGTCAAATTAAAGGGTGTTCAAAACCAATCCACTATTTTAATTATTATTTAAGTGTGACCTTTAAGCTGTTATTTAGTTTAGCTGCCAGATATGTTGTGTGAATACGTAGATACAACTACTTTAAACCTAAACTTTGACTTATTTATATAACGAGGTCTTTTCATAAATGTATATGCTCCCGGATAATGAAGCCACTCGATGAGAATGTTTACTTAACTCTGGAAACTCTTTTGATGACAGTTCTTTATAAAAATCGAGAGAGCTTTTATCGCGGTAAGATGCCTTTGCCGGCGCTCGCTCGGAAATAAATCAGTTAAAATTGAATATTTGCAGGTGCATTCTCTATTGATTTTAAAACACAATTAGTTCCCTTCCTAGCAACGAGATTTTTTTCTAATAAGCGTTACATAATTGTAGCACATTTCTGTAACATAAAATGCGCAGCTGTCTCTGCTAGAAAATTAAATATTTTCTAGCCTTTTTTAGAATAAAACAATTGTGGCGAGAAAATATGATGCAACATAATTCTCACAGAGAAGCCTCTTTGGATACAAATACAAAGATGGCGTTAGATGTGTTGCAAACACACAGATGTGTTAGATGAACACTATTTGGTTATAAAAATTATTTGTGAGACTTACAGAAACTGAGACAAGCAAAATTTCTTTTGACGTAAATCGTTCGTACAACTGCTGGAAACGCCGAAAAACGATTAAATTTAATTTTTCTTTAAAAATTTATTTTCGTATTTTTTCAAGTCCAGAATCACATTCTGAACACTATTTGGTTATAAAAATTATTTGAGACTTACAGAAACTGAGACAAGCAAAATTTCTTTTGACGTAAATCGTTCGTACAACTGCTGGAAACGCCGAAAAACGATTAAATTTAATTTTTCTTCAAAAATTTATTTTCGTATTTTTTCAAGTCCAGAATCACATTCTGAACACTATTTGGTCATAAAAATTATTTGTGAGACTTACAGAAACTGGCGTTAGATGTGTTGTGTGACGTTTCGCTACATAATTGTAGCACATTTCTCTAACATAAAACGTGCAGCTGTCTCTGCTAGAAAATGAAATATTTTTTTATCCTTTTTGAGAATAAAACAATTGTGGAAAGAGAATATAATGCAACGTAATTCTCGCAGAGAAGCCTCTTTGGATACAAATAGAAAGATGGCGCTAGATGTGTTGCAAACAGTGACGTTTCGCGGTGTTTTTGTTTTTTTCTGGTTCGGCCGAGGTAGCAGAGGTGGTAATACAGATAGGTGCGGTCTGCAGCCGACCCTACCTATCTGTATGGCCACCCTTGCTACCTCGGCCGTACCAGAAAAAAAACCGCGAACCGTCACTGGTTGCAGATGAAGTTGAGAAAATACAATAAGTTTTTGCACTTTTGAAATATGAGGGGAAGGGGTGCGCAGTTGGCTGCATGCGGGCGAGAGATTGGTTCTTGAAAATTTAGTCACTGTATCGGGGGAAAGCATCAAAATCGGTCGTGGCTGAATGCCCTAGCTAATTTCCCTAATCATCCGCGCTTCCTTAACTCGAAATTCTACTTTCATTAAAAACAAAAATAGTTTTTTTTGGCCCGAAAATCTATGTTTTTTGATGAATTTTAATGAAGGACAAATACAAAAACCACGGACTCGAGCGGATATTTCTCGATCAGAAAAATGTTCCTCGCGGGCGGGAAATCGAACCCACTCGTCTTGGAATCCAGCGAGCAGATGCTCGTGCTCTTACCCACTACACCACCAAGCCGCCCAAAAATTTAGTCTCATCTTTCACTCTGAAATTTTCATCTGGTCAAGCAAACACGCACATCCGTGTTTTAAATTCTGAATTTACATTATACACAATTAAATTCATTACAGAATATTATAATATTGTTAATACGTTTATACTAAGTAAAATGTTAGGACTAAATTATAATTGGATACTTGTTAATTGATGAAAGTCCACGTAATTATTTGTTGTCACGTAATTCCGGGAAACAGATTTTCCTCTATCTATTTGAAATTGCGATACAATAACGATAACGTTCAATTAAATTTAAATAATAGTTTAATAAATTTGACGAAAACATGAGTTATGTACTTTCTCCACAAGTTGAATGTTACTTTTGACCATTGGAAATTTCCCTTTCTTAATATTGAAAAATGCCGATAGTGATAGTAAAAACGCTCAAATTTTGACAGTTACAAAATTTTGGCATTTTTCTTTTTATTGTTGAAATGAAACCGCAATTTTTGACAGTCCTGAATAGTTATTTTCGGCAATTAAAATTTCCTTTTTACTGCCCACGTGCCATTTGTGATGGTAGATATGTGCGATTTTTGATAGTTCGAAATTCTTATTTTTAGTAGTGGAAATTTTCTTTTTTTTTAATATCGAAAAATGCCGTTTTTTGAGAGTAAAATTCCACAATTTTCGACAGCTGCTAATTTCCTTATTTACCGTTGAATCGTGCTGTTTGTGGTAGTAGAAATGCAGAATTTTTGACAATTCGAAATTGTCATTTTTTACTATTAAAAAATGCCGTTTCTGACAGTAGAATTGCATATTTTTTTACAATTTGTAATTGTTACTTTTGGCCGTTGGAAATTTCCCTTTTTAATATTGAAAAATGCTGATAGTGATAGTAGAAATACTCAAATTTTGACAGTCTAATGTTTTTCGCATTTGGAAATTTTCTTTTTATTGTTGAAACATGCCGTTTTCAGTAATGAGCAATTTTTGACAGTATTGAATAGTTATTTTCAGCAATTGAAAATTTCGTGCCTTTTGTGATAGTAGCGCTATTTTTGTTCAGTTCTAAATTGTCATTTTTAGCAGTTGAAATTTACTTCGTCTTTTAATATCAAAAAATGCCGTCTTTGATAGTAAAAAAAAACATAATTTTTGGAAGCTGCAAATTTCGTATTTACCGTTGAATCGTGCCGTTTGTGGTGGCAGAAATGCAGAATTTTTGACAATTCGAAATTGCCATTTTTAGTTAAAATGTTCTTTTTTTAATATTAAAAAATGCCGTTTTTGATAGAAAAAATCCACACTTTTCAGCGTACTTAAAATGAAAATCAGATCTGAAAATTTGTGTATCTGTTGCACACTGAAATATCATCTTCAACTAACTACTGTTATTGTTTTTTTTTTTCAAATGAATAAATCAAAATGATTTTATTACAAAAACTTGTTTTGTAGGGAAACTTTATTGCTTGTTGTTAACAACATTACATTTCCAATTAAATTATGATTTACGAGAACAAGCAAAAATCGATGACGTCTAGAATTACAGTCCAAAGCTCAGGACTTGTGTATTCATGTTTTTGTCCATTCCAGTTAACTCTGGCCGTTTATTAAAATTGCAGGAGTTAACTATGTTTACTCCGGAGTGAATCGCCTTGAATCAATGAATCAATCGCCGTCGATGTTCCAACAATTAGACAGAAATAATTTATGTTCACGTTAAAAATAAAATTACGATCAATTATTTTAGCGCCAATTAATGCCAGCAATAAATGCTATTTGCGTGCGTTTTGTGCATGATACGAATATGTGCGTAAGTGCTTAATTGGATATTGCCTATATATACTTTATACTTGAAAAAAAAACTTCTAATTCTAATCAGGAAATAAACAAGTAATTCGTAATTAATATAATTTATAAATTTGAGGCAACGTCACTCGTTGCAGAAGCATTAAATAAATTAATTATAATTTGTTTGATAATGACGTAAACGTCGAAATTATAGTTACTGATATAGAATAAGTTTTCGATATCAAAACAAAATAAAGTATTTTGGATTGATGAGGCTGTTACTTGGTGAAATTCCATAATATATGTGGTAAGTAAAACACGTGTGTTGAGAATTTTCACAATTTTTTAATGTCGAAACACTGCGATCTGCCTGATGAAGCCACTGTGTGGCGAAACATATGTCGCAGTAGAGGATGCTAAGAATCGCTGGAGGCAAAACAAAGCAAAAGTTAAAAATAAGCACTTAGAATGTGCGAAGCATATTTGAATCCGGCAAACTAGCCAACAGAATGAATGAAATGAAAAAACTCGATATAGACATCTTAGGAACCTTTTGGCCCAATTTTGCAATCTGCCATGAAAAACTACTACGCTCAGCATAGAAGAGGAGTAGGAATTATCATCACAAAGAAGTTCAGCAACTATGTTTCTGATTATACAGGGTGTCTACAAAGTCTGGCCCTGGGTCAGTTTTTCGGAAACGGTTGGGTAGATAGAAATACGTAACTCATTGTTTTTGGAGGCACATTTTTGAGGAAAAAATTTCTGGAGCGCGACCTCTGGGGGGTTGGGGGCGCGGGTCTACTCAAAATTTTTAAATGGAAAGGTACGTCAAGGTATATGTCGTTCGAAAGATCTGAATTAATAACGACCCAACCGTTTCCAAAAAAATGACTCTGGGTCAGATTTCGTCAACTTGATCAAATTTTTAATTTAGTCAACAATATCCACTCTAGAGGTTTCGTATTAAATTTGCGAGTGAATTTAATTTTAGGGTGAATATTGTTGTTCAAATTTAAAAATTGATCAAGTTGACTTGTCGTACCACCAAAACACGTGTTTTAAATCAACCGACCTAATTTTTTGTCACTCTTTAATCTAGCCTTCAAGTCACAAAAAATATTTAATATAAATTCAATAATTCATCAAATTGTAATTCACTTAATAATAACGGTAACACGTTACATTTTTTTTGGGCGAAAAAATAACCTAAAAATTGCGTTTTTTTCGGAAAATTTGGGGTAAACCTATTTTCGCCCATTCGAAAATGGTTCATCTTGGTTCGAAAACTTAGTTAAATGTGTCGGGAATAACCTGACAAATTTTCAGAGTGGTTCTCGACAAGCATCAGACTCAATATCAAAAATAGCCATAAAAAAATGTATGCCTCGAGGATTGAAGTGGGTTTTCGGGGTTTTCTGCCCTACTTTTGAGGCATATTTTTCATGGGAAATAACCTCGGAAACGTCCGGGATACATGTTGTATTGTCATGTTTTATTTTCTCGAATTATTCAATTTTCTGCTTCTTTTTTTTATGGCTATTTTTGATATTGCGTCTGATGCTTGTTGAAAACCACTCTGAAAATTTGTCATATTATTCTCGACACATTTATCTAAGTTTTTGGAGGAAGATGAGCCATTTTCAAATGGGCGAAAATAGGTTTTCCCTGAATTTTCCGGAAAAACGCAATTTTTAGGTTATGTTTTCGCTATAAAAAAAAATTTACACCTCGGGATCTTATTTGTCTATCCAAGCCAAGCAACTTTGGTCCTTATGAATTTTTCATGAAGACGCGTCTATTCAAAGTTATTTTCACATAAACGTCTGAGAAAAATGGACAAAAACCTGGATTTTTCTATATTGAATCGAGGATATCTCCAGAACGCGAACTGTCTTCTCACATTATATAATATTTTTGACAATAATTATTTGTGGTTAACACAAGGCGGATTTTTCAAACCGGTTTAGTTATGGATGATACGTAGTTACCGTCGTGATTATCCTCTTCACAAATTCAGAACTGTAGAGTCCGCAAAAAATTCTTGTACTGCGAGGATTTTGAAAAAGCCAAAAGACAAACTAGTCGACATCCCAAAAAGTATGGACATTGATACCAAACATATTAGATGTAGTCAAAATCTATATGTGGACAATCTTTTCATAAAAATAGGGGTAAGACAGGGGTGCATATTGTCATTATTATTAACTTCTACTCGGAATACATTTTTAAAGAGTGCACCTCGAACACAAATAAAGGAGTAAAGGTGAATGGCATCGTTAGCAAAAACATCATATTTGCTGACGATATTACTCCAGTAACAGTTAAACTAACAGACCTTCAATTCTTAGTCGAAAAACTCAATCAATACAACTACCAATTTAGATTTTTTTTTAAATATCAATCAAACGAAGGTTATGATTATCACCAGACAAGGAAATCAGTGACGGTTCGCGGGTTTTTTTCTGGTACGGTCGAGGAACAAGAGGTGGTAATACAGATAGGTAGGGTCAGTTGCAGAGACGGCTGGCTGCGTGATCGCACCTATCTGTATTACCACCTCTTGTTCCTCGGCCGTACCAGAAAAAAACCCGCGAACCGTCACTGAAGGAAATACAAATATAAACAATTAGCATCGAAAACAAAAAATGCAGAATCGAAAGGAAGGCAAAGTGGTTTTCAGAAATGAATAGAAATATGCGAGTAAAAGGAAAGCGATACTTTGGTAGACATAAAGTAAATCGAAAGAAAGGCAAAGAGATTTTCAAAAATGAATAGAAATAGGATAGAAAAGGAAAAGCGATACTTTGGTAGACCTAAAGTAAACGGGAAATGGTCTTATAGCCTAGAAAAAAAAAACAACAGAGCTCAAAGAAAAGTGCCAGTGTGAAGCTAAAAACGGATTTTTGAAATGTAGTGAAATAACAGAAAGGCAAAGAAAAGACATATTGGAATATTTTTGGAGTTTAAGTTGGGGAGAAAGAAAGGTTTTCATGGGTAGTACTGTAAATAGTGTTTTTATTCAAAGAATGAGCGGTGGAAAAGTACCAGAACAATCAAGAAAAAAATAGACTTTTAAGTACAATTTAAAAACAGATAGAAATAATCATTTTAAGAACAATGTACTTTTTTTTTTTGAAGGAAAGATGATTGACAGGAGTTCGGGTTAGGGAATCGAGGATGATGGGGACTTGGCTTAGCCAACTAGGGCATTCAGCCATAACCAATTTATAGTAATAATATTCATATTTAAATGAAATGGGGACAAACACTAGACACCCAGGGACCCGTACGGCCATTTTCCGAGTTAAAAAAGTGACCGTCCGGACGGGACTCGAACCCGCACCAACGGGGTCTAGAGGCCGGACCTCTACCCACTAGACCACCGCGGCCCCAACAATGTACTTAATTACAGTGGGATTGGGTCGTTGAAATGTCCAAAAGTAAAAAAAGACGTGTTCAAATTTCGAAAAATCTTCTCCTATATTTATAAAAATATGTTTAATCCTGTATGGAAATGAAAAACAAAATGAAAAGTATACACGAGTTTCAAAATTCCTTGCCAACAACGGAATCCCATTACTGCAGATCCTCTTCAAGCAAAAATTGTCTATTGTCCGAGTGGATATCAAAAGAAGACCTCTACAGACTCCACCCAAAAGTATTTCGCCAAAAAACATTTGAGTAAAAAAAATACGACATTAATCATAATGCAAAATTTGTAATAAATTTAAGCAAGGCTACATATCAGAGACATATTTTAACATGCATATCGATGGACATATCATAGGGAGCTAGAAGCAAAATGAAACATTTATTGCTCTCGCCAAAATCTAAGTTGGCAGTCTTTGCTATAAGGCAAAATTGTGCGTCCACAATAAGACTAAGATTTTGTTGGAGGCTAAATGCGAAAGAATTTCGATCTTGCTTTCAGTTTTGCACTAAAACCCCTGTTATTCCATTTCTGATGAAAAGAAAAATATGAGCCAAAAAGCGTCAAGCAAAAATTATTCCGTCATGTAATGACTAAAAAAAAAAACAAAACGGAATGCTATTCTGATGAGAATAAAACCTTAGCTGAAGACTTTCTCGAATCACTTCTTACTCTCACTACAAAAACATTACTGAAGATATAAGAGGAAGTTATTATTCAGGAAAATTTGTCAAATGATTTTATTATTAGTTAATCTTTGTTTTGAAAATCGTAGTAAAGCACACAACACAAAGCATTACACGTGAAAAGTAAAAAAGACGTGTTCAAATTTCGAAAAATCTTCTATATTTATAAAAATATGTTTAAACCTGTATGGAAATGAAAAACAAAATAAAAAGTATACACGAGTTTCAAAATTCCTTGCCAACAACGGAATCCCATTACTGTAGATCCTCTTCAAGCAAAAATTGTCTATTGTCCGAGTGGATATCAAAAGAAGACCTCTACAGACTCCACCCAAAAGTATTTCGCCAAAAACCATTTGAGTAAAAAAAATACGACATTAATCATAATGCAAAATTTGTAATAAATTTAAGGAAGGCTACATATCAGGGACATATTTTAACATGCATATTGATGGACATATCATAGGGAGCTAGAAGCAAAATGAAACATTTATTGCTCTCGCCAAAATCTAAGTTGGCAGTCTTTGCTATAAGGCAAAATTGTGCGTCCACACTAAGACTAAGATTTTGTTGGGGGCTAAATGCGAAAGAATTTCGATCTTGCTTTCAGTTTTGCACCGAAAACCCTGTTATTCCATTCACTGATGGAAAGAAAAATATGAGCCAAAAAGCGTCAAGCAAAAATTATTCCGTCATGTAATGACTAAAAAAAAAACAAAACGGAATGCTATTCTGATGAGAATAAAACCTTAGCTGAAGACTTTCTCGAATCACTTCTTACTCTCACTACAAAAACATTACTCAAGATATAAGAGGAAGTTATTATTCAGGAAAATTTGTCAAATGATTTTATTATTAGTTAATCTTTGTTTTGAAGATCATAGTAAAGCACACAAGACAAAGCATTACACGTGAAAGAAATTGACGATATTGTGTCTTCAATAAAAAAATAAAGACCATTTTGATCAAATTTTCACCATGACTGAAGTAAGTAATAAAAAAAGTAGAAGGTAATGAATGGATTACACAAGGGCATATGAGATAATAATCTTTGTTTTGAAGATCGTAGTAAAGCACACAAAGCATTACACGTGAAAGAAATTGACGATATTGTGTCTTTTTTGAAAAACTAAGGACCTGTTAGACCATTTTGATCAAATTTTCACCATGACTGAAGTAAGTAATAAAAAAAGTAGAAGGTAATGAATGGATTACACAAGGGCATATGAGATAATAATCTTTGTTTTGAAGATCGTAGTAAAACACACAAAGCATTACACGTGAAAGAAATTGACGATATTGTGTCTTTAATAAAAAAATAAAGACCTCTTACACCATTTTGATCAAATTTTCACCATGACTGAAGTAAGTAATAAAAAAAAGTAGAAGTTAATTAATGGATTACTCAAGGGCATATGAGATAATAATCTTTGTTTTGAAGATCGTAGTAAAGCACATAAAGCATTATACGTGAAATAAATTGACGATATTGTGTCTTCAATACAAAAATAAAGACCTCTTAGACCATTTTGATCAATTTTTCACCATGACTGAAGTAAGTAATAAAAAAAGTAGAAGTTAATGAATGGATTACACGAGGGCATATGAGATAAAAATCTTTGTTTTGAAGATCGTAGTAAAGCACGCAAAGCATTATACGTGAAAGAAATTGACGATATTGTGTCGTCAATAAAAAAATAAAGACCTCTTAAACCATTTTGATCAATTTTTTACATTGACTGAAGTAAGTAATAAAAAAGGTAGACGTTAATGAATGGATTACACAAGGGCATATGAGATAAAAATCTTTGTTTTGAAGATCGTAGTAAAGCACACAAAGCATTATACGTGAAAGAAATTGACGATATTGTGTCTTCAATAAAAAAATAAAGACCTCTTACACCATTTTGATCAATTTTTCACCATGACTGAAGTAAGTAATAAAAAAAGGTAGAAGTTAATGAATGGATTCCGATAATTAACTACTTTATATTTAAGTTTAGGCAGTAACTAATAATAAATGATAGTTGGTTCAAGATTACATTCACGCTCTTAAATGAATTCTTATGGCTGAAATGGCATAAGCAGGTTGGATTATTTTCTAGGTACATAAGTATTTGTATTTCTATTGATTCCTAAACATGAAAAATATGTAAAGCCCTTCGCCTTTTATTAAGTTTTCCAGTTGTAATCGAGCCAAACAAAATCAAACATCCTCGCACGACAATGAACACTCAAATAGGATTAAACTAATACGAATTATTTCTCATACATTTACGGAAGAATCAAAATCCGAAAAGTAATAAAAGTAATAAATGCCGGCACCGAAAAACTTTTAGGTATATATGAGTTAACAGGTCATTTATTACGTCCTGCACCTTTATAAACGATTCCCTTTCGTGGATAGAAATTGCAGGTACCCGGTTTATTGCTTTATGGCCACCTTAAGGTGCACCTTTGCCGGGGCATGCACTAGGGCGCGTGTAGGAGGTAGGGACGCCGAATTTTCGAAACCGGCGCCGATCCGCTGCATAAATAACAAGGGAATACCAACCGGACGTTGCCGGGATTAAGGCAGGATGTTGAATATCATTCTGGATTATCAAAAAATAACCGAGAACACACGCGCTCGCTGCTCCGCTGAGAGTGTTTTATTTCGTCGACTATTTTTATGTTCTATTATTTGCAAAGCTGTTTTATAAATGAAGATAATTATAATTAACAAGGCAACGAATCTAACATTTATAAAAATGGATTTCGTTACATAAAAATAAAAATTATAGCGGTTTACAAATGTGTCTTACTAATATTTAAAAAAAAACGATTAAATTTAAGAAAAATCATTTGGTATGTTTCACTTATTAAATAAATATTTAATAAGTGAAACATACTAAATGATTTTTCTTAAATTAAGTGAAACATACCAAATGATTTTTCTTAAATTTAATCGAAACTAGTCGGAATAAATAATTCCGACTAGTTTCGGCTGCAAGTCATTTTCAAAATAATTTTGTACATTCCTCGAAAATGGCTCGCAGCCGAAACTAGTCGGAATAAATTCAATAAAACGAAATATATATTTCGTTTTATTGAATTTAATGCTTTCTGCAACAAGTAAGGTTGTTTCTAATTTATTTATTAGTCGGAATAAATAATTTAATAATTGAAACATACAAGTGATTTTTCTTAAATTTAATCGTTTTTTGAATATTAAATTATGTTTGATCAAGTAATCAATGAGAATCAAGTTAAATATGTGTCTTACTAAGCCTATAAAGTAAAAACAAACTACTATTTATCTACAACCAAGAAAAATACTCTTTGGGGAAATCATCGATTTATTCAGAAAATCTTATTCTGGGTTGCTATTCTAAGGAAATCTAAGTTACGTGAACACGCTTCAGGAAGTATAGACAAATGATATAAAATAAAGATGTGATGTAGGACATCAGTTTCATATCCAAATTGCATTCGCAGTAGAATTGATGAATGCCTTCAACAACTTGGATCAATTGCAAAAATATAATTCTTCCAATTTCATGTCTATTTAACAGTACTTATGATCCCCAATCTTCATAAATATTGAATAGTACTGAGAACGATTCACTGCCGTGTGCGATTGTATGGCTCAAGCTTATGACAAAAAAAAGCTGAGAACGACGAGCCGACAGACAAAAGATGACAGACTAAAAGACCAAAGGTCGATGGCCAATGAAGATTTTTAATTCATTTTATAAAGTATGCACAAATTAGTCTTCAATAAAGATGTTTGTGTATATATTTAACAGTGAATTTAAAAACTATTAGGAGGATACGGGAATCATATTTTTTCAGGAACGTTAAGCCGACGTTGTCCAAAAATATCAACAACTTCGATGTACTGGCTAGAGTACCAAGCACTCGCGGCGTGTTGCGCCTTGACCATCTTAAGCTACGCCCACACTTATCGGAATCGGACGGACGGCACACAACGGATAAAATTGCTTAACACAGTTGTAAACGAGTCAACGCACATTTATCGGTATGTGCGTTGACTCGTTTACAACTGTGTTAAGCAATTTTTGCCGATGCGTGCCGTCCGTCCGATTCCGGTAAGTGTTCGTGTAGCTTTAAACTCAATTGGCTCCGGAGATTTGTTGTCGCGTTCTCACTCTGCGCAAACACGTCTCGAGTGCTCGGTTATATTGTACGTATTAATTTTCGCATTCGTTAAAAAAAAAACCTTAATTACAATAAAAACCAAATCTACCAATTAAAGCAAAGTAATCACGAACAACAATTATACAATCAAAAATAATAGCAAAAATTATATCGAATTGATATCAATTACAATCTGATTGCGGGTTATTAAAGATTCCTGAAAATCTACATAAAAATAATGATGTGTAAATAATGAGATATCAATTAGATGCATTAGCGAAAAATGGTTATAAAGTATTTATAGGAAATATGAGAATAATAGACTTTAAAAATAATCTTTAGTAACCCCCACGGGCTTCTTTTAATAATTTATCGTGATCCCGGAGCAGGCAATTTTAAAATAATGCTGAATGAAAGCAGTATTTCATACAATATCTACAATATTATAAAATATATCTACTCGGGAGAGATTAAGCTGGGGTTATAAATTTGGGGTGCGGCTCCCCTATATCGTAAGAATATTATATTTCATTACCGCATGTTAATTTTTGCGGGCTCAAGTTGTTGGCCATGAGGACAACGCCGGTGCGGGGGATGTGTGGAGAGACAGGTAATTGAGTTAAGTCGTGTCAGCACCTTCAATTTACCAAAAGTTTCAAACCACCCCCAAACGTTCCTTACATCGATATACGTTTGGGCGGGTGGTACGACTGTGTTCGGAGCCGGGATAATTATGATGTATGATAATAAGTTACTGAGGGCTTTGATGATGGCAAATACACTGAAAGCTGATGTTTATGATGTTAGCGTTCGGAATAAGGTTTGTCGAACTTGGTCCAGGTTTGGTTGGGTATAGTTCATTCTACGAAGAAGGGGCAATTAATCGACCGATTTCTTAAATATTAATAATTATATTTCATCCAATAGTTTGTTTATTTTCTTCTCCGTGTATTCTTTATTGTATGCTTCTCCCTACTTCTAGAGTCACATCTTATTAAATTATCTATTTTAATGAAGTTTTGCTATCGGCTTCTTCTTATTATTTATGAAAACAGTCGACAATCTTTGAAGATCCTCCTTTGTTTTCTTCGTATTTTTTCCGTTCATTATTGCAATGATTAGTTCTTTTATTATTCTTTATGAAAATCGCTGAATAGACTTTAAATGGTCTTTAAAGCTCCTTCTTCTTTCTTCTTCGGTCATTCGTTATTAATTAAATTTGGTTTCTCTTCTATGATATTAACTTCTAAGAATTTTGCTATAAATTTTCGGAGGCTTATTTTACTTGGTGCTTCAAGCAATACAATAAATTTCCATGAGGACAGAAGACCTCGCTGTACCAGCCAAAGTAAATAATTTTTCAATAAAAGAAATTGAGCGCCCACTTTTGCGCTTCAACTTCCCTGAAACCATGTCACAGATTCTACCCAAAAGTATTTCGCCAAAAATCATTTAAAAATAAAGGCAATATTCAAGCCAAAAAAATGCAAAATTTGCAATAAATTTAAGGAAGGCTATAATCAGAAGAACTTGAGCGCCCACTCTTGTTCTTCAACTTCCCTGAAATCATGTCACAGATTCTACCCAAAAGTATTTCGCCAAAAATCATTAAAAAATAAAGGCAATATTCAAGCCAAAAAAATGCAAAATTTGCAATAAATTTAAGGAAGGCTACAATCAGAAGAATTTGAGCGCCCACTTTTGTGCTTCAACTTCCCTGAAACCATGTCACAGATTCTACCCAAAAGTATTTCGCCAAAAATCATTTAAAAAATAAAGGCAATATTCAAGCCAAAAAAATGCAAAATTTGCAATAAATTTAAGGAAGGCTACAATCAGAAGAATTGAGCACCCACTCGTGTGCTTCAACTTCCCTAAAATCATGTCACAGATTTTACCCAACACTATTTCGCCAAAAATCATTTAAAAAATAAAGGCAATATTCAAGCCAAAAAAATGCAAAATTTGCAATAAATTTAAGGAAGGCTACAATCAGAAGAATTAGAGCGCCCACTCTTGTGCTTCAACTTCCCTCAAACAATGATATAGATTCTAATTTCGCTAAAAATAATTTAGGAAGTAAAGGAATTATTCAGGCCAAAAAAATGCAAAATTTGCAATAAATTTAAGGAAGGCTACAATCAGAAGAATTTGAGGGCCCACTCTTGTGCATGACACAGATTCTAATTTCGCTAAAAATAATTAAGGAAATAAAGGCATAATTCAGGCCAAAAAAATGCAAAATTTGCAATAAATTTAAGGAAGGCTACTCATCCGAGGAATTTGAGCGCCCAACTTCCCTAAAACTATGATACCCTAATCAATTTCTCAGAGTAATTAGTTATAAATAGGAAGTATAGTAGACACAAAGGTATTGGCAGAGGACAGTGCAGCCGTTGCCAAAAAAGTATTCGAGTGGATTAAAAAGTTCAGAAGATAAAATCCAAAAAAGTAGAAAGGCCAAAAAAAACTTGGGATGATGTGAAAGAGATACTAGAGAAGAAAACGAAACATTGTATAAAATATTTGCATTATTATTACATACTACAGTACTTCATGGTATTGGAAGCAAACCGATGACAAACTCAAAGATTCTTTAAAATCTTTTACATGTCTTGTAATGTTTTTGTTTACTTTATAAACAATATGCCGTTCAAAACTAAACTTTATTCTAAACACACGTCAACATCTGCCATGATACAATTGCTCATCTTCGGTACTCGCCTCATGAGCGCTAAAGCAACTGAAGCATTTTTAGCAGCTATATATTTTTTGTATCTTATCTTCTTTAGCTGGTGTGAATTATTTTAGCTGTCGAAACACTTTAAACTCAAATTTTGTTCAATTTCTCGAAAACCTATTTGCTTTTGAAGAATCAAAAACAACAAATTTTGAGGCGCTTCGACGGCCAAAATAATGCACATCAGCTAAAGAGTTCCACCTCCGACAGCTAAAGACGTTTCACCTTTGATAGCTAAGATCCATCACGACAGCTAAAGAGAAAATTTAGTTGGTGTGAAATATTTCATCTGTCCAAACACCAAACACATTAAACTCAAAATTTGTTCAATTTCTCGAAAGCTTATTTGCTTTTGAAGGATCAAAAACAACAAATTTTTAGTAGAAGGCGCTTCGATGGCCAAAATAATGCACATCATCTAAATACGTCCCACCTCCGACAGATAAAGACGTTTCACCTTTGGTAGCTAGGATCCATCACGACAGGTAAAGAGAAAATTTAGTTGATGTGAAATATTTTATCTGTCGAAACACCTTAAACTAAAAATTTGTTCAATTTCTCAAAAACCTGTTTGCTTTTGAAGAATCAAAAACTACAAACTTTGAGTAGAAGGCGCTTCGACGGCCAAAATAATGTACATCAGCTTAAGACGTCCCACCTCCGACAGATAAAGATGTTTCACGTTTGATAGCTAAGATCGATCACAACAACTAAGGAGAAAATTTAGTTGGTGTGAAATGTTTCATCTGTCGAAACACCTTAAACTAAAAATTACTTCAATTTTTCAAAAACCTATTTGCTTTTGAAGAATTAAACACAACAAATTTTGTCTAGAAGGCGTTTCGACAGCCAAAATAATGTACATCAGCTAAAGACGTCCCTCCTCCGACAGATAAAGACGTTTCACCTTTGATAGCTAGGATCCATCACGACAGCTAAAGAGAAAATTTAGTTGGTGTGAAATATTTTATGTGTCGAAACACCTTAAACTAAAAATTTGTTCAATTTCTCAAAAACCTATTTGCTTTTGAATAATCAAAAACAACAAATTTTGTTTAGAAGGTGCTTCGACAGCCAAAATAATGCATATCAGCTAAAGACCTCTGATACCTTCGACAGCTAAAATTCATCGCGACAAGAGAAAATACCGTCGTGGAAGAACATGCAGTGAAGAAGAAGGTTGAACAGAATTCTAAAAACATAAGAGATTTATTTCTTTCTCTTGAAAATGCCCAAATAAGCCGAAACTAGTCAAGAATTTTAAACATTCAGAATCTAAAGGATTTATGTTCAATTGGCAGCCAAGAGATGAAGATATCCACCTCGAAAAAATGTGGAATTTTTTTTTTCGAGTAAATGAGTTCGACAATGAAAAGATCTCTAAAAATCGAAAACAAAAATAGGGTGTTACCATTTAAAAACAAAATGGATGACGTCATTACTCAAAAACAAATGACGACTGAAAATCACCTTTCATGCAAAAATGTGTATTTTTATAAATGAAAATCGACCTGTCCGAGGATTTTTTTTCAAAAATATTTTATTTCGGTTTTACTGAATATATTTCATACTTTAGGTGCGCTCTGTATATTCACAGAATTATAACATGTTCAATATTAAAAATTCATCGTGGCCAGAAAAATAGTTGTTTAGATATAAAAAATTGTTTATTAATGATTGTATTTGTAAAACTCAAATTGTAGAACAGGAAAAGTATCGTAGTTTTTCATTGTAATTTGATTAATCTCTTGAATGTAATTTAATGTTCAATACCGTTTATGTATTTTAGTATTTTCTGCTGATGCATGCGTTTCTGTGGAAGAAATATCGACTTCCTTGAAAATATTTGCATTCGATTTTTTTTTCGTAAGAACAAAATACCGCAAATTTTATATTTACAATAAATTACCCATTCGATATTCGTCGAAGAGTAGCCAAAACAAAACTGAATCTATTATAAGCGTGGAACTTGTTCTCTCGTAAATGCGGGATTAGTGGCGATGACGCATTAGCAAAATCACAAATATACTTTGTGATCTTTTTTTTCGTGTGGTCCGTTAATCCTAATGAGCCGATAATACCTGAAAAGGCACTTTAATCCGGGTTCAGGATACGCTCTTTGAATCTTTCAGAACTTTTGTCTTTGTCATCTCCCAACACATTTACCGGTCGTTTTGACATGCAGTTTTCAAGGATTTATATTTTATGAATTTACAATATTGCATACATAATCCTCAATAAATATGTACTCACTTTCATTTCAAACTTAAATAGTTAAGTTAAATATGTTGTCTTTCGAATGTACCAATTAAATTAGTGCTGATCGCATACGCCAATCAAACCAAAAAAATAGGTTATCTGAATTTAGGAAAGTCTATTAAATATGTTGAATTAATTATTAAACTTTACATTTTGTATTAAAGTATAAACAAAACATATTGATTCCAAGCGACTATTACTAATTATAACGCATTGCATTTTTCACTTCAGTTTACAAATCTACGTAGATTTAAAAAATATTTTTTTTTTTGACTTAGGCATGAGCCATTCAGTCACGACCAGGTTATTATTTGTATATTTCAATTTGGGATGAGTAAATGAACAAATGAATAATGTCAGACGTATACAACAACCATGGATCCGAGCGAATAATTCTCGATCCCCGAAAAATCTTTCGCCCGGGATGGGATTCGAACTCACACGGCACGCGATGCAATCGGCACAAGCGCTCGCCTGTACCCACTACACCAACGACCGCCCTAAAAAATAAATAAATAAACAGTAACGAACGCGTAAACATCAGTAAAGTAAATATTTTTTATCATGTTTCCATATAAACTGCATAGAAACTCATTGGTATCCAATAATTTCTAAACCTCGTTTTTGTAGTTAAAAAAAAAATAGGAATTGTGGAGGCTTTCATTTCGTGATACATTTTGAATAATTCAAATAAAACGAATAACTTTGTTGGTATCACTTTATTAACTTGGATTCATAGTTTGAAAATGACAAGCGGAAATTGTCGAAACTATAGTAACTACTCCAAGTTAATAAGGTGATACCAACAAATTTATTCGTTTTATTTGAATTTAAAAAAATATATTTTCCGAAATCAACTTTTTCGGAAAATACTATCAAAGAAACTACATACCTAGATAGATACCTAGTGTGTATCCATTTCGAAACTGGAGTGGTTTATGTTTCTGTAAGATCTAATTTTGACTCGTGTTTTTGTACATTTTTATTTTATTTTTTATAAACAAACTATGAGTAAAGTTGTAACCGACATCATATGAATAAATCATAGTAAATTAAAGTAGGATATCCTATTGCAGTCATGTTTGCTTTAGTACACCAACAGAAATTAAATGAAACAATTATTTTATCATTAATAGAAATTAAACTGCGTGCTATATTTTAATTAGATTAGCAGAAGTGGTCAGACGTCACTGGACGTGCAAATCATGTTGTCGCTCATATTTCTTTTCACAAATCACTTGATTTAATAGCGGACTCAATTAAAGAAAAAAACGCCATTCAAATCCGAAACCCTCCCGTCTTCTCCCCATTTCCCTGGACTAGTCTCGTCTAGCTGGCGGACGGCGGCGAAATGAAAATTGAAAATTTCACCGCCCCCGCGGTGATCCTTCACCGCCGCAATCAGGGGCGATTCTAATTAATAACCGTTCTACACCTTAATCATCATTACACACTCTGCAATTGTGCAATTAGATGGAAATATAAAACAAACAAGCCGTTTATAACGATAATCGTAGTTCGCCTTTTTCGCAATTTATTACGGCCTTTGCAATTTTTAATTAAATTCTCATCACGTCGGTTGGAAATGCAGATGAGTAATTAAATTTTGTTTACCTACGACTAGTATAGATGGTGCTGACATCATCTACGCGCACGTATTAAGTCTGAAATAACCTAATTGTGAATGAAATAATTTATACGATCATTATTAATAAAAGCTGGGGATGTCCATGGGAAATTAATAAAAGCTATGGATTGAAATACGAATTATGAGATAAAGCTCTAAATGTTGAGATTTTATAATGGACCGTCCCGTCCTCCTGTGGCTAAATAGAGTGAAAACCAGAACGAAACCGTACCAGTAGTTGCATAAGCAAATATATCAATAAAGCGTTCAAACTATTGCAAACTATTCTAATAATTAGACCTATCACGTAGCAGTGGCGGGTTGTGGAACATGTTGATGGCAGAGCCACTTATTCAATTATTTTTTTTAAGAAAGAAAAGACGATTTATCTTTCTAGACCAAAGTAACTGGCGACAAAGTGTTTTAAGAGTTAATTATAAATTCCTGCTGAGCTTGAAACTATAGGTAGTGCCATGCCTCCTTGGCTCTATATAACGAGCCGCCCCTTCAACGTAGTAACGGTCGCAACTAGGGCTGGAATGTTCGAACACTGAAGTTTCGAAGCTTCGAAGATTCGAAGCCGATAGAAATTCGGGAACGTATTGTTTTCAATATACTCCCTGTCGATGCGAGGCTTACGCTACGCCACTGCTTCTCGACTAGAAGAACGAATAAAAATATGTAGATAATTAAAATAAATAAGAAAAAATAGCTGAAAAAGTATTTCATTGGATTCTATGCGTGTTTACATGAGTGAGTGGACAAATATGTATAAACCCGACAATGCGAATGTTTGTTTTTTTTATACTTTGTAATATCGGAATCGTTGATCCAAAGTGCAAAATACAAACAAAAATATTTTATAAAAAATTGTAAACGATAGGTTTGTTTGAAGTAATGATTGTATACACTTTATTTTAAATGTAATGTATCATTTCGCGAATATTGACAAATAAAAAAGTTAATTTATATCAAATTACTTCAAAACTAATAAAAACGAATCATTTTACAAGATATAGTATTGTTTCTACCTTGCTAATACATTAGTTTAATGTTAATTTATTATTACAGCAACTCAGCATGCGCATCTTAAGGGGGCAGGATGGTTTCAGAGGCCAAAAAAAGGCAGATTTTTGCGATTTTTTTTCTCAGTTTTGAGTGATTATAATGATTTAATTCTTTTATTAGTTACTTAAAATAAAAAAAAAAATCGAAGTGATTTATTTAATATATTACTTTTTTGGGCGAATGAACGAGATTATATTGAAAAATATGTGATTCTCGATTTTTGGCGCAGTTTTGAATTTAGAGGTAGCATTTTTACATAAAAAATCAGCTTATTACTGCCCGTAAAAAATAGTACTTTTTTTTTTATATAAAAACGTTCGTTCATCCGCCAGTATTTATCATATAAAAGATGTCTGCAAAAGTTCATCAAGATCGGTGCATTATTTTTTAGTTATGTTACGCACCGACTTAGAAAAAGTAGTTTTGAGAAAAACGCTTTATACACCTGCGTCGAGCGCTTTCGACGGCCTCCGAACACGATTATGAAATAACCGATATCTCAGCGAGTTTCACTCCAATCGACTTGAAAATTTCACAGGATATTCTTGAGATGTTGTACTTTCATATAAAAAATTATCGAAAAAGGTGATTTTTCGAAGTTGCGAAACCATCCTGCCCCCTTAAGTGCCGTCTTGGGTTTTCGAGGTAACAATTTTGTTTAGGGTTTTTGAAATTGAACTATTCGAAAACTTCGAAACTTCACAACTTGTAGTTCTTATCGTGTCTTCGGATTCTTCGAAGGTTCGAAGGTGCGAAACCATCATGAATTTTCGTTAATTGATTTCGATGCCAAGTAGATATTTAAGGTAGGGACTTTAAAATTCCCAACGGGAGTAATATGCATTAAAAAATCATACTGTTAATACTTCAGGAATAGTTAGTTGTTCATGGGGACTCAATACAAAGACTTCATTCATTATCAAGGCCAATGTACCAGCTATAACGGTTTGTTCCTTTCAAGTCTTATACAAACCAATCTTGCAATGATGCAAAGTATTAAGGGATCAAGGATCTTGCTGACAATATCAAAACCGAAACTATTTGAGCTAATAGAGTGACGATGATTGTGGTAATTAAAATACGCTTTCCTTAAATATTCGCGTGATTACTGTATATTGGTTTTGGTATTTGATACCTACTACCATCAATAAAAATACATAATGTTATAGATGTGAACATCAGAATAAATGATAATAATAATAATAATAGTGAGAGCTTAATTTTTGCTTTTCTTCCAATATTTTTTTAAATATGAAAAATATCACAAAATTGCTTAATTTTTGTTTTTTCTCCAATATTTTTTTAAATATGAAAAATATCACAAAAGCATTGAAACAAATATTGAAGGCAACAAAGAAATAAACATCTTTGGTGAAAAAATATTTTTCATAAAAAAAATATTTTTTTTTCCATTCTTGGATTTGGTTCAATTTTTACAAATAGAAATAGTCACATAGTCAACCCATTAAAATTGATAAAATAAAAGGACGGACGAAAAAAAGAGGTAAATGTATAAATTGTACAAATTCAGCAGCATTTCTAAAAGAAGAATTGGAAAATATATAAATAGAAAACAGCGTCAAAAATGTTTAAGGCATATCACGAGAGATGAGAGAGGCCCACTAGCAGGTATACAAAGAAGAAGAGTCGAATTTATTGCTAGAGAACTATAGGGTATGATTCTTGATGACTAATAAGATTAAATAAAGATGAAAAGTGGCCTAAATACACTGGTGGAAAAAAATGAAACACTTGAAATTCATGAAATTTCGACCATTTTCAAACCGCGTATTTTCAATCGATTTTGATGAATCTTTTTTTTTTTACTTTGGCAGGTGCCCTTCAGTCACATCGGTAATGTATTATTCATATTAAATGAAATAGACATCCACAAACACCCTTGCCCTCGCCGGGATTCGAACCCGGCACCCTCCGCATTAGTACTGGCGCGCTAACGCACGCGGCTAGTGGGCCGGCATTGATGAATCTTTGAGAGCGAAAAACTTTGAAGTGTCTTCTTTAAAGTCATGCATGCGAACTTAAGCGTAACCCCTTCTGCCCCCTCTAGCACCGCTGTGAAAAAAAATGTTTTTTTTAGGAAATCATGTCCAACTTTGACGATGTCTATGGAGCTGGAAAAATTTTGTCGACTCGATCCACCATAAAGGCATTAAAATTTGATCAATTTCCTATGCAGGACTCGAAGAACGAAGTTCCAACGATGATTTGGCACCAAGTTATGGGTGTTTGAAAAAAAGTGCATTTTGAAGTTTTTCGCACAATTAACCAAATTTGATGATTCTTTCGGGAAAAAATCTAATTTTGGCCCTACTTTAAGGGGGTAAACTAAAACTGGAATGATCCCTTTTCGAACCCTTCAATCCCCGAACAAAAAAAAAACACGTTTTTGGGCAAAAAACGTCCAACTTTGGCAATGTGTACCGAGTTGGATAAAATGTGTCGACTCGATCCACCAAAAGGGCATTGAAATGTGTTCAATTATCTGTGCAGGACTCAAAAACGAAGTTCCTACGGCGATTTGGCACAAAGTTATGGGTGTTTAAAAAAAGTGCATTTTGTCGTCTTTTTATTTTTTTGTTTGGAGGGTTGTACAGCCCTCTCTTTGAATGGGAAATAAACCCTTTCAAAGAGGACACATTTTTCTTTTGATTTCTCAAAAGATCGTCGAAATCGGTTGAATAGAAGCCGAGTTGTTGCCATTTGAAAATTACCTAAATTTTTACAAATTTCGAGTGTTTCATTATTTTCGTCAGTGTAATTTGTTTGTTTTTATTGGACGAATGGTGGTGAGTTAGGCTCACATTTTTTTCCGACCCTACAGAGATCGTTAAAGTGAGCCTTTTTTGATCTAAAATAAAGTTTTTTTGTTAATGGAATTCTAAGGTACAAAATGCGAAATTCGTGATTTCGCGCAAACAATGAATTGTCGTGCATACCTCAAAGAACATTTCATTCGTGAAAACGAAAACAATTTCGTCGAAAAACTTATGAATTAAAACTTATGAGTCAAAAAACCACAAAATTCGCATTTTTTAAACACCCATAACTTTGTGCCAAATCGTCGTAGGAAGTTCGTTATTTGAGTATTTTGAGCAGGTAATTGAACACATTTCAATGCCCTTTTGGTGGATCGAGTCGAGACACTTTTTCCAACTCGGCACAACTCGGTTTTTTTTGCAAAAAAACGTGTTTTTCTCGTTCGGGGGTTGAAGGGTTCGAAAAGGGATCATTCCAATCTGAGTTTACTCTCTTAAAGTAGAGCCAAAATGGGATTTTTTCCCGAAAGAATCATCAAATGTGGTTGAAAAGTCACCGAGTTATGTGCAAACAACCTCAAAATACACCTTTTTTCAAACACCCATAACTTGGTGCCAAATCGTCGTAGGAACTTCATTCTTTGAATTGTCCATAGGAAATTGATCACATTTTATTGCCTTTATGGTGGATCGAGTCGACAAAATTTTTCCAACTCCGTAGACATCGTTAAAAAGAAAAAAACTGTTTTTTTCACAGGGGCGCTAGAGGGGGGCGGAAGGGGTTAAGCTTAATTTCGCATGCATGACCTTTAAGAAGACACTTCAAAGTTTTTTGCCCTCAGAGATTCATCAAAATCGATTGAAAATACGCCGAGTTATGGTGGTTTGAAAATGGTCGAAATTTCACGAAGTGTTTTATTTTTTTTTTCCTTCAGTATATATAAATATTCAACCTGTTCGTAACTCTGCAAATTAAGTCTTACACATATGGCATTAATATTACTACTAATAATAATAATAATAATATATTTCTTATACGGGACGAACCCAAATACAGAGAAAAATACAAATATATACGAATAAAATATGTGTTACAGGTATAACAATAATCAAAGGCTTACATACAGTGTGCCAACATTGACTACAATTAACAAAAAATATAATAAACACGATTTCAAACACTGCAAAAACTCAGTTATTTGTTTTTAGTCTTTGTAAGACTTAATTGCAGAATTACGAACATGTTAAATATTTATGGCTAATGCCGCGCCGGATATTGAATGATACTAAAGATATTTGCATCCGGCGTGGCATTAGCCAATAAGTTATTTATTTTTAGTATTTCTAAGACTCAATTTGTAGAGTTACGAACAGTTTGAATATTAATATATTCAGGCCAGTTTCGGTTTTTATTTAATTTATTTAATGCTTCTGCAACAAGTTTCGGTTTTTATTTAATTTATTTAATGCTTCTGCAACAAGTGAAGGTTTTCAATTTTTATGACTCACGATAAAGTAGAGAAAACTTTAAAGTTCAGCAGCAAAATGATAATAAACATATTCAATTATTAAATTGTGTGCAGATTAACAAAATTTTGATCGCGAGAATTAGCTGTGCGGAAAAAATTGAATTTACGAATTGATAATAAAAATATTCAATTATTAAATTGTGTGCAGATTAATAAAATTTTGATTGCGAGAATTAGCTGTGCGGAAAAATTTGAATTTACGAAAATCTCATTGAATTTATTCAATCAAATCCAAGTATTACATCAAATCACAATGTTTACATTTTACTGTATCAAAATAGGAGCCCACGACAATTAATCACCTCAAATAGATATTAGAGCTGTCTATCTTATCACTTCCTCGATTACCTTCAGTTAACTAATCAATTGTAATGATGAAACATATTGTATGAAGTGTGATTTATTCGTATTGAATCGGAAATGAATAATAAAAAATTATTGCTTAAAAAATTCATTTTATGTTGTTTAAACATGATTGTGTGTCAGTAAGACGAGAATATACGCAGTGGGCCAAAAAAACGGTACAAATTGGAAATATTCATATTTGTAATAATAATTATTGCTTTGAAAAACAAAATGTTTACACTCTGTAGTTTACGAAAATGATTAATTGCAATTTTGAAAAGTTTCTTTATCGACAATATTTCACATAAATGAAGGCTCTGCAAAGGCGGGAGTTTATAATGCACCGTCGCGTCACATTTATCGGTACTAAAATTAGTGGGCCATTATTTGTTTTGATTTTCTAATTCATCTCAGACAACAGCTGTCACTTCTATCTGCTGTTTTAGTTTTTGGGACAAAGGATAGAAGTTCATGCACAAGAACACATCTTATATTACTAGTAAAAGGTAAAAGTTCAATTAATTTTGGCAATCTCTTTGGGTCCCACCAGCAATAACGCTTGTCTTTATCGATTGTGATGAGGCCCGACAAAACATTTTGAAACTCAAAGGGTTAATATCGCCTGGCGACTTCATGATTCTTCTCCAAGACTATGTTACTTAAGTTCCCATTACTTAACACTCAATCAAAATGAAAACTCTTAACTAGTTGCAAATTAATGAATCATAAAAGTTTTGGAAACTTTCCCTAAAATTTAGTGCTATGAAGCTATAAAACAAATTGTGTATTTTAGTTTATGTTTATATCAACTAACATTACAATTTTGTTTCACCAACATAAATATTTAGGATGATAAAAAGTTTATTCACCCGAAAAACTCCTCGGAAATATTGATTTTATTGTAAAAATTCTTATTTATGCGAAGTACAATGTTTGGCTTAAAGATTTCAATAGAGCGCACAAAGGAATGGCAAAAATGTAGTTTAAGGCATATCTAGTTATTCGGAATTTATACAGGGATTGAATTTAATGACGGGATTAGGGCCATTAAAATGCGTATGACGTGAGTAATTGGCTTGATTTGTCGCAGAGGAGTTTACCTGCATTTCATTAGAGTCATCAAAGTTCTGAGGACGAGTTGCAGTTAAGCAACTCATAATTATTAGTGTATTTTACAAAATTCTATGAATAAAACACGATTTACAAAAAGTAATGACTAGCTTACAGTCGAAACTATAATCACAATTACTCAAGATGTTCTGCAAAGAAAATGCCCTTAGTATCAATTATTCACGTTAAATAGGTTTACTATATTTTTTATTTAACACAAATAGTGTAATCTTAGCTTTGTAACTTATCTGTTTCTTCAAAGTTCTTCCCCCCGTTGGAGGTTGGGTGTCATCATGGCGATTATAATTTTGTCGCCGCCTGCTCCGAACAGAAATATTGTACTGAAATTGTTATTCAAATTCAGCACAATATTTCTGCTCAGAGCAGGCGACAACAAAATTATAATCGCCATGATGACACCTCCAACAACAACTATTGTGCTGAAATTTAATCACTGTAATAATTTCTTCGGCAAAGGGTTTGGTCTTCTCGCGCTTTTCATTGCAAAATTCATTAATTTTTTTTTTAAAGTGAGCCTCTAGAATAATTTGAAAGACTCGTGAACCTTCGTAGCAGAAGCAAAGAAGACGTTTACGCCTATTCATGGCAACCGCTTATATTTTATTGAAATAACTACTTCCCTGGCTAATGCCACACCGAATATTGAATGATACAAAAGACATTTGCTTGTTATTAAAAACATTACTATTAAAATAACATTGGATCGTTTTTACTCACAATTTATTCCTCGCTTGCGCTTGAGTTGGAAATCAAACCCGCGATTCGGTATCTAGAAGCAGATGCCGACATTTAATACATGAAAATATCGGATAAGAATGGCATTCGTAAAAATCGAATAAAATGTAGACGATAAGAACAGCCTTATCAATTTAGTAGATTTGAGGAATAGATTGGTATTATCGAATTTTTGAATAACAAATTTCTTGTCTTGGCGAGATATTCTCTACATTTTGGCCATAAAAATTCATTCAAAAGGACAACCGCAAATTTCAAACACCGAGTTAATCAACTAAACTTTTAGTCAAAATGGTAGCAAAGGAATTTTTATTGGCAACCTTTGGGAAGGTATTAAAAATTACGGAGAACCAATTTTCGAAAAATTCAAAAAATACGTATTTTGGAAAAAAATTGTTGCATACAAAAGTTGTAGGATTTTCAATGACGCATTAGGTAACAGTATTAATTTGAACTTAAATAGCAAGTACAGGGTCACGTGAAGATCATTAGCTTATCATCAAGTTAATGAATTACAGCAAGTTCTGTTGCTAAATTTTTCTGGGTGAGATTTTGAAGTTAAACCCTTAATTTGTTTCATAATTTATTCATCAGCTTTCCTCGGATTACTTAATATTCTAGGATCAAGGAGAACGAGCTTTCAAGTTTATTATTTTGATGGCAATCTTTTCTTCGATTTTGGAGAATTGTGATCAGAATTAAATTGATTGAAAAATTTCGATTTCTAAAGTCACTCAATAGTAGGCTAGCTAGCTCTAATAAAAAAAATGATTCTAAAACTATCGCGAGAATATGCTGCTTTAAAATTACACCAAAATAATTGTTTTTTCTAAAAATCAATTTCTTGACGATTCTTTAAAAAATAAACTAATTGTGGAGGCTTTCACTTCGTGATACGTTTTGATTAATTTAAATCCATTTTACCGAGAAGGGATTAAAAATGGATTTACTCGAGTCCATCGAAGTTTTCAAGGTTAAGCGTAATCCGGACATCCCACTCATCAGCGACCAGACCGACCTAATATTCTCCCCCCTGTTCAATGCTTTGTAAAAATATATAAATGTACCATCGTAATGTAAATATTCATAGTTTGAAAATGACAAGCTGAAATTGTCGAAACTATAGTTACTCCAAGTTAATAAAGTGATTATTTGAAAAAACATTTTTTTTTTAAATCTAATGTTTTGACACAAATAATTCTTTAGATGTAAATATCTCGCCAAAATCTCGAATAGATTTTAAATACCAAAATCCGAGTCGCAGGTTTTTTAAGTCAAATTCTATTTAATTTTCAATTTGTTTTTATCATTTTTTAAGTTAACATTTGCGATATTCTGGATGATATGAGAGCAGGTCTAGGATGTTTACTATTCCAATCGTATTAGGTGAAAGGGCCTCTTGGTCGATAGCGCATTGAAATAAAAAAAAATGTTATAAAAGTTGAATTATATAATGGAATTATAATTAAGAAATATACATTTCGTCTATCTAGAGGTGGTGATCAAAAAAGTTTTTTCTTAGAGATGGGAGACCGCTACTCTACATAGATAGAGTAGTCAATTTTTCTGGTACATTTAACACACTAAATCATCAAATTCTTCTATAAAAACTTGACCCAATTAGATCTCCTTCTGGAATTAGGCTTTTGAAGTCTTATCTAAGTAATTGATAAGTTGTGTTTCTTATAATGGTTGGTGTACCTCAAGATTCTAATTTAGGTCCACTCTTATTTGTTATCTTACAAACGAATTACTTTTCTTGTTAGATTGTCCGGTGCTGGCATGTGCTGATAATAAAATTATACTGCCAGATCAAAACTCATCGGTATGTGAATTTTTTGCAGGATAATTTAAACCTTCTTGTCAACTGGTGTGATTTAAAATCAAAGTGCACTGAATTTAAATAAGTTTGAAAAAGTCTTTCCGTACAAAAAATTATTTATTATTATTATTCATTAATTAAGAAATTAGTAGTAGTTTTTTAACACGTTGACCGCTTTGTCAGTCACCGGTGACTGACACTGAAGTACTTCAATGGGGCCACGTCAGTCACCGATGACTGACTATTTAGCTAAAAAATGCATCAAAATGAATTAAATAAGCATATTCTTACTCATTTTATAAAATAAAACTTAAAAACAAAGAAAAAGATTTTTGGTATTTTACTAAAAAACTTGTTGGCAGCCAATGTGTTAAGATACAGCACCTAAAGATAATAATAATAATAAATGTGTTTATTGCCCAACAGGAATAACCTAATAACAGGACACATTACAATAACATAGTAATAAATAATACAAACAATACAAGTAGAAATAAATAAAATAACTTAAGGGTCCATTTGTTTATCATGATTTACGGAAATATCTTTATAGCGTTAAATACTTTATCCGCATTATGACAATTTTCAAAAATGATCGAAAACATCTTGGGCGATCTCAAAATGCATATTTGTGTTGAAATCTCTAAATTAAAAATTTTCACGGAAACAATACATTCCGCTATTTAAGTAAAATTCGGATAAAACAAACAGTTTCGATTTCTAACAGTTTTTATAACACTGCGATATGTTTCAGTCGATTTATAAAGCAGATCAATAATTAATAAACAAATTAGAAACAACTTTACTTGTTGCAGAAAGCATTAGATAAATACAAGAAATTATTTTTATTTTTGCTTGCAGATTAAGGAACAGGTTGAATATTCATATATTCAGGCTACATTTCGTTTTCTTGTATTTACAATAATTAATATCACTTTATTAAACATTAAAACCAGTGGCGAAATAATTTGATATATTATTTCGTAATTATGCGTACATTTATAATAAATGTCTCAAATGTTTGATATATTTTGTAAAAACTTTCATAATTTATTGACGATGATTTTGTAGGTTGTTATACGATGATTTCAAGGATTACAAATAATTTATTTAAACTGCATTCACTAATTGTTTTAAAACATTTTGAATAACGTTATTACAGTTATGTAAATCGAAACATGAATATTTATTATTTATTTGACTCGTGTTACCAACATTATCTCTTGATAACACGTCAAAACTCAAGTCGTGAATATTTGTTTAGATTTATATAGGAGAATACCTATTATTTAATAATTAATTTTTTCAATTTTGTTTAAGTATGGATTAACACGTGGTAACGTTATAACTTTTGGTTAAAACAGAAAAATGTTCAATATTTTTTGTTTATGGTGACTTATATAAAATGTAAAAATTAATTTAAATAAAGTAGCATTAAATGTGGATTATATGTCCAGAAAATCAGAATTTGATTTTTTAAATTTTGAACATTACTAAATTTTTAACTTTTTTTTAAATATTTTTTTTATTAAAAGTGGTTGACAGGAATTCGGGTTGAGGAAGCGCGGATGATTTGGAAATTGACGTAGCCAACTAGGTCATTCTGCCACAACCCATAATTTGTATAATAATCATTTATAATGATGAAAGAGACATACACTAAACATCCATGGACCCGCACGGCCATTTTTCGCGCGGATGGGATTCGAACCCACGACCACGAGGCCCGTAAGAAGGAGCTCTACTCACTGGGCCACCGCGGCCCCATTTGTAACTTTAAACAATTTTTTTTTGATAAAAATTATAATTTTAAAAGTCAAAAATTTAAATTAAACGAAAAACAACACAAAATATCAAAAATTTTCTTATGAGAATTGGCACATTTCGGAATTATAATTAATTAAGAAATAAAAAATTAAAATTAAAAAAACAATTACGTGAAAAAATATTAACAATCTTCGCATGAGAGTTGGAATTATAGCATTGTCTCAATTTTGCCAATTTTACACCGCTTTACATTATATTCTAAAAAAAAACGAATGTTTATACCTTCACAGTTTATTAATTGCCAATACACTGCGACTACACAAAATTACCATTATTCATTTTTCCGATAAAGCTCGAGTTTTGAAACAATTCGGGCTTTTATTATGGATTTAAAAGTATTTGAGTATTTTTTTTAAATTCTGCATATGTCACGTTAATTTTTAATAACTACCACAGATATTTGGTGTGAAAAATATTATTTTTAAAAATAAAGTTTTTCGTAAAAATTTTGAAAGCTAGAAATAGTATTTTGTTGCAATGTAAAAAAACATTGATATACATTAATTAAAAAAAAAACAATGCATTATCTAAAAGTGGAAGCTAATTTGGCTAGCGACCTGCGGTCTTTCGGCCTTGTTTAAAGTATATTTATTGTATTTATTTTTAATAAGTTTGAAGATTACCGCAAGCATTAAGTGATTAATGTGAGAAAGATTGCGGTTTACCTTTGAGTAGTATTTTATACCGTGGACTTAGCAGGGTTGGTTTATTTAAGTCGCACTCCTCTGAGACTGAAAATGGGGATGGTTTAGAAACACATTTTTGGAAAGATCTGGCGTAACAATTTAATTACAAATAATTTTACGTTCGGATGTTTTTGAATATAATTTTAATATTTTTTTAACATTTTAATTAATCGTTACAGGTTAGCGCAAACTTAAGGTGATTAATGTTTGCAGCGTTGTGATTTAAATTTTTGGCCGGATTTTGAAAGCTATAAATATTTTTATTTATAACAAATCTTTATTTACAGAAATGGTTTTAAAATACATAAACATATTAATGACAGTACATGGAAAACCAAGAAAACATTTCGGTGAATGGGCTATAGGTTGCCTAAATATTTTTATTTTTTGTACATTTAATTTTTAAAAGTATGCTTTAATTGTTGATAGTTGATTTCAAAAATCAAAAAATACATTGCGACGATAAATCTGTTTTCGGGGCGCTCGTAGGAAAAAGTATTTTTTTATTGCAGAATTTTTTTTTAATATTTTTAAATTTTTGTATTTCTTAATAATTGTAGACGATTACCGCAAAGGTTTGGTGATTAATGTACGGAACTTTGAGGCTTGCACAGTTTGGTTTTTTGTAAATAAATGTTATTTTTGCTTAACTTTGTCTTTGGGCTCTATTTCTTTTTTATAAATAAATGTTATATTCGGAAGATCTGAGTATTTTTTCAATTTTTGAACATTCATAGTAGATTTCAAAACGTGTTGAACACTGCTTTTCCTACCACCAAACATTTTCTTAAGTATGTTTTAATCATAATTTCTCTCGAATTTACCCGCGTCTATCTCAATTAAATATTATTAGTGTCAAATCTTAACTTCTAAAGTAAATTTGCTTATTACTATTTTAAAATCGATTAATAAATAATTAATTGTTCTTCGTCACTACCCATTTTATTTTAATGATTTTGACACATTTTTGAAGTTCACTTTCAAAACTTCAATTTTCAAGCATAACATTACTGGTCAAAAGTAACAAATACACAATTGGTAACTTTCAATACAAAGGTATTGTATATTGCGACGATATATCTGTTTTCGGGGCGGTCGTAGAAAAAAGTATTTTTTTTTTGCAGAAATTTTTTAAAATATTTTTAAATTTTTGTATTTCTTAATAATTGTAAACGATTGATGAAAAGATTTGGTGATTAATGTACGGAACTTTGAGCTTACACAGTTTGTTTATTTTGTAAATAAATGTTATTTTTGCGCAAAATGTAAGTAAATTTTTTATGTTTTTATTGATTAACGCAAATATTTAGTTGTTTTTGGAAATTAATTTCCAGTATAAAAATTCGACAGTTACGAATAGCTATATGTTTTGGAGTATTTAAAAAAAACATGTTTTATTACTTATCAAAGATTACACTAATAAAAGACATATTTAACATTATGCTTAAAGTTAACGATGCTTTCTTTCATGAAATGGGATGATTTTGCGTAAAAATGTTAAAATTTAAAAATGGAATTTTGAGTGCATTTAAAGTATTTTTCAATAAGTCTAAAGATTAACGCAAGCATTTGTTTTTTTTTAATGTGTGAATCATTATGATTCACACTTCACTGTTTTTAAACAAAAATTGTTTACTGAATTTTCAACAAATATTTTTTAACATTGAAAAGCAAAAATACTGCAAGTTGGTAGTCCAGACGCACTAATACCTTTTCTTGTTTATGTATGTATATTCACGGGACATGTATGTATTGTTGTAGTCTAAATAAAGATGATTGTCTGTCTCTTAACTTTGTACATTAATTTTATCAATGGTATTCCATATTTGCTGATAGTAACCGCAAAGATTTGGCGATTAATTGTGTTTCTTAGAAATAAATATCATTTCTGTGCAAAATTTAAATGCAAACGGTTTTATGTTCAATTCTATTCAATTCAATTCAATTATTTATTTCACGTAGACACAAAAATACAAAAAGCCAAAGCAAAATGCGTTTGCAGTGGGTAATATTTTTTATTGTTGATATTTGGTGGATAATTTACTAAACGAATGTTTTTTTATAATTTTACATTTTGGAGTATTTAAAAAAAAAATTATATCATCTTTGATCATGTTATTATTATTTTGAAAGGTTTTTAACTGTTGTTTTTAAAAAGTAATTTTCGGGGGATATTTTTGCATAAAAAATCGAATAGTTTTGTTTTGGTGTATTATTTATTACAATAAAATACCGTTATGGTTAACAAAATACAATTTTTTTAAATAATGTTTTTGCGTAAAAACTTTGAAAGTGTAGTACTTCATGCAGCCCCCTGATGGCATTTGTAGGTATAATTAGAGGAATGGTAAAAAAGGAAAGTAAAAAGGAAGGACCGGTGGAATCTATGGTGTGTAACGTTAGGTCGGACATGGTATTTACTTGTACCCCACCTGTAACCTGTAACGTTAAAAATCTCCCCCTTGTTAAAACCTCCCTCGCGTTCCCATAGCATAACAATGGAAACGGCTTGTTTATAGCAGCGAAACGCGAATAGCACAATGTGGTGATCGTAGATAATTAAGTGTAAAAAGTGCGTGCCGGGGAAAAAGCCGCGAAAAACCTTGTAATAGAAAATGTATGGATGAAATAATTTGTTAAATTGCGAGAAATTACGGATCGGAGGAAAATCTTGAAAATCAATTAATCGAAACGGGTTTTTCTAGGCTTTTGACGCAAAAGCACAATTTCTGCGTGATCATTTCGCGTGATGGTCGGGCGCGCGGGGGGTGGACGCAATTAGGTTTTGAATAATCTGAAACGTTGAAATTTTTGCGCGGTGTTCTTGAATGTTGGAGCTTTGTCTGTCTGTACATCCGGTCAGTGCGATCGATCGACACTTTGCATTGGAGTCTAGGATAATCCTAGATTACGTAAATCCGGGATTAACCGCCATATAAATGGAATAGATCGGATTTCGTGCCATGCTCATGTGTGGCGCTCTTCTATCTCTCTTCGTAACGCGGACGCACTGATACCAGCGACTTGTTCTATCAAAAATTGCCATTGCGATTAATTAACAAAAAACGGATAAAAAACTACATAATAAGGTTTTAGCAGTGGCGTGCACTAACTGAATTTATATGAAGCCATACCTATCCGGGTACGGGGAATAAGTACGTGTTACAGATTAAGTTCCATGTTATGAATGACTCAAATAGGCTGGCTATAAACTCGCACATATTAAATATAATTGATACAATTAATTGCTAATCATTGCAAGAGACCGATATTATTTGCATGTGTCTAATAAATAGCAAGTGTTTAAACGAGGGGTCAATGGTGCGACTTGAAAATTTGCGCGCCTATTTCTTGAAAGTAATACCTGTGTGGCGATTTCGGCGAGGGGGGCGGTCTTCGAATTGGCAGCAACCCAGGCTTCCGCGAAGGTCTCCATGGCACTTTGAAAGTCCATCGTCATAAGGATAATCGAGAAAAAAACTGTGTGCAATATCAGAGAGACATGTTAGTGTGTCGACAGCGTGGCTGAAAGTTCCGGACGCGGCGCAGTACAGACCTGCTTTGAGCAAAGGCGCGTTTACGACTGACACAGACTACAAACCCCGTCCGTATAGCGGGGAAACTAAGCGCGCCACCCCTTGCCTGCGCTGCGGAACGCGCAAAGACGCTTTTCAAAAAACACACCACATTTTTCCGACCGTGGAAAACGGACGGCCCACTAACCAACCAGATTTGTACTTATCAATCTTACATACTGGATTTCTTTAATAAAGCAAAAAAACCACGCCGCGAATTTTCAACCATTGATCCGATCGAATTTCCCGCGCTCAGACACCTGTTCCCTCGCCCACCCCTTTCCCATTATCTAAATCTACCCGCCGCGGAAATTAAAAAAAATGCCAATAATTACAACACACGCAGACACAAATCAGACCCAAAAATTCCCCCGTAACCCTCGCCAGGATAATTCTTAAGAAACACAGCATTAAGGGGCGCTTGCGTAATCGGCGTCGCGACGCTCAAATGAATAGGAGCGTAGGCGGAGTTCTGAATTGCATAGGCGGTTCTGTATTTAGGGATGTCCCACGCGCGACAAAAGATTCATCAAATTATTCATCCCTACAGATTTCCGCATAAAATAAAATAAACTCAAGATGCACATGCGGGGGAGTCCCATATGTGGCTCACACTTATATGCCGCCATTCCCTGTAATATTATGCTTTTTGTATGATAATTTTATACCTCGCGCGACTTACTTCTACGGATTCTAATACAAAATATTCATTGTAACTGAATTCTACTAAATTTGCCCCGCTACGCGGCTCTCTATTCTCGCGCAAAACAAAACGCGATTATTTACACTCCCTCTAAACACCCTCACGTATACTTTCCATTCATTAAGTACACAAAAAATGTATACAATTTACATTTGTATTCACTTACGTATATTTCATCTCATTTACTACCCTACTTATTAAACCGTTGCACACGTAAATCGTATTATTCCTTTGGTACACTCATAAATGCATTAAGATTGATTCCATTGCTCTTTAAAATAATGACAACTGCATTTCTATACAATTCAACTTACATACAAACACAGTTAAATGGTATTAAACATGGAAATAAAATAAATTAAAGTCAAATTAACTTGAATGGAATAATAATTATAAAATACGATATTTTTCGGTATTTAAAATATAAGTATTATATTTTTTACCAAATCACTTTAAGAGCCTCAAAACACGTGTATAGTTAACAAATTACATTTTCCAATTTAATTATTTTTGTTTATTGTTAGAGGCATTTACTTACATATAATTTATAATTTTTATAATTTATATCAAACTTATTTTTATTTACTTGATGTGTGCAATAATAAGTATATTAAACTTCTTTTATTTTGTTACCATTGCAAATTATTTGTTCTATAACTCAATAGTCATCGTAGCATTAGCCAGTAAAGTAGTCAGTTTAATAAATAATTGTTTTATTTATTGTAGTTTTTGTGATATATTGCATTATTACATGCAATTCTCATTAATATACAGGGTGTCTATTTAAAAACGAGCAATGCTATAAAGGTTTGGCTCTGGTTTAATTTAATATTTAGAACGAGAAATTGGAAAAAATAATAAAAATTAATTAATAAACTAAGTATTTAAGTCTAGTAATACTGTTAAATAAAAATTTTCAAGAGCTTTGCAATGGGGGTGTTAACATTAAAAAAAAATGAGTTGGTGACTACAGCCCTAGGCGTTGCTTAGTGAAGGTCATTTTTGTGGTCATACTGATCCCCCCCCCCCACATACTCTACAAACGGTTTTGAGAATTTTTATCTTTTAAAGTCCATACTTATAAAGCATTGCTCGTTTTTAAAAAGACACCCTGTATAGTTTAATTCAGTATTGAAAATTGAATCATCAGCTAGGTATGCTTATAAGAAAAAAAACATTGTCACGATGGTGTAATTATCTCCAGCAATGAATTTGCTGTGTCTTTTCTAAATTATTGTTCTCCATTGACTTGTGAAGAACTTTTGTTATCAGCACGAATCAATTTGTTACATATTACACACCTTTGAGCTTCACTAGAAGTCCGAATGATCTCTCAAAATTTAAAAACCCTATTAAACATGGGTAGAAAAACCCACGGTCGAAATATTCCTAAATGTATTTTACGTACAATAATGAATTTGTAAATACCTGATAAATAAAGATAATTTAGTAGAAAACATCTTTTTAAATATTTCATTAAAAAAAACTGTCGAAAAAGCCATAAATCTTTCTGTCGATATTTTTCAGCGTGTTGTCTCGTTCGTTATTTGCTAGTCTGGCAATGTAATGATGAAATTAATTGATGAAGTGATTAATATTATTACTGTAATTTACGAACAGGATCGTACTTTTTTAATATTACTAAATTAATACACGAGTAAGATGAGAAAATGCAAATCATTTATTGAATCAACTATTTTACTGGTGATGTTAATTGAATTGCATCACAAGATCACAATAACCTACTTCACAGCACATCCATAAACTTCATCTATGAAACTTGAAACATAATCCCATAGGTGCCTCCTAACGGATTTGAATTGATGTAAATTTTTCAAGATTATTCAATTTTAATTTCTTTTAAATCAATGTGCGTATGAAAAATATCTTTTTAACAAAATATGTTCAGTTTTATTTTATATGTCTTCAACATTGATGAAAGTATTAAATATTAAGTGGATTTTACAAACATTTAAGCCACGTTTTTCGTAAGCCGGTATTATATTTTCAGCTGTGTAAACGTTCTTTACGCACCATTGACCGTAACTTGATGAAATTATTATATAATAAAAGATTATCGGTAGATTTCACAAACATTTATGCCAAGTTTTTCGTAAGCCGGTATTATATTTTTAGCTGTGTAAACGCCCTTTATGCACCATTGACCGTAACTTGATTAAATTATTATATAATAAAAGATTATCGGTGGATTTCACAAACATTTAAGCCAAGTTTTTCGTAAGCCAGTATTATATTTTTAGCTGTGTAAACGTTCTTTATGCACCATTCACCGTCATTTGATTAAATTATTCAATATTAAGAGACTAAGCCGGTATTATATTTTCAGTTCTGTAAACGTTCTTTATGCACTATTGACCGTCACTTGATTAAATTATTCAATATTAGGAGATAAAGCCGGTATTATATTTTGTGTTGTTTAAATGTTCTTTATGCACCAATGACCGTCACTTGATTAAATTATGAAATATTAAAAGATAACCGGTGGATTTCACAAACATTTAAGCCAAGTTTTTCGTAAGCCGGTATTATATTTTCAGCTGAGTAAACGTTCTTTATGCACCATTGACCGTAACTTGATTAAATTATTAAATAATCAAAGATTAACGGTGGATTTCACAAACATTTAAGCCAAGTTTTTCGTAAGCCGGTATTTAATTTTCAGCTATGTAAACTTTCTTTGTGCACCATTGACCGTCACTGTCAGTCGCCGAGTACAGCTTTAAAACCTTACTGTTTGAATAAGAAATGGAGCCCCAGAAGAACATTTAAGGTAAAAATACATCAAAATAGAAAATAATTTGATAATAAACATTGTGAACATTGTCAAAATATGTGTAATCTAATCGCAGAACCTAACCTCAAATTATCTATTCCGTTTACCATTTGAAATATCATGTACACAACGGAAAATATAATACCAGTGTTATGTCAATTTAAGCCAGAGATACATTAATTACTACCTTTGTAAAATCCACTGTAAGAGCGTGCTTGTGATCTGGCGGAATCGAAACTGTGTGGCTTTTGTAGTGCAAATGGCAGCAAACTGGAGGTTGCAGGTTCGCTCCCTGTCGGAAGCTTGTTGCAGTTTTTTTTTTATTTTCATATTTGGCTATCGCCTGGCCTTAGTATAATAACCATTGGCCAATTGTTACAGTTTTAAGCCAATTTATAAACGATGAATTTAGAAATTATTTGCATTTGCAAAAAAATTTAAAATTATTTTGAACATCTCTAATACGGCGGAACTAGTCGAAAATTCATAACCTAAACTGAGTTTTTATTTAATAGCATTAATATCTATTTCATATTCATGTTTTCCATGAATAAAGTTTCAAGATTGGTTTTTTTGCCAATTTTTTCAGACAAATGTCAAAACTTTTATTAAAATATTTTTCTCTTCATCCACATTTTTATACGTTTTTAAATCTAGTATTCTATATGTCAAATTCTTGCTATGTTTATTTCTGTCAATAAATTTATTTTAAAGGCAGAAAGACCTCTGGTCGATAGACATTTGACAGATTAACAAACTAATATAATTTTGTCATATACCTGTTAATCATATTTCTGTTAATAAAGATGCATTATATATTTATTTTAAAATGCGAAATAAGGCGAAACTAGTCGAGAATTTTAAACATTTACAATCCAAACAGAATTAATTTAAATTTTACTTATTAAAGTGTTTCTCTAATATTTTTCATGTTTAAAAAATATTGGAAACGCCAAAAGACGGTCTTACTTCTTGTGTACGAGATTTTACCAAGAGCTCTTTAGCTCTTCAGATCGTCAAAAGATATCAAAGTCCTCAGAAAAAAAAATAGTTTGTTTTGAATTAAGCTCAGCAAACTTTTTCGTAAAAAAGCATTTTCAGAAAAAAAAGGTTTCCTACAAAAAGTTTGTATTTTTTCCCCTAGAACACGATCCCGCATTAAAAAAAGGGAGTTCCGTTTGAAAAATGAAAGTTGACCTTCGTTTGACCTTGAAAAAACATGTTTAGGGGGTGAACTCGCCTCTTGAAAATCCGTCTTATTTTTGTTTTTTGACTATAACTTCTGAACAAAATATGATCGCCTAATTTTGTAAATGTAGAAAATATCAAAGCCTATCCACTAAAATTGAAAAAAATATAAGTTATATATGAGTTATAAAACTCAATTTTCGTACTTTCCTTGTTTTAGCGGAAATGTTTTAATTCGAGGAAATGTATGGATACGTATTTGAATTTCGCGTTTAGAAAACATTATTAAACTATTTATCGTCATTTGTCTTTATGTATGCATTTTTTTAACGAATATCATTATTGCAGCAAATGCAAGCCATAAATATCAATATTTCTTTTACAGTCCCGAAGTAGTCAATACATATATTTTTGTAAACCAGTAGGCTTTGAAATTTGGTACATTTGCGAAATTACGCTATCAAGATTTGTTCAGAAGTTATAGCCAAAACAGAAAAAATTTTCTGATTTTTGAGGGGCGAGTTCATCCCCTAATCATGTTTTTCAGCCGAAACAAAAAATACGTATCTAATATTTTGCTCCCCTCCACAAATACACCAAATTTCATTACAATCGGTGAGCAACACTTGGGTTTCTTCCCTTGCTAAAAACGGGGAAACTAAAAAAAAAACGAAGTAGCTTTAGAAATAATTACTTTCCTGGGTAATGCCCTAATAAATATTGAATTCTACTATAAATAATTTGCGTTTTGCGAATTTACAGTCAAAGTAATACAATTTTTTTTTTCGAGATATCGTTGAAATCTCCTCTATGGAGCTCAAAATGGATAATTTCGTTAAAGTAATTTTTGAAAACATTTTCGCGATCACAATACTTTCCCGTAACGGAGAGAGTTCTTTATGAAACTTATAACTTATTTCGTTGTTTCGTAGTTTGTTTTCAGTTTATTTCCTGAAATATTTTCCGACAATTTCTTGTCATTATCAAAAAAAAGTAGAAGATAATTACCACGCACGGACGACGGCGCAGCGCAGCGGAGTTACTTTGGTCAATTTTAATGGGATACGCTCAGACGACGGCGCAGCGCAGCGGAGCCGTCGTTCGTCACCGGTTACTTTGGTCAATTTTAATAGGCTCCGGTGCGCTGCGCCGTGGTTTATCAACAATCAAAATAATTTTAAAAAAATTTAAAAAATATTTTTAAAAAATTAAAAAAATTATTATTATTATTTTTTTTTTTAATTTAAATTATAGAAGACAATTTTACCAAATAAGCTTTAGCATGAAAAACTAGTTTTATATACTAAACTTGTATGTAGTCGGTAAATACTTATATACTTAAACAATCACATCAAAATGAAAAATTATAACAAAAAGTGCGTTTCACGTTATGTTCGATGAATCCGAAAGAAAGTTGACGTACAACGACGAGCGGGCACGGTTCCACCCGACGCGTATAATACAGTGCGATCGAATAAAAGCTACTCAAAGTTGGCCATGAGCCAAAATTCCTAAGCTTATTGGCAAGTGTCAAGCTGGGGTATATTGATATTTTCAAATTTAGAAAATACATGCGATTTTTTGTTCATGTCCTGCTTTGATTAATTTTTTATTCGATGTCGCTGTATTATTACTATACATTTTAGTCGAAATTAACAATTTTTGACAGTTGTAAATTGTTATTTTTGGCAGTTGAAAATTTCCTTTTTACTGCCAACGTGCCATTTGTGATGATAGAAATGTGCGATTTTTGACAGTTGTCATTTTTAGCAGATGAAATTTTCTTTTTTCTTTTAATATGCCAAAATACCATTTTTGATTGTAAAAATCCTCAATTTTTGGATGCTAATTGGAACTAATTTATAAATTTACTGTTGAATCGTACCGTTTATGGTGGCAGAAATGCAGAATTTTTGACAATTTGTAATTGTTACTTTTGACCATTGGAAATTTCCCTGCCGATAGTGATAGTAGAAATGCTCAAATTTTGACAGTTAAACATTTTTGGCATTTGAAAATTTTCTATTTATTGTTGAAACTTGCCGGTTTCAATAATGACCAATTATTGACAGTATTGAATAGTTATTTTCAACAATTAAAAATTTCCGTTTTACTGCTAACGTGCCATTCGTGATAGTAGTGCGATTTTTGACAGTTCTAAATTGTAATTTTTAGCAATTTTCTTTTTTTTTATATCAAAAAATGCCGTCGTTGATATTAAAAAAACCACAATTGAAAGTTGAAAATTTCCTTTTTACTGCCAACGTGCTATTTGTAATGATAGAAATATGCGATTTTTGACAGTTGTCATTTTTAGCAGTTGAAATTTTCTTTTTTCTTTTAATATAAAAAAATGCCGTTTGTGATAGTAAAAATCCACAATTTTTGACAGCTGCAAATTTCTTTATGTGTCGTTTGCGGTGGCAAAAATGCAGAATTTTTGACAATTAGAAATTGTCATTTTTGACGGTTATTTATTTGAGATTTCTGTATGAAAGTTTTGCCCCCTCCTGGAAAAATTTCTGCGGACGCCCATGTTATCGAAACGCATGTCGGCAGACCTCAATCAGGTATTCTGATAACAATCGTATTTAATTTCATCACAAACGATTTCTTGGTGAATCATTCAATTTGTGGGCGGTTTATTTTATTTCACACTTTGTTTTTAAAATCCTTGGTACATGTTTTACAATTTATCGTTATTAATAAATTGTCGAAAGATGTGAGCAATGAATCAACAGATTTATCCAAAGAGAGATATTTTAACCCTCTATTGCATGATTTGTTTAAACATAAAAATTGAAGTTTTTACATTAAATGATTAAAGCAATAAAAAAATTATATTTTTTATAAAATTTGATAATATTTTATTTGGTTTAGTACTGTCGTAATTTTGTCAGTATTTTTGGCAGCAACACAATTATCAAAGAAATGAAGAAAGCGTTTTAGTTCTTCAAACTTGTTTGGAGGCATAACATTCGTAATTTGAACCATTCTGATTTTTTCGGCGAGGAAAGTTGTCTGATGAAAGACATCCAAATCAATATTCCTATGGATTGCTCCATTTCCTTAGAGTTACTTAAAATTGGTTTGCTTAGTTTTTTTTTCTGTGCGCTGTATGACATGTTTGCTCTGCCTGTTGAGAAATAAAGAATCAAATTAGTCTTCTGAAAGATTTGCTCAAAAATAAATTTTGCTGAGGATCTCTTACAGTTTTTGAATCTGTTTTATTTATTTTAGTAATTATTTATTTCGTAAGATAGCAGCACTTTGCCCAACAAAAATTATGTTCACATTTGGGAACAGTATGCAGTAGAGGGTTAAGCAAACGTTTTGAATCCGTTCTTCCCAATATTTCAAAAATTCATAATGCTTAAATACCTGTGTCTATTTTGATTATTCAAACGTCAAAATATGGCTGAAGTTATGATTTTGATAACCGTTTTAAGAAACTTAATGAAAAATTGTTTAAAAAAAAACTAAGAATTTTAATTTTTCTATAATAATAATAACAATAAGAGCAATAAACAGGAATGTGCGCTTTCATTGCATCTTTCTAAATGGACTATCGACTAAGTCTCTCTCACCGTGGGCCAAAAAAACGGTACTCATGTATCTTTGTGACTTGTTGATATTTGTAAGTAATTAATATAACACTGAAAAGCCCAATTTATATAGATAAGGCGAAGTACTTTTGCTTTAAAGAAATAGTACTTAAACTTGTGCACTAAGCATCTTCTTACAAGAACCTCTTCTATCCTTTCAGGAATTTGTACTGTACGTGGTCTTCCACTTGTTTGCAACTATTGTTACCGAAAGTTCTGAGTTTAATTATTACTCACTGAATACTTGCAACCGACCAACTCTTTTGTTCATGTTCATGTTCACAATTGCCATTTTGTAACAAATGTTTAATGAATATCTTATGTTCTTTACTTACGCAAACCTAAAATGACTGATAGAAGTGACAGTTAATGTCTGAGATTCATTAGAAAACAAATACAAATCAGGGCCACTCATTCTGATACCTACGAATGGAACATTATAAACTCCCATCTTTGCAGAGCCTTCTTAATGTGAAATATCCTAATAAAAAAAAAACTTTTCAAAAATGCAATTAATCAAGTGTAAATATTTTGTTCTTCAAAGCAATATTTAATGCATTCATTATTATTGAAAATATGAATATTTACAATTTGGGCCGTTTATTTTTGGCCCACTGTGTAATATTGTTAAATGAACTATGTGATTTTATGATGACACTAAGTTGTTTTACAATATACAACATATTGTAAAACAGCAAGTGCCATCTTCATTTCATTACTCAAATTATTTTAAATGAGCAACGATAAATCAATAATTCTCGTTGCACACTTAAAATAATTTGAGTAATGAAATAATGATGACACTTGGTTGTTTTACAACGTATTGCATATTGTAAAACAAGTGTCATCATTATTTCACTATATTTCTTGATCTTCAATTTGATTTAGAATAATGAATCCCGAGTCATTGGCTACCTATACACGCGTTTTGTAGCAATCATTGAATATCTCGAAAAATAGTGCATGCGGGCCATTAAAGTTAATCTTCGTACAGAACAAACAGATTTATATAACTCCGCTATATTTAACCTATTGTAATCTTAATCTGCTCGTGAACAATTCCGCGTTATTTAACCTACTTTAATTCTAATCTACTTGTGAACTCCGCCGACCTTAATCCGATCCCTAATTAAGCGTGCAACCTGTAAATCACATTTTCAAACTTTTCCAACGGGCGAAAACTCTCTTAAAATCAAAATCTAATGGAGGCAAATTTACCTTGAATACATTTATTGCTGAACGTAAAAAGTTTACATTAAAGTAAAAATTAAAATGAGAAATACTGTTTTGAAAAGACTACAATAAGCAAATTAATTAATTGAAACAAACTTTCCTGGATAATCCCACCAAGAATATTGAATGATACAACAGATAATTTGTGTGTTAAAAATACCAAATATATCAAAATAACATAAGATTTGAATGTATCATTTATTGTAGTATCTTTAAGACTTCTTAGAACAATTGTAATTGCGTTTATATGATTTAGTTTTTTTTTTTTTATTTTCCGGTATACAACTTATACAAATGATTAACAGTTTTAAACTTTGTGAATTGCTTCATATTATGTAAGCCTGACTTAAGCGAGAGATGTGGTGTTTGGATTTATGAAATCAAACCCAAAATTAAAAGTTAAGTTATTCTAATGGAGAAAGGTTTATTGGGGATAAAATAAAGAAGGTATAATTTTGTAGTAGGAATCAGTTGCTTCTTGGAGGCGACCTAGTTTTTAGGGGATGATTGGTCCCTCGTCCGGCAGCATACAAAATTGCAAATTAGGTAAAATTAAGGTGTAACTAAAAGCCGGCAGACCGATTTCACAACGACAAAGGTTTATAGCAGCCATAGAAACTTTTAAAACCGCCCTGGTCCTCGGAATCGGCCGCAAATAGCCGCGGCGAATTGCTCTGAAATCGAAGAAGGCAACTTTTAATCCCCCACAAGTCGTAAATACGAAATAGATAACACCTAATTCTGCGCCGAGGGCGGAAACGAAAAGGTTATATGCGCATTTGCATAGAGTTTTAAAGTGCAGGCGAGTCTCCTTCAGGTGAAGTGTTTGTTTGGATTTATACCAATCAAATCAAAGTAAAAGTGCAGATATGGATTACGAGATCCCTTTAGGCGATTAGCGGTAATTAATCTAGAAATAATCGTCGGGATTTTGTAAAAGCGGCAAGTTGAAAGCGCGTCGACGAGTGGCCGATTAACGCTATCTTAACTCACATCGAGATTATCTCATCTAGTCCACACTATAATATAATAATAAATTAATTTCTGTTTATCTATACGGAATAATTTATGTTTGTTGCAGTATTTATTCACAGAGTTATCGTGCCTAGTGCTATTTACAAAACACACGGCTTTTTTTTTAATTTATGTCCGCGCGCTAATCTTTTTAAATCTCGTGAGTCTATACGAGCCATTAATATTTGATGGATAGGCTAACCTTAGACTAAACTCAGGTAAAAGCGATAGGTTTTAGGATAATCCTCTTACTGTTATTTGCCGTTGCCGTGAAACCCAACATTCTTACCTTGAATTTCTTACCTCCACACCAAAACAAATCGCTTATATAAACTATTTCAATTCTATCAACTCATTCTAATCCAATTTATTTTTATTCAAATCATTTTTTCTAATAAAAAATAAATTGCGCAATAATTAAAATCTTATTTCACATTTAATTAGTGCAATTACTCATCATAATATGTGGATGTCGCGTATGCGTTACAAGGTTGGAATAAATCCAATAAATTACAACAAATATAATTCAAGTGTGGCGTGAAAAAAATTTCATACCGAGAAAGTTTAATTGGGACCATCCGATGCCGTTTTTTTTTCTTCTCTTTTTGGGCGTATTTTTTGTCGGCCGACTATCCGATGGTTTACCCGGATCGGCCCGGATGATTAAAGGTGGGGCGATTAGGATTAAAATTAATGATGGAATTTTCGGAATCGGCCGTGCGGTCCGGATTTACCTGCCCAGAAAGGTCTTCAAGTAAACAAAACGTTTCAACAGTAAAAGAAGCTCTTTCGTAGACACGGTCAAGAAATATTTTATTAGCACTCGCTTCATTCTTACATTGTACGTGTTTGGGATTAGGTTACGGTGTGTTTGCTTTTCTTACCTGTATTAATTTTATTGCTACGATTTTCGGCACGGACAAAGATTATCCATAAAAAAACACACGAATTTCGGATTAGTGAAATTGAATTATGGTAAAAATAACAATCAATTTGCTTAAGGGCACGAGTGGAAAATTACTGAGACGATTTATTATTTCTAGTATTAACTCAAAAGACACTTTTCAATTTTGTTATACTACTATAAAGTAAACATGAATGATTTATTTATTTATTTTATATAATACATAAATAAATAAATTATTGATATTCCCAACGAACGGCAACTGCGGTTCGGTTTCGATCATATATGATGTCGTCAGCACAGTGTAACTATAAATTAAATTAAGTCGAAAAATAGCCTGAATATATAATTTTCAACCTGTTCGTAACTCAAAATTGAAAACCCTCATTTTTTGCAGAAGCATTAAATAAATAAAAGTAATCCGAATAAATGAATTGTCAACGGGTTCATAACTGCGAGATACGTATTTTTTATACGTGCCTTAAGGGGGTGGAACTACCCTCTTGAAAAAAAAAATATCTCCCTGAGTGAATATCGTCAAAACAATTAAAGGTACAAAAAAAGTTTCAAATAAAAGTTTTATGGCTTCTAATGTAGCGCTATAGAACGAATATAATAATTTTCAAAAATTGATGGGGGGTGAATTAGAAAAAAAATAAGTGAGGGTTTTCAATTTAATTATAATTAATTATAATCAATTTGGTTTTTGTAAATTCCACAGTTTTTAATAGAGATATGGATTTTTGAAAATTTTAGTTTTAATTTTTTGAGCACTTGAATGAAAACATCGCTGAAAAAATATAAATCGCGCAGATAAAATTCCATAAAAAAATCATCCTCAATGGCCGAAGTATAGCTTATTAAAAATCAATTTGGTTTTTGTAAATACCACAGCTTTTAATGGAGATATGGATTTTTGAAAATTTTATTTTTAATTTTTTGAGCATCTGAATGAAAACATCGCAGAAAAAAATATAAAATGCGTAGAAAAATTCCTTAAAAGAATATCCTCAATGGTCGAAGAATTGCTTATTCAAAATCAATTTGGTTTTTGTAAATTCGCCAATTTTTAATGGAGATATGGATTTTTGAAAATTTTAGTTTTATTTTTTTGAGCACTTGAATGAAAACATCGCAGAAAAAATATAAAACGTGCCGACAAAATTCCATAAGAAATATCCTGAATGGTTGAAGTATCGCTTATTCAAAAGTAATTTGATTTTTGTAAATTCCACAGTTTTTAATGGAGATATGGATTTTTGAAAATTTTAGTTTTAATTTTTTGAGCATCTGAATGAAAACTTCGCAAAAAAAATAAAACGCGCAGACAAAATTCCATAAAAAATTATTCTCAGCGGTCGAAGTATAGCTTATTGAAAATCAATTTGGTTTTTGTAAATTCCACAGTCTTTAATGGAGATATGGATTTTTAAAAATTTTAGTTTTAATTTTTTGAGCATCTGAATGAAAACATCTCAGAAAAAAATATAAAACGTGTAGAAAAAATTCCTTAAAACAATATCCTCAATGGTTGAAGAATCGCTTATTCAAAATTAATTTGGTTTTTGTAAATTCAACAATTTTTAATGAAGATATGGATTTTTGAACATTTTAGTTTTATTTTTTAGCACTTGAATGAAAATATCGCAGAAGAAATATAAAACGCGCCGACAAAATTCCATAAGAAATATCCTAAAGGGTTGAAGTATCGCTTATTCAAAATCAATTTGGGGCTTCAAAATTCAACAATTTTCAATAGAGATATGGATTTTTGAAGATTTTTGTTTTAATTTTTTGACATTTTCGCAGTTTGGTAAATTGTTTTTATTTTTTTATTTTTCCGTTCATGAAGTTTTTTCATGCAATTTCAAAATTAGTTTCGTGGTATTATTTAAAAATGTATGTTTAGATATTTGCACTGAATCTTAAATTAAAATAATTTTGAGTCATTTTGGGTTTATTAAGTCGGACTCATCACTTTCGATCACAGGGAGTTTGTGAGCATCGTTAAAGTTCATAAAAGAAAACCAATTTCTACCAGAGCTGGAATTTTTCTTCGAAGATTTCCTATTTTCAAGGTTTGAATCTTCGAAGATTCATAGGAAATCTTCCAAGATTGAAGTTTCGTAGATTCGAAGCTTCGTTTTTTTTGGTTTCGAAGATTCGAAGCTTCGTTTTTGTTGGTTTCGAAGATTCGAAGCTGCGTTTTTGTTGGTTTCGAAGATTCTAAGTTATTAGAACAGGCAATTTTTGAAAGAAATATAACGATAGTAAAATAATATTTGTGTATTTCATTGGATTCAATGCTTGTTTTCATGTTTGTGTCCGACAAAAACTTTTTTATACTTTATAATGTCGGAATTGTTGGTTCATAGTGCAAAATATAAACGACAATATTTTTATAAAAATTTGTACTAAACGATAGTTTTGTTTGAAGATATTATTGTATAACTTCATTTAAAATGTAATGTCATTTAGCGAGTGAAAAAGTTAATTTATATCAAATTTGAACCTCGAAACCTCGAAAAATTTGAAAAAAAATTGAATCCCAAGCAGCGCGATTTTGGGTCGAAGAATCCCACTGACGGTGCAACCACCTAACCTAATATAAGTTACGACAAGTGCTATCGTGCCGATTGACATTTTTTTGGCACAAAATAAGACGAGCGCTATCGCACCACTCGGGCCTCTTTGGTATCGATAAAGACAAACGCTATTGCACTGTTTGGCGTTTTTCGACCATGTTTTTCCAATTACTTCAGCGACTCGAAGGTTTAATTATAAAAAATTTCAAGTTAGTCCATTTTGTAATTAAATACAACACTGGTTAGAAAAGCACTGAATTTATTTTAAAAAATATAACGCGGATATGAGAAATATAAATGTAATGTTTTTTTTTTAAATTGTTCCGAGACCTTAAACCGTGCATTATAAGCCTCTCTTGTAATTTAAAAATGTATTTACATCTTAGTAAATAATTTTTTGCGTGTTTTATTCGAATCGCAGAGACATGCATACTGATTGTAAATCCGAATTATTCTTAAATCTGAGTCGACGCGAAACGGGGTTTGGGGATTTCAAGGATTTGGCAATTATTAAAAGAGGACTGGAAGATTTGTTTTAGGGGAGAACAAGTTAACCCCCGTATAGTCGGCTCTAATATGGAGTAAAATAAAATAATCAGCCCAAATTTGACATCGAAGCTCACGGGGATTTGCCTCAGCCCTTATGGCCTGTCCGCCCCTAGCATTCGAGCATGCTAATCCCGTCGTGTATAAACTGTTGCATAAATAAAAACAAAAGACGATAAGAGAATATGCATAAATTGGTATCTAATTAATACTTTGAAGTAGAAGTTCTGTTTTGTAAATTTTCGTGCCGGTGGATGTTGTATTTAAAATGTCTGGGTGAAGTTGGCTAATTTATATAAAGTAAATTAATTGGGGGCGAAATTGAATTAGGGTCGATTGAGTAGTAGGTTAATAAAGTTATAAATAATTTTGTTAGGTGCATCCGTGAAAGGCTAAAAGTTTTTGTAGATGTAATAAATCTATAAATTGTAAGTATGAAGATGATACGCGGGGCAGGGGGAGAAAGGGGTTGAAACTATTTATTAGATGTACCTTGAGAGATGAAGGGCGGCGGAGAGGCAAAGCGAAAATGTTCCAGTATAACGAATGACTAATAAATTGAGTTCCATCTCTTAATGCCGAACCCTGTAGGTAAGTAGCAAGTAATATACTTAGCCTTACTAATTGTTGCATAGCATATAGCGATAATAAGTCTCGCTACGGCTCTTAGACTGCCTCAATCGCTCTTTGTGATACTTCGGACATTATTATTGAAGGCTAATGGATTTTAAGAAGGGTTGCCACTGTCTTCGCTCGACTTCAATAGGGGAGTATACCGGACAGGGACAGCAACAACTAATATATAAAGTAACCCTATCATCCGAGCAGCATTTAAAACGTTCTATATTTGGATACCTTTCCGCCTTACTTTACATGCTTATTACCTCCCAATTACCCCCATAAAACACAATAACTTTATTACCGACGAAAAATGCCGGTTTTAATCTCGGCGGCACGAATCCATTTAACCAACCCTTCGCTTTTCATTCACCACCCATAATTTCACTTCTTGAAAGTTATTACTTTGTTTCAACATTAATAGCTGAATTTTTTATAGAAAATCTCAACAGTAACTCAATGTATTGAAACATTTGTAGTTATCAATTAAGAATACGGACGAAACAGATTGTATCAAGCACTATTTTACGCTAATTTATTGATGTGTGATTCGCATTGACGCACTCAAATTAATTATATTATGCATCAGTCTATGCTAAATGTAAATAACTACTGGTATTATTATTGAAGACAAATATCGCAATAACAATAATTAGCGAGTATTGCGAACTAATAGTAATGACTAGTAAAACGTTTCTTAATTTATGCTCGACCGTTTGTTTACCACATTAAACATATTATATTAATTACAAGTAACTGACGTTTATAAATATTGAACCTTAGTTTCTAACTTTTTAGTACTACTCAAATTAATTTAATTATTGTATTCAATGCTCGAGGTCATGCATGGTGTAAATGAACAAAACGGATGAAACCACTGGTTCGATTCGGGGTTTCTATATATTACTGGAAAGATCTCTTCAAGACGCATCAGAAAATGTACTTCCGCTAGAACAAGTGTTAATTTGAAGCCCGTGACGCGTCAGCAAAAAAAAAACTCGAAAATGGAAAAAATCGAAAAAATCAACTATTATGTAATACCATTTTCTTCATCAGAAGAACAAGCTAAATCGATTTGCGGTTAAAAATGTTATCTAGGAAAAATGAAAAAAAAGTCACCATGAACATTTTGAAAAAAAGTAGATTTTTTCAGACTTTGAACGGCCGTAGCGGCTAAACGAAGAATCCAAATTGAACGCGGATTTCAAATATGGAAATTGTAAAGATAATTCGAGCTGGAATTTGTTTGCAATTTTTCTAATCACCGAATAAACTTTTCGTTTTTCTTAAGTTCAAGTTTCGAGTGTTGCATTTGATTACTAGTAGCGGTATGTAGATTGATTTAGTGGAGTGTCAAAAGTATGTTCATTTTGGATGGATTTTAAAGTTTTGAAGCTATCTGTAATATTAATTTAGTTTTTACAATTTTCCAACGACTAAAAGCACTTTTTGTTTTCTAGTTATGGTATGTCGATTTTTTTGGTGGGATGTTAAAAGCATGTTCATTCTGCATGCATTTAAAAGTTTTGAAGCTAATTTTGTCACGCATAAATTTTTCGCAAATTCACCGAACTCACTTTTCCTTTCCCGTTTCAGGAGACCAGGAACGAAAAGAAGTATTTTGCTAGTAATATTTCACTTAAAAAATCGATTGATAATTTGCGGTTTAGAATGTCCCCCTAAATTAATTTCGAAACTTTTTTACGATTTGTATGAGAAGACTAGAGACAAAAAGAGGTATTTCGCTGGTAATATTTCACTTAAAAAATCGATCAAAAATTTGCGGTTCAGAATGTCCCCCTAAATTAGTTTCGAAAAATTTTCACGATTTGTTTCAGGAGACCAGAAATGAAAAGAGATATTTTGCTAGTAATATATCACTTAAAAAATCAATCGAAAATTTGCGGTTCAGAATGTCTCCACTAATTAGAGTTTGTCGAAAACGCGCTGGTTAAAAAAAAATGGATACATGTGAAAAATAACACAAAAATCCTGTTAAATCTTCAATTCGCCACTGTGGCCTCTTCAGGCAAAGAAGTATATATTTAAATTAGAAAATACGGCTTTACTACTAGATGTTGGGGTGTGGTAAAGTTGCTTTTGGGGATAAGTGTTTTTAGAAACAAAAACGAAAAACAAAAGTGAACGAATTTGCGTTCATTCTTCTTCGTTAGGAAGTGTTCCGTTTTTGTTTTTGTAAATGTCCAGATTTTCCAGTAGGGTTTTTCGTCATTTTTTCTTCCGATCCAAAACATCAGCGTGTTGTGACTAACCCAACTGATTTCAAGATTCTGAATCAAAATTAAAGTGTTGTGACTAACCCAACATTTATTTCAAGATTCTAAATCAAAATTGTGGTGTGATCATTATCCGGTGGTTAGAGCATGTGGATCAGTGAGGGCTCGCGGTTTTTTTTTGTACGGCCGGGGTAGCAGAGGTGGTAAAACAGATAGGTGCGATCACGCAGCCAGCCGTCTCTGCAACCAACCTTACCTATCTGTATTGCCACCTCTGCTACCTTGGCCGTACAAAAAAAACCGCGAACCGTCACTGACGTGGATTTTGCTTTTTAAGAAAATATTTCAAGTGTTTAGTAATCTGTTGTTTCAATGGTCGTCCAGTCTGCCCATTGTATTACTTAAGGTGATCACCACAAGTTAACAAGCACACTCCGGTGTGCTGATGTTTTTGACATTTGTCTTTGTTATTTTTTATAAAACTAACTAATGAATTACACTGGGCAACAATAAAAAAATATTTCTTGTTGCATGAGATAATTTAACTGATTATCTTGACAGCGGTGATTTCAAATCTGGAATCAGCTTTCTTCTGCAAGCTACGGTTATTATTTGATTTTTCATTATTTCTGTACTTTGATGTCGAATTTAATTAATTGCTCGCTACTGAAACACGTTAGAGCGATGAGGTTGGCCTACTTTTGTAGCCAAATGTTTCACAAATAACCTCCCGGTTTTCGTTTTTTTTTATATTTTGCACAGGTGCGGAGGAATAGCTGCCCAATTACGCAATTTCGGCCAATTTGCCTCATTTTTCTGTTTTCTCAAAATTTAGTTCACTATCCTTTTGTAGCCAGAAACCTCACGAACAACGTCCCGTTTCGCGTTTTTTAATATTGTCTCCAGGTGCCGAGGAATAGCTGTCCAATCGCGCGCGTTTGGCCAATTTCGACATCTAAAATTTTCGCCTCATTTTTCTGTTTTATTTAAATTTAGTTCAGCATACTTTTGTAGCAAGAAACCTCATGAATAACCTGGTGTTTTCCTGTTGTTGATATTTTGAATAGGTGTCGAGCTAGCGTGTACGGGCGCATCATTAGTTGCCGCGTAAATATCTTAAAATTAGTCACCTTTTTCGCCCCGAAAACATACATTTCTTCTCGAACGCGTTGAAAGGAAAATAATCATTACACGTGTGACTTGTGTGTAAACTACGAGCTTTTGTTTACTAGAAGTTGTTGTCTTTCCGCTAACTGGGGTGTAACATGAGAATCAAGGTCCATTTCTTGAACAGTAGCCTTGATAAATTCGCAGAAAAATTTGGGGCTGTAAGTGACGAACAAGGTGAACGCTTCCACCAGGACCTGATGATCATGGAAGAGCTCTATCAAGGATGATGAGACAGGAATATAATGGCGGACTATAAATGGCGATTGCCCTGAGCAAGTGCACAAACGCAAGAGCTACAAGAGCAATTTTTTTCCGTATTAGAACGTAGCTGAACTGTATGACTATATTTCTACGCTCAAATGTGATTTTTGACTTGTAATGCTTGTAATTTTCTTTTTTTCTTTTAAGCTACTTAGTTTTTATATTTTTTTTCCCCTGTAGTAAGATGTAAGATCTGTTGGGAAATAAACATATTATTATTATTATTATTAATAATAATAATATGTATAATAAAAATGCAAATTTCGAAAAATGTTCAATGTTGAATTGCATAAAAACGGTAGCTTAGGGATAAAAAATAACGTCATATATGGATTCAGCACACCAAAATTATGTTGGAACAAGTTCTTTTATCAATGCAACAAAAATTTTGTTGCCCAGTGTTATTTATCTTAAATGCGGTGTGTGTTTTAAGTGTTTGATATTCTTTTGACACGAGGGTTAAATGTTTTGGCAGCGTAATTGCTATTATTTTTACTATCTTACAAAGTACAGGAAGGTATAGTGAGCGTGAAAATTAAAAAAAATACCAGAAATATCTATTTTGACTTCCTTAGAAACGATTCTGCCAATATTTTGAGAAAAAATGTGTGTGCGTTGTGTGCGAGACTGTGTTTTTAAACGGAACTTTAAACATAAGCCTTATTTGACCATCCAAAGAACTGAAAAGCTTTTTAAATATTTACTCGCATGGATCCATAGACAACATAATATACACGGATGACTTATTTTTGTATAGTTTAATAATGGAAATTTGAGACATAGGGATTTATTAAAGCATAACGCCAGTTGAAAAAAAAAATAGGCAGAATGCAAGAAAATAAAAGAAGTAAGGGCGGAAGGAAGATATGTTTTCTTTGTTTTCGATGTATTGTCATTAATATGTTCTATTGTAATTTGTAAAACCATTTCTGTAAATAAAGATTTGTTAGAAAGAGTATGTGAGTGAAACTGTTACTTGCTCCTAGTATTTAAAGTTAAAGTTTGCATTGGTCAATAAACCGAGCAATATACGCGAATGATTTATTTTTGTATTGTTTAATTGTGGAAGTTACAAATCCATTAACGCACAAAGTCAATTAAAAGAATATAGGCAGAATATGTGCTTGCGAAAATTAAAATATAATAAATAATCTTTTTTTACTTTCTCCGTTACGAAGTAGGGGTCCCTAGATGTAATTTCAACAATTTCTGAGTTTTTGAATTTGAAGTATAATTTTTGCATCTTTCATAATTTTGACGTTTTAAACGTTAGTTTCAAACGTTCTATGTACATTTAAAATATGATTTAAATTAAAAATAAACAATGAAAGCGTAAATATAAATGATACCATCAAGTCGAAGAAAGTAACATGATGGCCACATCATCATTTTTTTATTAAAAACAGGCAGAGACTTTGTTTAGTTTTTATATTTATAAATAGTTAATCTGGTCTAGTAGCAAAGTAATATAATTTGATTTAACATAGTTATCCTCCAATTTTTGCACTTCATGATGCGTTGTGAATAATTCAAGTATTATCGTTAAAAACTGACTTTTATTTTTTTAGTTGTGTTGAGAAGCCATTTAGTCCTTATAATACTTATGATTCATGTAAACCAGCAGCATTTGAAGGAAGAAAAGTTAGATATAAAAAGTGATTAATAAGAATTGAGTTTATTGTATAAGATGTAAGCATTGCAAGACAAGTGTGCACATGAAAGTATATCGGGAAGTCATGGAGTTGCATTAGATTTGCATCAACGTAGTAGCACACCGTGGCAATAACTATAACTATATATTAGGTACACTTCGTACTATTCCCCGAGGTATTCATTCGGCTCTTGCTTTGAAGGGATTATTTAATTGCTACCACGCGAATTTCCTTAATACGATAGTTAGACGTTTAGTATAAAGGAACCTCTCTTACCCTTACTTTGCAACCATTAACATGTAATATTTCCCGGACAGAGCGGTATTAGTGAGCCGATCACAATCGATAGACGAAATAGTGGTGTAGTTGGAGCGTGTAAGGTTTGCGATTTGTAGATTTTGAAATTTTGGGAAATCGGCGGAGTATAATGAGAGGGAGAGAAAAAGGAAGCGGGGCGGCGAGGGGGTGGTTTGCGGGTGCTCGATCGGGAGACGCGATAGGAGCGTTGTTGGTCTTAAATACGGTTTCAATTGATCGATTCCTGACGATGTATCCCGGCAGTCGCGGTCTCTGAGTATTAAAATATAATGCGACACAGTAAAAACTTCAAAGCATCCTAAATAATCACTGATAAACTTTACTAATGATTTGCCTCTGAATCAGAAAAATCTCCGTCGCAAGGAGCAAAAAGCGTAAACGGGAGATTCTTTGATGGAACTAATTGCTACGATTTCAGTTCAGTACACTCCGTCATTTACCATTTTTAATTCACATTATACATCGAATCCGATTTGGCGAAAAGAGAAAAAAGTAAATTTATACTTTGAAAGAAATACTAATCCCCGATACATTTTAATAACAAATAATTACCCATTTGATCTTCCCGCCGCTTAAAAAATATTCCTCTGGTGTGCCCTTTTGCTTCGAGATGAAAGCGATCTGAATGGGGGAAAAGGTGGCGGTGTTCCTTGTTAATAAAATGAGGCATTGAGACATCTCCGTTCTCGTTCCTGTCCTCGTCCTCGTATTCTTAGTTCTGCTCGCGTTCGTCCCGAGATGTAAGATGTGCATATTTAGATAACGAAGGTTCATAGAATCGGCATTGTGCTGTATCTATAACCTATAACAATATTTCATATATTTAGCAGTGTATGCGCCTTGGGTAGATTTTCTGGGATCGGTATGATTTGTAGTTTTCAAATGTTATTGCTGCACTGCGACTCGTGTAAGATGCTCAAGCCATAAGAGTCTCCCCCAGAGTACACTTGTATTACCATCAATATCATATATTTACACGAATCGAAGTAATAGAACGAATATATGCTACCCTTCTTTATGGCCCACTTAATACCTTATCCCGCGCATCCAATTCAATTACAAGCCCCTAATGTCTACTTACCTGATCTGCAAAAATAACTGAGAGCACATCAAACGCAAATTCAAACGCGGATAATCGCGCCGGAATTAAATATTAACCCACTAAAACGGATAGCTGTTAAATTAACCGGCTTTTATAATAAACTTAATGTACCGTATTAAGCGAGCAACCCTTTTAATTACGCCCCCTCGTTCGGTTTTTCTTTGTTGTTTTCCCGGACGCTCCCGCCGCACAGCATCGCGCCCTCGCTATATGTTTATATGTACTGTAATGGCAAATATGAAGAAGTTTCCTTTAGTATTAATTATAGAGGTAAAAGCCATCCCGCTTGGCTCTGATGTGCTCTGGTTTCCCTACGCACCTGCTAGCCCGTGGATATGGTCAATATCAATTTAGCGTAATTGAGTTCTGCCTTATTTTAGGGGTGACATTTACAAAGGGGTTCCCGCTTCCTTAAGTACATATAAAGTATAAACACGGATATTTAAATTTATCGCTTCTTATTTAACCCTATATCTATTAATTATGTTCATAACTCACGTCTAAATACATCTTCCTTTATTTATTGTTTGCTTTAATCGGATTGTAATAGTCTACTTCTACTTCCATTAGGGCTGTTCGAACCGCTTCAAAAATGAAGCGTTTTTGGCACTGATTGTAGCATGATCGAAAAAATGATGTAAGAATATTTTACACAGGGTTACAAAAAGGATGAATGTTGGTTTTTAAAGAATTGTATTTCTGATAATGAGTTATTTTAAAAATAGGTATTTATAGGAATAAACGCTGAAAATCTAAAATGTTTTACTATAGAGGCACAGATTGATTCTTTAGTAATAAAATCCGTTAAGGCAAATTAGTTTTACTTAAAAAATAAGAACGCAATTACGTATGACGTAGGCCCTTCCGCGAGATATTTTCATTGGCGTAAATCTGGAAAAATAGTTCACGCAGAGCAGTGGAGAAACAACCATAATCAGGCATATTTAGAAACACGATTTCAGTCGATTTTTCAGTGCATTACGCGTATTTCAAGTTTATTGTCTTATCTTTGTGGGATTTTTTCGCTACAATTTTTAGTCGAAGATATATTCTATGAAAATTAGTGCAACGTTTTGGCCAATAGATGTCGCGCTAGGGATGTTTCTATTCTAACGGTTACTTGGTTGGTTTATAGCCACCGTTTCCCCGACGTCCATAAAATTTACGAAAATGTTGTGGGCAGTTTATAACAGTATTATCATTCCAAATGTATTTTGAGTAATTCTAGAAAGTTTTGAAGCGATGGCAATTGTTTTTATATTTTTTCGCAGCGCCAAAATCGTTTGAATTTTTTTACAATTTCGCCCTCTATTCCCATCAAATTTTCCTCAAATTTAAGAAAATGTCCTGGGCAGTTTATAACAGTATTGTCATTCCAGATGTTTTTTTAGTAATTCTTGAAACTTTTGAGGCGACAGAAATTGTTGTTATATTTTTTTCGCATCGCCAAAATTGTTTGAATTTTTTATAATTTCGCCCTCTATTCCCATCAAATTTTCCTAAAATTTAAGAAAATGTTGTTAGCAGTTTATAACAGTATTATCATTCCAAATGTATTTTGAGTAATTCTGGAAAGTTTTGAAGCGATGGCAATTGTTTTTATATTTTTTTCGCAGCGCCAAAATCGTTTGAATTTTTCACAATTTCGCCCTCTATTCCCATCGATTTTTCCTCAAATTTAAGAAAATGTTGTTAGCAGTTTATAACAGTATTATCATTCCAGGAGTATTTTGAATAATTCTAGAAAGTTTTGAGGCGATGGCAATTGTTTTTATATTTTTTCGCAGCGCCAAAATCGTTTGAATTTTTCACAATTTCGCCCTCTATTCCTATCAAATTTTCCTCAAGTTTAAGAAAATGTTCTGGGCAGTTTATAACAGTATTATTATTCCAGGTGTATTTTAAATCATTCTAAAAAGTTTTAAGGCGATGGCTATTGTTTTTATATTTTTTTCGCAGCGCCAAAATCGTTTAAATTTTTCACAATTTCGCCCTCTATTCCCATCAAATTTTCCTTAAATTTAAGAAAATGTTCTGGGCAGTTTATAACAGTATTGTCATTCCAGATGTTTTTTGAGTAATTCTTGAAAGTTTTGAGGCGATGGCAATTGTTTTTATATTTTTTTCGCTGCGCCAAAATCGTTTAAATTTTTCTCAATTTCGCCCTCTTTTCCCATCAAATTTCCCTCGAATTTAAGAAAATGTTCTGGGCAGTTTATAACAGTATTGTCATTCCAGATGTTTTTTGAGTAATTCTTTAAAGTTTTGAGGCGACAGAAATTGTTGTTATATTTTTTCGCATCGCCTTATAATTTCCCCCTCTATTCCCATCAAATTTTCCTCAAAATTAAGAAAATATTGTTGGCAGTTTATAACAGTAATGTCATACTATATGTATTTTGAGTAATTCTTAAAAGTTTTGTGGCGATAGCAATTGTTTTTAATTTTTTTTCGCATCGCTAAAACTGTTAGATTTTTTTACAATTTCACCCTCTATTCCCGTCAAAATTTTCCCAACTTAAAAAAAAAAAAATTGTGGGCAGTTTATAACAGTATTATCTTACCAAATGTATTTTGAGAAATTCTTGTAAGTTTTGAGGCGATAGGATTTACTTAATTTTTTTTCATGGTGAAATTTAATTTAATTCTAATTTAATTTTTGTGGTTTAAATAAAATAATCTTAAAATAAAACCGACGGAGAATTGAATGAATCGCCACAACTGATCATTCAATTGTTTTTACCGCAACTCCAAGCAAAACGTGTTTTTGAAAATTTAATTTTTTAACAGAAAATTTGCGGTTTAAATAAAAGAATTCTTAAAATAAAAGCGATGGAGAATTGTTTGATCTACAAAATGGCGCTCTTGATATCATCGCAGCCATCAGCATCAACTGATTATTCAATTGTTTTTACCGCTACTTCACGCAAATCGGAGTTTTTTTATTGTTATAATTATCGCTTGTTTACTACTTCCCACAACTATCACACCATTCCACTCAATTATGAAAATCAGTACATCGTTTTAGACAAAAGATGTCGCCCTACCGGTTTTTTTTATTCTAACGGTTACTTCGTTGCTTTATAACCATCCATTAAATTATTCTAAAATTTTAGAAAACGGTGTTGACAACATTTTCCAAGTATCATCATTCCAAATACATTTTGAGTAATTTTGAAAAGATTTGAACCTCAGCAATTGTTTTTTTGTATTTTTTCGCATCGTCAAAATTGTTTGAATTTTTCACAATTTCGTCCTCCATTCCCATGCTATTTATTCCAGTATTGTCATTCCAAATGTATTTTGAGTAATTCTTGACAGTTTTGAGGCAATAGCATTTGTTTTTATTAATTTCTTTTTAACTGGAGAAATGCGCGACCTCCGAATTACAATAAACGCTGTTTGGGGGTGATTATCTGGAATTCTAATGATGAGGCATTTGCAGATTTTTATAGATTCGTGAAGTATAATTGATGTTGAGTAATTTTGAAAAGTTTCAAGTTTGTGGCATTTGTTTTTATATATATATTTTTTTTCAACTGGGGAAATGCACGAATTCCGAATTACAATAAACGCTGTTTGGGGGTGATTGTCTCGAATTCTAATGATGAGGCATTTGCAGGTTTTTATAGATTTGTGACGTGGAATTGATTTTGAGTAATTTTGAAAAGTTTCAACTTTGTGGCATTTGTTTTTTTTTTAAATCAATTTACGAGAGGGTATACTGACAAGTATTTTTATTAAACTCTGGAAAAGGCTCATTTTTATTTTTAAGTACTCATCTGTACTCTCATTATTAAAGTATTCATCTGTAAAAATGTCTGAACATATACAATAGTCTCGTGTAAATCAGTTGAAGTTATGAACGCAATTAACTAATAACAATTAGTCGACACGCGTAATGGAAGTCAACACGTTGTAAATCGTGGATGTTGTGTAAACGGGGATTGTTTTAAAGTGAACCCAGAATTAGCGGGCAATTACAAGGTTTTAAACAAGGACAATGCGCGAAGGAGGCAACACATGTTAACTAACGTGGAGCATATAAACTACATTAACTACAGCTCTCTCATTTCAACGAGATTACAGATCTTAATCCTAATCTTGGGAATAATTAACAACTTCAGTAGCTCTCGCCAGTCGAGCGTGCGCCCGTAAACTTGCAGCTATTTAAATAATTATCCCGCTTATTCCTAACCAAATTATATTATAACGTACTTGCGCTCGAATGGAATAATCATTGTTAAACTTAATAAAACGAGTGCCAGTATTCAATTAAAACTAAGCCAGATTTTTATCAACCAAAAAAAAAAAAATTATTTTTAAATTAAATTGGTAAATACGAAATCTGCTCGTAACTCTGCAAAATTAAATTTTAATTAAGGTTTAGACATTAATATTAGTAAAAACTTAAAAAATTCAATCAATCTACAAAGTGTAACTATTTTGTTTTTCAAAGCAATATTTATTGAAAATGTGAATATTTAAAATTTGTACTGTTTTTTTGGCCCGCTGTGTACATACAAAAACAAGAAGGGATGTTGGTCCGTCTTGTATCTTTTAATGAAAAATTGAAAAATGTTACTTTGATAGCTAAATTACCAGGCAAAATTATAATCATAATTCAAATACGCACTAAATTGTAATTTGTGAAATAATATTAAATAAGGCCAGAAGATAAATTTATTTAAAGGAAAATCTCTTTTGGTGTTTTGACACGTTTTCCCCATTTTTTGTAAGTTGTAACAGCAGTGGTGTATTGGAGGGGGAACGTGGAGGAACGACGTTCCTGCACGTTTTTTTCAGAAACGGAACGCGTTTGTGTTTGTTAATATTTTGTATAGTAAGAATAAAAAAAAAATAAAAAAGCTTACAAGGAAAACAATAGTTTGCTTAAAATAAGATGATCTCCGAAAAACTTTCAGCAAGCTGCTTGTGGAAAGTCGCGGACTATTTTTTTGCTCTCACCGTGCGTTCCTTTACTTCTTTGCTCTCACCATGCGTTCCCTTACTTCTTATTTTACCAATACACCACTGTGCAACAGTGATTTTTCCTTCGATTCAATTACGAATTACCACGCGGTGACAATCGCAACCATCCTCATGATTTCAGCCTTTTATTAGTTGCGCATGTATGCAACCCAATAATCAACTAGCCCACATGTGTATTAATTACAAACATCAATTTGAGTTCTGTTCTTAAAATACGATTTCTTATAGTTAATTGGGTTTAAAAATATACAATAAATAAACAAAATTATTACATAATTTCATGATTAATAATACTAGTAATAGGAAGTAGTAAAAATAATATGAAATTAAAAGATACTTTAGAGTCTAATATTTAATTTAATTATTCATTAGTTTCGTCAATGATTTTTGAACTGTAAACATTATAAATTTTAGAATTAATTTACAATTATTTTTATTAATTATAACAGTTGCTATTATCAATTACTATGATTATATAATCTCCTAGTATATAATAATAATAATAATAAAGCACTTCGTTTAAAAAAATCTATAATTACATTACACGAGAACCTAATCCAAGACATATATTTTTTTTTTTTTTATTTCGAGGGCTTACGCCTGGTCTTGATTTCCATAATTTGATATTCATTGTTTTTACGTAACGTATTGAGAAAAACTTACTTATTAATATTTCTTAAGACTATTAATTAGTTACCTTACTTACCAAAAATTCTAAATTCTTTACTACGGCCGCGAAACGTAATAAAAAGACTGTAATTCACGTTTAAGAATTTTTTTTAATCGGACAATATTAATTTTCTTAATAATAACATACACACGGACACGTTGTCGTTTGATTTATATCGATTACTCACTATTTAAATGCAAAATTCAAAGTTAAGGAAACTTCCCGTAAAATCTATACAAATAAGTCTTTCTAACAGCGGCGGCTCGTGGATGTTCGACGAGGAGGCTACGAAAGAAAATTTGATCAAAACAGCAACGGAATATTTGCTTCCTCTATCAGAGTAAAAATGGTGATGTGGCCATCATGTTACTTTCTCCGACTTGATGGTATCATAGCCATTTATATTTACGTTTTCATGGTTTATTTTCAATTGAAATCATATTTTAAATGTACATCGAGCGTTGTGTAAACTCGAATGAAACTGATGTTTAAAACGTCAAAATTATGAAAGATGGAAAAATTATACTTCAAATTCAAAAACTCAGTTTACTCAAAAACTAAAAGGATTTCAAAAAAAACTTATTCTTCATAAGTTGTTCATAAATTTGCTGTAACTATTATCGTTTTATAATTATAAACCAAAAATTAACAAAAAAATAATTTTTTTTCTCGAATAAAAATGATTTTATGAAAAATGTTTTTAAGCAAAAGATGTTAATTTCTTTGTTGTCTTCAATGTTTGTTTAATTTTTTTTGTGATATTTTTCATATTTAAGAAAATATTGGCAAAAAACAAAAAAAACAGTTAAGGTAAACACCCACTTCTGGTGTACGAAATTTTACCAAAAGCTTTTTAGTTCTTCAGACTATCAAATAAGATGTATGTTCAAAGTTTTATATTAATTGCTCTATTAGATTTTGAGATACAGCGCGCACAGACAGACAGACACAGGCACACACACCACACACAGGCACACACACGCGCCCAGACACCAGAAATTGTTGAAATGGCATCTAGGGACACCAAAACGATTATTTCCGTAAAAATTTAAAAAAAAATCACGGTCACAATACTTTCTCGTACTTCGTAAGGAGTAAAAAGAGCCGCCGCCGCTGCTTTCTAAGATTATAGAAGTAATCAGTTACTAGAATTCTATCAAATTTCGCTATGGGCGGAGGTTGTAACTTCGTCGTATTTTGACCGAATTAAAAAAATTTTTGGTATCGATCACCGATTAATATTAACCTGTGGTACCGATTAACTCCATTCGATTTGCAGAAACATAATTTTGAAAAAAAACTTTACGGGGTTCATATGACCCGTACCGCCTATTATGAAGTCGCACAAAAATCTTAGCCGTGGTGAAGGTGTTAAAGTGACATTAATTGAATTTTGTTTTTTCTGACTATGGAGAGAAAAATCAGGAATCTGCAACTATAAATGTAGAACTATTTAAGTTCGTTATATTGCTAAATTGTTGCCTAGACAGGAAGCCGAAAAATATGTGATTTTTGGAATTCTTTTTTTGCATAAAATATAAAACTTGTTTAAAATTGAGTTGATCTACGTGGTTGCACGGATTTTCATTAATGTAATATAAATTTTATTAGAATAATAATTAGTAATAAAAAAGATACGGTCATCCTCCTGAAGGCTGAAGTTGCATAAAAATCTTAGCCGCGGTGAAGGTGTTAAAGTAACATCAATTGAATTTTGTTTTTTCTGACTATGGTGAGAAAAATCAGGAATCTGCAACTATAAATGTAGAACTATTTAAGTTCGTTATATTGCTAAATTGTTGCCTAGACAGGAAACCGAAAAATATGTGATTTTTGGGATTCTTTTTTTTGCATAAAATATAAAACTTGTTTAAAATTGAGTTGATCTATGTGGTTGCACGGATTTTCATTAATGTAATATAAATTTTATAAGAATAATAATTAGTAATAAAAAAGGATACAGTTATCCTCCAGAAGGCCGTTGAAAAAAAATAGGTTTCGCCGTGACCACTGCTACTCAGATTTGGATTATCAGAAATCAAAAACGAAAGGAAATTTCTCTAATATATTAAAGTAACTAGTGATTGAACGAACAGTTTATCGATATATTGATCTGGGACAAAATGGCGGACTTTTAAATTTAAAATTTTGATTTTTCATGAAAATATCGCTCGCTTTTCGCCGAAAAAAAAATCATTCGTTGAATTACTGGACTATTATAGCTCAAATAAATGTGCCAAGTTTGAAAAAAATAGGTGCAGTAATTTTCGAGATATCGTGGTCACCGTGTTAAAAATGCGGTTTTGAGAAAAACGCGTTTAAGATTTCAATTTGGGGCTGCGGTGGCCTAGTGAGTATAGCTCCTGCTCACGGGCCTCGTGGTCGTGGGTTCGAATTCCATCCGTGCGGTCACTTTTTCGGAACGAAGAAGTGGCCGTGCGGGTCGATGGATGGTTAGCGCATGTTCCATTCATTATAAAAATGAAATCTCGAAACTATTTATCGTTAGTGGCCGAATAGCCTAGATGCTTAAGCCAATTCTCAAATCATCCGCACTTCCTCAACCCGAATTTCCGTCAACCAACCTTGCTTTAAAAAAAAAAGATTTAAATACTCCGTTCGATCATGCGAACGCCTGTAACTTCGTCAATTTTAATTGGACTAATTCCAACTTTTTAGGGAATTTTCTTCAAACATTGTACTTAAAAAAATTGTCAAAACACAAAAATCGATTTCGAAATTTCTGACTAGGCGGATCTCTTTAAGTTAAATTTATAATCAAAATTTAGTGTCCGTTGCAATTTTCCACCATAGGCTAAATCGCGCGCGCCTATGAAATAACCGGTAAGTAAAGACGCCGTAAAGTATTTCTTTCTCCTTCTACCGATCGGTCTAAGACCGAGCTACGCAGCAGGCCGACGAAATCGTACGTCTTGGGAATATCCGCTCGGTTATCAGGTAGTAGAAAAGGATACCAATATTATTTGAATGTTCCGAACTTAGTTCGTAAACCGCCCTTATTCGTGAATAGGTCTATATTTTATTTTTCAAAATATACTGTATGAATTTCGCAAGATAATAGACGTTTAATAATATTTATACAAGAATTTTATGCCACCGCCGAACAAATAAATAAAATAGAATAAACATCTCTAAGGTCTACCCCAGTAATACATGGAAAAACTGTAAAGTATTGAGATATATAATATTGTGTAAAATAGCGTTTTGGATGAGCATATTTAAGAAATGAAATGTAAATTAATTTGCGATTATGAAGTAGAAGAGGATGCGCGATATGAATGAATAAGAAAGTGCGGAGATAAAGTAAAGTTTGTTTTATGAGGAGAACGCGTTGGTTCGGTACGATACCGCGGATGGAGAAGAAGACAATAATATATCACGCATGCAAATGTGGCCAGATAATCTGCATCCGGGCAAATAAACTGGCCATATATATTCGATATCGGGGGCGGCATGGCGTCATGCATGCGGTATCGGCTGTCAGCGGACAGATAACTGATTTACTGGCATCCAGCATCCAGCATCCAGGGCACTTAGATGGCGAGGCGGCAGAGATGCGGCGGGGACTGTGTTCAATTAAGCACTTGGATTTGGTGTAAGATGGCCCTCAGTCCCTCAGACCCTCAGTCCCTCACATCGGTTACTAACACAGTTACTGTTAGAGACTGAGTTGGCCCCGTCTTCCATCCTCAGACCGGAGAGATTCTTAGCGCCGACGATTTATGGCATTTGCCATTTGACTCGGAGCTCTTATTCCGACTTCATTCTAAGCCATTTGGGGGCTTAAAAGTTAATGTATACGAAAAATAACCCCTAGATACAAGAAGAATGAGAGCAGAATTTCTTTAAATTCATTTATTTTGCGTGAGAAAGATTTAGGCTCTGTTCCCGAGATTAAAATGTCGTTTTCGTTGCGACAGCTTTAGTGCTTTCTAATATTCCTCCGTAAATAACCAAAAAGAAAATGTGGTGATAGAGTCTACTTAAAGGACGATTGTTATGCAAAACGGGACCGAGCCCAAATCACCACCTGTTCATGGCGAGCCTTTATCGTTCATCCTCATCAAGGGACTTCTTTTCCGAGCGCGAGGCGCTCCAAAGCCAATCTTTTGTGTTTGTTCTATTTTCCAGCAGGAACGTAGCATTACCGGAGTCGTGGCCTGGAAAGAATAGCTATCTAAAAGGTTTTAATACCGTATTTAGAATAATTGCTGCCATACTTAAGCCCGCAGTCTCAGAATAAAGACATCAGCCAGGAGCGGAAAATAAAGCCATCCAAGATCGGGAACTCGTGGCGCTTCCCACAAACTAAACTGACTCCGCCGAATGGGGTTGTATAGCGGTGGCAGTGGAACTCACCCCGTCCCACTGATATGCTCCTCTTAATTTATTACATTCTTCATCCAGCACATTCTCACTGCTCGCCGCAGGATCCGCGGGCCCTCCGGCAGGATTTGCCCCACGGATACGGACGGTATAAGACACGGCGAGGGTGCGATAACGTATAATACCCGAAACGGGTGAGCAATCCCACAACCTCACATCCGCGACCCATCCGTGGAATGTAGAAACTCCCCCGCCGTCGCGGGTGTAATGATGAGAAAAACAACGGGAAAGCAGAGGCGGAACAGAAGTACAGAAGTAAGCGGATAAAGGAGACGATAAATATTTATTATTTATATAATTGTGGCAGGATGAAGTTGATGGATCGCGGATCGCGGTTCGGGCCCGATCTCAGATCTGCATCCGATAATCCTCTTGCGGCAAGCGTTTGAACCGCGCCGTAGGGCCTTAAGACGTTGAGCGACACGCACTGGTTTAAGATCTAGACAAGGTATGATCGTGCTAATGCTTTTGCTGTGCCACGGCACCGCAAGGGAGCGAGAATTAATTCGGCTCAGCGCCGTATTATGCTTAATATGCGAAAACACATTTGGCTAATTCCAGAAAGACATGTTACACCGCCATGAAAGCGCAGGGCTAATGTTACGGACCCCCTTCGTTATATTATCAGTACATTTATCCTTTTTAACGAAAACTTCGTGTACCTTATAAATTTTAAATCACAAAGTAGTTATCATCAATTTTAAACAGCAGACCACAGTAGAGGTGAGCGAAATGAAATCACTCGTGTAAGTCGACTTAAGTATGTGTGGAAAAAAGTGATGAGCAAAAAGTCAGTCATTTCAACCATTACTCGACTCATTTAGATAAGTCGACTCATTGAATCATGAGTTACCCATCTCTAGACCACACTTTTCAAATTCCTCAAAAATTCGCGTGAAAATAATCAGTACACCAGTATTTATTCTGGAAATAATATAAAGTTGGTAATACTAAAATTAAGTAGCCTATTTATACCGTTAGGATAGAAAAACAATTAGGGCGACATCTATCGCCGATATATTAATAATTATACAAATAATTTCAGAACGTTATAACATTTTCGACGATAGATGTCGCTCTAAATGTTTTTGTATCCTAACGGTTACTTGATTAATGATGTGTTTAAAAAAATATATTAAGAATTATTCATGTCAAATCAATGAGAATTGATAAAATCTGAAATTTTCCAAATTCATAGTAAGAAAATCATGATTCTGATAAAAAAAATTCTGAGGCAGTGAACGTGTTTTTAATTATGATGATTTATTTGTTAAAATGTAAATAATATATTTTATTTTAAAAGGTATTAAGAAATATTCATAAAGAGTAAACGAAAACTGGCAAAATCCTTCAAATTTAAAGGCAACAAATTCACCTTTTCGATTTTTAAAAATTGTCGCATGTTTTGATAATATTTTGTATGTTAAAAAGTGGGGAATTTAATATTGTTTTATGTGGTATTAAATATATGCATGTCAATGAAAATTGTTAAAATCCAAAATTGTCCATTGAATAAAATTTTTTATTTAGAAAAATGGTTTAATTTGCAAACGCGGTATTTTATTTTGATAATTAAAATGCCAAAATATAACGAATTAAGTGTGTTTAAAAAATATCAAGAGATAAACATGTCGAGTCAAAGATTTCCAACTTCAAAGTTCACACTCATTTTTAATTTTTAAAAATTGCCGAGGTGTTAAACACCTTTTTGGATTATGATATTTTATATGTTTAAAATTAGGGTGTTTTATATGTTAAAAAATAGGGTGGTAATAAAAATATTCATGTCGAGTGAATGGAATTGCCAAAATCCGAAATTTTTCAAGTTCAAAATCAACATTAAGTTTCATAAAGATTATATCATCAATATCTATTATGTGCTAGTCTATTCACAACTTTCTTACAATATTTGCGTTTGGGGTCGATCCACCGAATTAAATAGATTATTTATATTGCAAAAAAGAATTATTCGCTTAATTTTCAACTTAAAATACACAGAAACTTGCAAACCAACATTTATTCACCACAAAATATTAACCCTCCCGTGTATTTATATATTCAATATTTTAAATTATATTCATCGCAATAAATTATTATTTCAAAAACATCGAGACATCCACAATTACACAACCCGCAACAAGGAAAAAATAGTATCATTCAAACATAAACATACATTTTTTGAAAATTCTCCACAACAATCTGGAATTGATCTTAATAACAAACTCCCTCAATCTTGGTCAACACTTTCTAATAGCAGTTTTAAGTCTACATTGAAATCATTTTTACAACAACATGCATTTTATAGCATTGTAAATTTTAAAAATCATGCATTCTCTTAGAAGCATCCATTTGAGTTTACTTTAAATTTAACAGATGTTACATTAGTAGTTTGATTATTTTTATGTTATATTTTTATGTATACAAACTTTATTGTATTTTATTTATTTTATCATATATGTCTATTTATATATTAATTGTATTGACTTGTCTAATATTGTTAATCAGCAATGAAAAGACCAATAAACTCTAAATCTAAAAAATCTAAATCTAAAACAAAATTAAGTTTTTTTTACTTTTCGTCTTCTACAATTCAAGAGTCTCTAAGAGACTACAATTAACAAATCATCTACCGAAACAACTTTGTTAATTGTAGTCTTTTAGAGAGTCTTAAATTGTAGAAGACGAAAAGTATCGTATTTTTCATTTTATAGTATTTTCCTAGAAGAGGTCCGGGAATTTTTATTTTTTTGATTTTTTGATAAATTATTTAATTTTGATGGTTTAATTTTCAAAATGTAGTGAATTATGTATGTGTGTGGTTTTTTTTAATATTAAAAACTTTTTTGCAAATTCAACGCAACTTTTTTTTGATTTTAGCAGAGTATAATAACATTTGGTTCTAATTTCGAAAGACATAATCTTGATCAAATTTTTAGTCGATTTGAGCCATCTCTACAGGCTGGTATTCATAATGCATTCGCCAGCACAAAATGACCATCGGCCCCAAATACAAATTGTCAGATAAACGCCCAATTTAGACGTCGATCGCCCACCAGGGGGCGATGTCGACACGTTGAGAAACACTAGGTTAGATCTTATCTGATTCTAGCGCTGCTAAAGATTATTCCCCCAGAGATATCTTAAGGTAAAACTTAGAAACACCAAAACTCTCATTAATTAAATTAATTGTTTCGCCACCATAGCGTTACACCACCTGTCCCCCACTGCCCTCACAGTCCACGAGGGTGGCTGAGTTCGGACCGCCGGTAGCACTCGCTTCTCAGAGATCAAACATCTCTACATGCTAGAATAGGCCACCGGTCAGACTAGCCCTAGCACCGAGCATGAGGAGAGGTTTTACTTGGTAGGTGCGATCTCGGCGAATCCAACACTACCCCACTACAGGGGTGTCTTTTGAAGATCTCCACTCCTCACATCAAAAAAAAAATGCTCATGATTATTATTAACTCGATATTTAGATTATGGTTTATGATGTGTGACAAGCAGCGCCGTCTTGCCGCAACCACGTTTGGCAGACAGTTCTAGATGGTTTAACGGTAGCGATGGCAGTCAGGCGCGCACCCTGGGGGTGTCTATCGGGCTTGAGCTCACGACCCTGAGACGAAAAGTCTGCGAATAAGGGTACGAACGGAATGCCATCATATACAGCAGGGGTTCCCAACCTTTTTCGTTCCATTAAGATTATAGTTTATTAGGATTTTTAAACAATGTCTAAAGTCAGAACATATAAAAGTGCTGTAATTCAAATATATTATTCACATCAAAAAACAATTTGAAAATATGGTAATGTGGCCATTATGTAACTTTTTTCCGATTTGATGGTATTATAGTACATTGAGTATTTTGCAGGATGGGATAATACTGACGTTTGAAATGTCAAAATTATGAAAGATGAAAATTAGTAGTTATTCTCTAAATTCTAATCTTTACCGTAAGATTACTCAAAAATTAATGAGATTTTGAAAAAAGTTGTTTATTTCTGAATTATCTATAATTATTATCGTTTCATAATTATAAACCAAAAATGACAAAATTTTCAAAAATATTTTATTTTTCGAAACATAATGATATCAAAATCATCAAATCACCAAAAAAATTTTTTCGGAAAAATAATTACTTTACACTCTCTTTCCCGTCATTAAGAACCGTCATGAATTTCTTCAAATTTTTCTGAGACCCAACATTTTTTGCATACTGAATGGCAAAAATGGCGAAAGTCATCAAATGACTAAAAAATTTGTTTTAGGAAAATTAATTACTTTACACGCTTTATGCCGTCATTAAGAACCGTCATGATTTCTTTTAAATTTTTCTGAGACCCAACATTTTTTTTATGGAAAAAATGAAGAAAATTATCAAATGACCAATTTCTTTTTATATAGTACATAATTAATCTACAATCATGTAAATCAGCGCAGTCCAACTTCTCTTAGCCAGCGGGCCATTTGTTCTTTAGCAAATATTTCCGGGGCCGAAAAGGATAGGTAAATAATGTCCACATAAATATTTGTTGTGGCAATTCTAATCATATTTTCAAGAGTGGAGTCTTTCAAGCTGTTTCTAAATTTTGATTTTATATATTTCATGTCAGAGAATGCACTCTCGCAGATATATGTACTTCCGAACATAGAAATGATTTCAAAATCTCTCATTTTTGGATATTTTTCTTTATCCAAAATGTTTGTACACTTGTATTCCAGTTGCTCCACTAGTTTTAATGAATGGGTCAGTCAAAATTTGATGTATAGTTTACTATAACTCGCGGGCCGCAAAAAAAGCTTCGCGAGCCGCATCCGGCCCGCGGGCTGCCAGTTGGATAGCGCTGATGTAAATGATTGTTATATTTAATTATTGATCAATTATAGAAATTATGCATTAGATCAGTATTTTATTATTTCGCGTGATTGAAAATACCGTATAGTATTTGATTAGGCCTGGATGTACCGAGACGTTAGATGTGCAAATGTGTAAGCCTCAAATAAATAAGTAAAGGTATTCCAGCTAACAATATTCAAACAAGCAGCCGGAGTGGCGGCGGCGACGGTGCGGCTGACTGCGGCTAAGAGAGTGAAGAGCATGTGCCCCGGCGGTGGCAAGAGGCGGCAGGCAGACGATCGCGTGGGATCTGCTGGTCGTAATGCTTGGGTAATTTGCTTGTATGATGGAGCATGGCAGGTTAATTTCGCTAATAAAGTCCTATGCTGCATGGACCAATATTTACTTAACTAGAGTTAGTTGACATATACATATAGCCGCAGCGGAAGGTAAATTACAAAATTTCCACTCGAGAGGAATAAAAATACTTCTTGTTGAGCATCAAAGCGCCGTACCACAAAATCTATATCCAATCATGTGGCAGCCACTTTGGTAATTGAGTGCATCCTTTGCCGCCGATGCAAAAATAAGGGCGCGGCGACCGTTTAATCTCCCGACAAATGTGATTAAACGGATCAGTTGGGAGAACGTCGTTCCGCATCCCCGGCGCCTCCACCCCTCATCAAATAATCACATCCATCAACGTATACACTCGTAGTTATATACAGTGGCAGAGTGTACTACATACAAAGAGCATTCCACCCCCGAGGGGCACGATCACCGCTACCATTCATCGAGTCATCATTTACTTTTCATAATACCTACTTATATTACGCCGGTCGCCCACACCTTTCGCCTTTCGCCTTTCGGTTTACGTAACGCTAACGAACCTGCTATTTTTCATTACGTGCTAAGATTAAGTTGGAGTACGTGATCAGATTTGATCTTGGTCGCGATGGCGGTCGCGGCTACTGTAGAATGGACCCCGGGGTTGGAACCGGCAACCCTGAATCGACCCCGTCATCATTTAACCCCCTTTTAGACCATTATACTTTTTAAGCTCCAATCTTCACCATTATACACTTAGCTTTAGTTCGGAATCGCAATTTTTACCGCGATGGCACGTCTTAGTAGACCCGATGTCGCGCAAATGCTTAAATCAACACGAAAAATAAGTTATTCAAATTAAAAATGTAATTTCAGCGTGCAGCGAAGTTATTACATTTTAATCCTCGCCCCCTGATACAGCGTCTTAATGCAAGACTGTTAAAAATATTAAGCAACCGGAACAAATCGACGGGCGCGACGCGGGAGATGCTTTCTGAATACATTAGACGATCAACGAAAGAGTTGCTCGGATTCGAGTGGAAGAATTACACAACCATTATACGAGGATTACTGCGAAATCAGGACCGAGTCCTTTAGCCCCTGTTCTGCCCCCGTCACCCATACCCTGTGCCCAGAGCATTGTCTCGGACCGAGTCGTTTGGAAAAACGAGTAAATATTCCCGAGATACTTGCCGACTAATTCCACGCGATGTGCCATAAGACTATTAAAACTCTAAACGCAATGCGAGCCGAGCTTTCATTATTTGTAATCTGACAGGACTTATGGAAAAAGTTTCCATTTATTTTTAATTCCTTATATTCCACCCTTTATTATTGAAACACGGAGGAATTCTCTCGTCTTGTCTCCATCGCAAAATCGCAAAACATCCAACCGCCGACCGCCCAAATTACTTATTACCCATTCGATTCTTCCCCAGGTGTCATCAAACACTTAAAACACCGTCCGGCCGGGATTCACAAAAGCTCCGATCAAGGGACTTATTGCTACTTATTGCGTTGCTGCGCACACACCGATCAACACCTTCATCACATTATTATTACCACCACCACCACCACCACCACCACCACCACCACCACCACCACCACCACATATTATTAAACATCTACAGAACATAAAAATACACCTCGATTTTTTTATTCCTAGTTGAAATACAATACAATACTTGCAAATGATACGGGAAATATGACTAAGGCTATTATAGCAGCGAGGTTTTTGAAAAATCTGATCCCATTAACGGAGGCTATAAGTAGGTGCATGTTTTCCTCCACGGGAATTTGGACTGACTTCTCCACCTCATGCGCTCTAAAATACCTAGCCGGACCAGCGGTAAGTACCCGCCGGAGATTCTTTCCTCCCGCTGCTAATTTGCGATGCGCCCTTTTATTAGGTATCATTACGATTGGTAATGATTTGAGCCAGCTATTCGTATCGGTGGTATTAAGTTACTACACGGGGCGCAAGCACCGGCCCCGATGGATGGCGCTAGGCTTATATACCGTTGTTATCTATTGCCTATTAACCGCATCGCCTCATTGGCTTTATGGGGCCGGGGAAGATGCCCTTTTACTAACCGAGGAGTACGCTGCCATCTCAAATGACACCGCCTCCTCTCAAAACATCTTCGGCCCCTGGAAGTCCCTTTGCCACAATAAAAACATGACATCATCTCAATGCGAGATCGAGGACGGAAATTACGCTCCCCAAATAATTTTTTTCATCGCTCAATTTAAATCTGATATCGGCGGACCACTCTATCACACCCTCGCAGTGGATGACAACATCAAGGAATCTAAAACACCTGCATTAATCAGTAAGTATATCTTAATTACATATGCATTATCAGAAAACCTTTATACCAAGACTAACGTATTTACAAATAAATTTGTTGCAGAACCATTAAATAAATTCGATAAAGACGAAAGTGGCCTGAATATACAATGTGTCCACGGATGGAGTTGACGAAAGGAAAAAAAACTTTATTATTAATTTTACGGCAAAAAATCATTCTTTATAAAAAATTCTGCTTGTCGAAAAAAATTGTTTGTAATCAAAAAAATTGAGATCAGATGTACTGGGTATTAATAAATTAAAAAAAAAACACAAAATGCTGGTTTAAATAAACCATAAAATATGGTCCAATGATTCTATCAAAGATAATTCCACACCATACGTTAACTTTTTTGTAACCTTGACTTCTTCTATTGATGATGTAATTAGGATTCTCGAAAGCCCAGTGCCGACTATTTTGGGTAGATACTTGCCCGTTGGTGCAAAATGTAGATTTGTCGGTGAAACAAATTAATCTGGGAAACCTTCTGTTTTCGACTTCGAATTTTCATTTCCTTAAAAATAACTTGTAATGTACTTTTGCTTACTTCCAGCATTCTTGCACGCTTCCTTAAAGATAATTTAGGATTATCTACAACTGATCCTAATGCTAATAATGTAGATGTGTCATCTTCATCGCAATATTTCTTCGTTTTCTTCACATTCATTACTGAGTTTCAGTGAATTTTTTTATTAGTTTTCGTAGTGCTTCCTTAGACACAGCCGTATTTGGAATTTTTTTTCCTGAAAAAGATCAATTGCGTATTGATAAGATACATTTCCAATTCCGTAGCACTGTACTAAATAAACACGCTCTTCTTTAGTTAACATTTCTTAATACTGTCAGACGTAACATTGACGTTTACGGAATCGGTTATCTTGATTTTTTGTTAAATTCTCCAAATAATCGCATAAAATCACGAATTATTGTAAATAGTAAAAATTATAATTTTTATTTGAAAATTTGTATTTATGCTACATTTTAACTTATAAACAACTTTGTTTAATAAACATTTTGTTTAAAATTAAAAATAATGCTTCTTATCTCTTGAAGCATTTTCTTGTTTTCTTAATTATTAACACCCTGTACATCTGATCTCATTTTTTCTTACGACAAACAATTTTTGTCGACAAGCAGAATTTTTTATAAAGAATGACTTTTTGCCGTAAAATTAATAATAAAGTTTTTTTTCCTCTCGTCAACTCCATCCGTGGACACACTGTATAAATATTCAACCTGTTCGTAACTCTCCAAAATTAAGTCTTATTACGACTAGTAACAAATAACTTTTTGAAACAACTACTTCCCTGGCTAATGCCACGCCGGATATTGAATGATGCAAAATAAATTTGCATGTATTACTAGTACTACTAAAGTATGTTCATTAAAAAAAAACCTCAAGTGTGCCATGATTTTTTATTTTTACAAATTTAAGTTGGTAACACATATTGAGGTTATGTTACTTGCGGCGTGTTCCTGCCGATAAATTAATTTGCTGTGATAAACGACGCAGAGAAGACGTAGGTTCACCTTCCAAAATTCCTTGGGCTGTGTTAATAGCATCCCGAGTACGTTTGACTGGTCTACCATTTCTAGTGACGGTTCGCGGGGTTTTTTCTGGTACGGCCGAGGAACAAGAGGTGGTAATACAGATAGGTAGGGTCAGTTGCAGAGACGGCTGGCTGCGTGACCGCACCTATCTGTATTACCACCTCTTGTTCCTCGGCCATACCAGAAAAAAACCAGCGAACCGTCACTGACCACTTCCTGGTTTACGGAGAATACTACCCGTTTCATGAAATAATACAACAGATCGTGATAAGGTATTTTTAAATTCATCATAAATAATGAGAACGTTAGGAAATTCTTCCTGAAACTCTGCCATAGGTGCGTCAAATGAATACATCCAATTTCCGTCCACTTTAGTCCCATTTCGGAAATAACTTTCAACTAGAAACGTTTTTGCTGGTTGCTGTAAACCATTGTGACCACGGAATAATTGTGACTTTTAGAACGATCTGACGTTTTATTTATCAATTCCGAACATGTCAACTTAAATTTAAAAAAATTAAAAATCATGGCACACTTGAGGTTTTTTTTTGTAATGAACATACGATAGATAAATAACATTGGTTTCAGATCGTTTATTTCTACCTACTGGACTAACTTGAAAATTTAACTAAATTGAATTTGAAAATTTTAAACTATAAAAGTGAACCATAAAATATGTAAAAATTAGGTAAATGATGAGAGACTAACTTCAAAATTGAACTAAATTGAATTTGAAAATTTTAAACTATAAAAGTGAACCATAAAATATGTCAAAATTAAGTAAATGATGAGAGATAAATCTCGAAACGCGTCTGCAGATAGGTATTTACTTATCCGTATCAGCAACTAACTACACTGATGAGACCTGAAAGGTCGAAACCTGTCTGTAGGTGTTCTGATGAGGAAAAAAACTATTTAATGTTTGTATTTGCTTTAATTTATTGTAAATTTCCGAAAGAAAAGGTGTATTTCTTAAGAAAATCGAGTTCTAAAACAGCGGAATATTTGCTTCCTCTATAAGAGTAAGTAGTAGCTTTGAAAGCGAAGAGCAAAAAAAACGAAAAACGAGGAACCGATGAGCCCATTGGTTCTAAGTAGAAACGGTATCATAAAATTTAAAAACCACCATTCATTTTCCAGAGAGTTTTCTAGTAGAATAAATGATGCCCAAAAACTTGCATTTTTCCGAACCGTTTTTAGAAGAAATGGCATGATAAAACATTAAAATTGGCATGTTTTTTCAAGCAAATTTTTAGTAGAAAAGTTATGTTAAGGGATGAAACAATTTTCCAAACAAAGAGGAGGCGAAATGTGCCGCTAAATCGCCTCAAATCCAAAATTCATTCTCATTTATTTTTCTGTCAGTTCCAACTAGAAATGGTATGAAAAAATGTGGAAACTTCCATTCATTTTACAGAGTTTTCAAGTAGAGTTAACGATGACCAAAAACTGTAGAAATGGTATGATAAAATTTAGAAACTCCCAATCATTTGCCAGTAGAATAAAGAAAATTTTACTTTCAACAACGATACACAAGTAGGCGGTAGCTATAAAAATATTAACTATGCCTGCACTAAATAAACATTTAAAAAATAGAAATTTTTGAAAGTTGATCTTAAGCGCAAATAAAGTTTTTAAACTTTAAACCAATTTTGAGAACAATTCTAAGAGATACTTTTTTGCAATTTATTTAATAGTTGAATGTTATTATCGGAATCTTGCTATTTTGTTTGCCCGAGTTTGAAAATGTTCAAAATTTGAACAGAAATGGCAAAAGTAGTTCTTCGACAATTTCAACACAAATTCTGTAACAGAGTATTTTCGTACAATTCATCCAATCTTTGAATGTTATTTTAATTTTAACAAGCTCATGTTCTGAACGTTGCGATTTTGTTTTCTTATATTGTACATCAAATATTTTTACAGGATTTCAACTGAAGAAAAGGAAAACGAGTTTACAAGATCAAATTTTGAAAGCGAGGAGCAAAGAAAGGAAAACGAGGAACCGATGGGCGGTTAGAAAATGTTACTTTCAATCTATAAAAAGGTTGACTATCCCTGCACTAAAAAATAGAAATTTTATAAAGTTGATCTTAAGCGGAAAGAAAGTTTTTAAACGTTAAAAGAATTTTGAGACAAATTCTGTGAGAAATTCTTTTTCTGGAATTTAGAAACTTTGAAGCTAATTTTAAAAAAGTTTAAATTTTGAAAGCGAAGAGCAAAAAGAAGAAAAACGAGCAACCGATGAGCCCATCGGTTCCTCGTCAGAAAATTTTACTTTCAATAACGATACACAAGTGGGCGGTAGCTATAAAAAGATTGACCCTGCACTAAATAAACGTTTGAAAAATAGAAATTTTTGAAAGTTGATCTTAAGCGGAAATAAAGTTTTTAAACTTTAAAACAATTTTGAGACCAATTCTATGAGATACTTTTTTTGCAATTTATTTAATCGTAGAATGTTATTATCTGAATCTTGCTATTTTGTTTGCCCGAGTTTGAAAATGTTCAAAATTTGAACAGAAACGGCAGAAGTAGTTCTTGAACAATACAGAGTATTTTCGTACCATTCCTCCAATCTTTGAATGTTATTTTAATTTTAATAAGCTCATGTTCTGAACGTTGCGATTTTGTTTTCTTATATTGTACATCAAATATTTTTACAGGATTTCAACTGATGAAAAGGTAAACGAGTTTACAAGATCAAATTTTGAAAGCGTGGAGCAAAGAAAGGAAAACGGGGGACCCATGAGCGGTTAGAAAATGTTACTTTCAATCTATAAAAAGGTTATAAAAAGGATTATCCCTGCACTAAAAAATAGAAATTTTATAAAGTTGATCTTAAGCGGAAAGAAAGTTTTTAAACGTTAAAAGAATTTTGAGACAAATTCTGTGAGAAATTCTTTTTCTGGAATTTAGAAACTTTGAAGCTAATTTTAAAAAAGTTTAAATTTTGAAAGCGAAGAGCAAAAAAAAAGAAAAACGAGCAACCGATGAGCCCATCGGTTCCTCGTTAGAAAATTTTACTTTCAATAACGATACACAAGTGGGCGGTAGCTATAAAAAGATTGACCCTGCACTAAATAAACGTTTGAAAAATAGAAATTTTTGAAAGTTGATCTTAAGCGGAAATAAAGTTTTTAAACTTTAAAACAATTTTGAGACCAATTCTATGAGATACTTTTTTTGCAATTTATTTAATCGTAGAATGTTATTATCTGAATCTTGCTATTTTATTTGCCCGAGTTTGAAAATGTTCAAAATTTGAACAGAAACGGCAAAAGTAGTTCTTGAACAATACAGAGTATTTTCGTACAATTCCTCCAATCTTTGAATGTTATTTTAATTTTAATAGGCTCATGTTCTGAACGTTGCGATTTTGTTTTCTTACATTGTACATCAAATATTTTTACAGGATTTCAACTGAAGAAAAGGAAAACGAGTTTACAAGATTACATTTTGAAAGCGAGGAGCAAAGAAAGGAGAACGAGGAACCGATGGGCGGTTAGAAAATGTTACTTTCAATCTATAAAAAGGTTGACTATCCCTGCACTAAAAAATAGAAATTTTATAAAGTTGATCTTAAGCGGAAAGAAAGTTTTTAAACGTTAAAACAATTTTGAGACAAATTCTGTGAGAGATTTTTTTTCTGGAATTTAGAAACTTTGAAGCTAATTTTAAATAGTTAATAGTTCCATATTTTGAGCGTTGCCCTTTTGTTTCCTGCTGTAGTACATCAATTGGTTTTAAACGATGTCGAAAACAGGTTTATTCTCATGAAATTCAAAACATTTTGAAATTAATTATTCGAGAAGTTATTTCTAATAAACCTAATCATTTAATGCGATTTGTCTTTTCTTAACCCAATGTTTTAAGTGTTGCCATTTTGTTCCCTACTTTTATTATAGGCTATCAAAAATAGGATCAATAGTTAGTTAGTAAAATAATTATTAGTAATTCAAAACATTTTGAAATCAATTCTTCGAGTTATTTCTAATAAACCTTCTAATCATTGAACGCGATTTGTGTTTTCTCAAACCAATGTTTTAAGTATTGCCATTTTGTTACCTACTTTTATTATAGGCTATCAAAAAAAGGTTCAATAGTTAGTTAGTAAAAGAATTATTAGTAATAATACTTAAAATATGTCATATATAAACAGATCTAAAATAAAACATGACTTAAAAATCATAAAGCCGTTGTGACAATATTTGGCGAAATAGTCTGCTCCTCTTCCTCTATTTCTCTTAGGATACTGTCAATATCATCATCATCATATGCACGAGCATTTGTTTCGTTGGTGTTATTGTTCCTCTGTAGCGTTGAATTATCCATATTAATTTCACTCACTGCCTTCTTCTTTTCATACAAATTAATTGGATTGTTGAAGCGTGCCGCTAACAGTACCAAACCAGTACACAAGCCCAGAAGTACTGAAGTCACGATATCCATATACATAGTGAAGCTGCTGCTGAATACTGTGCAGACATGTTGATCATTGTAATGGACGCATGATGCATCTAAAAATGAATGTATTAGTAAGAATTTGATGAGCATCAAACAAATTTACCTCTGATGGCATCGTAGATTAACTTGAAGGGGAAATAAGGGGTTATTTGTATGATTGCAAAATATAGACCTAAGCCGACAGCTTTATATCCCTTCGGAGATGCTTTCAAAATGATGAAAAGGTTTATTATAACTGTGCCGGCTAATAAACCACTTCTCACGGCGTTGTTTAGTTCTGCGAAGAACCAAATGAGCCAGCAGCTATCAGCATCGCAGAAGCCTGTTGTTGCTACATTGCCATGGCAGGAACAGTTTTGGTACGTCTAAAATGATTTTTTTAGTAGATATATACAGTAACTATTACGGTTATTAATGTAACACAACAAAATCACACTAACTATCAAAACTGGTATAACAAAATAAACACCACTGCAAATGAAATAGTTTAGTTTTTGTCTGTTTTGTGCAAATATTCTTAATGGTCACATGGATACGCTTTCCTGAATTTTCGTCATCTCGTATAATTAAGGAACATTTATTAGTGGATTTGACTAAAATCCCTACGAATAGCGAGTTTCGCGTCTATGATATGTCGCTCCATCCTGCTAAAACCACTTTTACCGAACGAGGTTTCGTGCACCCCAAAAATATAGTTTTTCTTTAATGATCCTGTTTAGCGCTAATTGATCATCGTCTTCAGGAAATTACAAACCCAAAATCCCAGCGACATTAAACCCGTTAACTTTACAATGACTTCTGGCGGAAATGTATTAAGGATATATTCTTCCACATTCTTTGAAGATCTACTTTTAATTGACATTGTTGCTGTCTTTTTTTAAAGAATTTTTAAAATTACTTGAAGTTTCCTTTCACTTTAACTGAAAATTCTTTCATTTGGACCAGCTGCTTCTTTTTGATCAAACTTTACTTATCATTAATCAGTAACTAATAATAAGATGGTGTTTGATGCATTAAATCTAGACTTACATTTTCAAATTTCGTCGTACATCCCGCGTAGCAAGGAGAGTAGAACGTTACATTGCGTGTTCCTCTAGCGCAAACTGGGTAAAAATCGTCCAGACTGCAATCACAGTTCAAATTGCAAAAGGATATGAACTCCTTATGGTCCGTGTAAATGGTATTCTTGCACTTCGTAAAAATACCAGCTATGAACAGTAAGGCTACTTTTATGTAATGAGAGCTCAGCCAATACATCATAGACTTCAACGTTGGTTTGTATCGCATTATGATGACCGCTGTTACAGCAGCCGACATAATTTTAAAAGTCTGCACTACAAAATTTGCGAAGAAGAGGCTAATGATCGGTTCTGAGAAGCTGGTGAAGGCGCTGTCCCAGTCATCGTTCATTCTGACTCTCGAGAAGTGTTTCTTCATAATCTCGTAATTGGTGACGGCTATTATCATAATTGCCGTGGCTGAGGTGGTAAACATGATGGAGGGAGTCTTAAGTAATTTCTTCATCGCGGAAAAAAAACCTAAAATGTTGCAACTTAGTATTTAATGGTAGTAATTTTAAAATAAAGTTCTTATTCTGTTTCGTATTTTCAATCATAATTTTGGTTTATGAAAATAATGATCTTTTTCTGAAAAATATTTTTTGCTTGATCTTCATATTGAATGTCCTCAACTCAAGAAGCAGAGTTAGCGGAGTAATCCGGAAATTCAAGGAGAGCCGGTAATAGGAATAAATTATTACATTATTATTACAGGAAAATCAAAATAAGAGTAAAAGTAATAAAGATGAAAATTAGCCTAAATATATGAATATTCAGCCTGTTCGTGACTGTAACATTAAGTCTTACTAAGACTACAAGCAAATAATAATGCAGGCTATTTTTCGTCTTTATTACTTTTATTCAATAAATCTGTAATAAGTGAGGTTGTGTCAAGTTAATTCAAAATAAGAATATTATTTCAAAAGTTGCAGAATTATAGAAAGCGTTAATTATAAACCAATTAATTGAAGCCTAAAAATACGAAATACTTGCTTTTTCACTTACTTTCGGAACGAATGTCTGGTTCCTGCTCAACCGTTAGATCCAGGATAGAAGCTACACCTCGTTCCAAAATTTTTGATGGTAACTCTCGTGGGAACATAGATATACAAATGGCAATTATAAATGTTAAACACTGATTTAACAACCAGGCTGAAATCAAAATTGAAGATTAACAAGTGAAAACTTAATCCCACCGCGTTCCTTACCGGAAGACAAAAAGACGTATCCATGAAACATGTTAGGTATGTATGAATAGTACAGTCCAATTTGTTTTCCAAATTCGTAAGTTACAAAAACGATGCCTGAAATGTTTGAATATTAGTAAGATAACCATTGATAATATATGAATTATCTTACAAACACAGGCGGCAGAGTTTTTTAAACGAATGTGATCATCAATGTAGGAAAGTCCATGGCAGAACCAAGAAGTTAAGGAAAATGAGAAAAGTAATTGATAGAGTATAAAGAATCCAAGCGCTATGTACATTTTTCCTTCCGTACTGTCTTCAAGATTTAGATGTGATGCGCTGTTTCTAGAGCGGCATAATAGATCAGGATTTGATACTAAAACAGAATTATTTTAAGTTTAAGTAATTTATGATTATTTTTGTGCAGGTGGAGTATATTTTGATAATAATCATTACAGTTTTGAAAAATTGTTAAATTTTTTTTTTAAATTAGTAATTTTGCAAAAACTCCAAATATCAAGTTCTCATCTTCAATTATCATTTACTCGAAAAATTTCTTATGTAAGATGGCAACATTTTTATACTGCCAGTTCGACAATGAAAAGATCTCTCAAAATCAAAAACAAAAATAGGGGGTTGCCATTTAAAAACAAAATTTGGATGACGTCATTACTCAAAAACAATCGACTTTCATGCAAAAATGTGTATTTTTAAAAGAAAATCGACCTGTTCGAGGATTTTTACTAAAAAAAATTGATTTACTGAATATATTCCATACTATAGGCGCCCACTGCATAAAACAACCAGCTGCGGCTTCTGGATTTCCGTAGAGAAGGCTAAGGCAGAGAGGGCGCTCGTGCTGCCTACTTACTCTTACAGAGGAAGCACATATTTCGCTGCTGTTTTGATCAAATTTCCTTCCATACCTTCCTCGCCGAACATCCACGAGCCGCCGCTGATACTAACTGCTCTGAGCCATGGCAGTACTCTCCACTTTATACCAAACGTCACTACATGACTTGAAACGATTTATATCCCAAACAAAATATTTAACTTAACGCATCATGCCGTCAGAGCTAGTAATTCTATTTAATTCATTTGCAACCGTTACCATTTTCTGTTGTCTATTATTAAACCAAATTAAAAAAATTATAGAACATAAGAATTGAGTAATCATTTTTAAACACCGTTATAGGTAGAAACGCCAAAGTGGCGGAATCTATGGCCTGAATGCTGTACTGAACCAAATCCGTTTCCCCATCAGCAACTAACTACACCGATGAGACCTGAAAGGTCGAAACCGGTCTGTAGGTGTTCTGATGGGGGAACAATATTTAATGTTTACATTTTTAAACCTTGTACTGCGTTATTAACGCATGAATTTCGGATTACCGTTTTTGGCATCAAAGTTAGAAAAGGTAGGATGGTACAACTCGGGAATTAACAACGTGATTCCAGCGATCGCGTGTAAAATAGCTAACCCTGCTATCCACGAGGTCCTGTGAATTCGGTTGCCCCAATAAGCGATGGAAATCCCAAAAACTCCGCACATTATATGAAGCGAATTCACCAAATAATCTAAAACGTAAATTTCGAGGTCTTAATAAATCCATCCAAATCGCTTATTCATCGTACCTGCCAAGCACTGACTAAAACCGAACTGCTTCATCCAAATTTTTGCAGTGTTTTCGAAGTACGCGTAGCTGACACCTTGGAAAAATCCCAGAAAGGCCAACAGGCTCACAAACACAGACACGTTAGCTTTTCTGATGCACATTCTGGAAGTGACTGGTATACGAGCGATGCCCCAATCGAAATGTTCGCCGAGGCCGGAGTTGATGTTACTGGGGGCGGTGAACACCCGCTCCCTGGAGTTGCTCCGGAGCAAGTTGGTCGGGTGCACTAAACCTGATGTGGTCATGGTTGTTGCCAATATATAACTGAATACATTTAAGCAGCATCTAATTGATTGCAACTACTGATAAGATAAGGCTTATCTAACTAAAGCAGGTACATAAGGTGCGCGTTTGATACAAAAAACGTATTTTATTGCTTTTGCAAATTTATAACATTCCTTTGAGATTATGGAATGGATTAATGGTATTGATAAATGCCATAAATCTTTTGTTCTACGCGGCACATTTGCGTGAGTTTCAAATTTACCACCGTTGAGTAGATTTGGTTGCATAAGTTATGCTCTCAAGGAAAATTTTTTGAGTCAGTTATAAACGCTATGTAGTAATGATAAAATGATACACAAGTTATTGTTTCGCGGAAGCTATTATTAAACAGGAGAAATATAAAACCAATTATTTTGTAATAAATCCGATAACGAATAACATATGACGTGTTGTATTGTTCGAGTTATATGAATCAATCTGTACTCAGCCTCGACAATTTTATCTATTTGGAGTACTGTCCAGGAATTTGGGTGTGATGAATAAAATTCTGTTTGTTATTGTATAAAATATATTTACAATTGCAAGCAAGCAAGTCAGACAAATATTTAATATTTAGGGAGCTAACAAGATTATTTTTGTTTTATTTTTAATCAGTATGGAGTATTAGAAAGTATAATTTTTCTGATTTTTTTCGAAATTTCAAGGGAAATATCCATTCTGAGGTTCCCGAGACTATTCCGACCATTTTTGAAATCTGTTTTGAGATTGAAACTTAATATTTGTTTGAAAATCTGAAGCACTGACAAGCTTTTGGTAAAATTTTGAAAACCAGGGTTTTTTGTCCTTTTTCGAAGAAAATTTACATAAAATAATTAAGTTATAATATATATTTGGTAATATAATTGCTATTTTAAATTACAAATTAATTTATATCTGCGAATTTTATTTTATGTTAAACTAAATTAAAAAATGCATTTTATTTATCTTCTCAGGTTAGATAATAATAGGTGAATAATTATGAATTACACGTACTAGCGGTCACAATTTAATGTGATGACGCACAAATGACATTTTTCGTAAAAAGGTATGACGGGACACATAATAAAGATTTGAAAACGTGTTTATCTTTCGATATAATTACCCAAATATGTAACGACCGGTTTTACGCGTATGAGTAATTGATAGATAATTTGTGGGCATAAAATGCAAGCGATATCAATAGGTTGACAGCTATAAAGCACTGCCACAATAACACACATAGAATAAGCTCCTTAACAACCTAAATTGACTATTTAAACTGTCGTTAGATGATTATATGCAGTTAAATCCCTCTGGCCGCACACACAGACGTGCTCGGTGAATTTCCTCGGCGGTAATACAGCAACGCTGGGCAGAGGCCGTGATTCAAAACAGAAATATGTTTTAAGTTTAGTCAGAAAATGGACTATACTTGCGGAATCGGGCTGTTCAAACCGAAATGGCTGATGCAATTCGCCACCGTGAGAAGCTTCATGGCCGTCTACGGGCTGCTGGGGACTATTCAGGCGATGGCTTTTGTTTACTTGGTCGTGACGCTGACCACGCTGGAGAAGCGCTTCAAAATACCGAGCAAGACCACAGGTACTTATGACAGACCACACAAAACACGCAAACTACGGGCCAAACTCGCATTTCGAATCGATTCCTCCGCAGAAGTAGAACGCACAAGTTCGTGATAAAAGGGGCATTCAATTCGCAAATTGATGTACAATCGCATCAATGGACTGTCGAGTGGTAATTACAAGTCGGGTTAAGACGACACTTCCATGGCTAGATATAAGACCCCCATCAACGTTAATACTGTATTTACCTTTTCACCAAAATACTTTCTACGTGAACTACTTGTAACTACAACAAAACAGATTAATCGTTCATTAGCCCACTCCACTTTCACGCCAGCATTTCAAATTTGGCATACATTCAGATTAGAGCTGTTTCAGAAATATATTCAGCGAAAAATATAACATTCGTTCTAAAAAAACAAACCTATTATGATTACTGGTATTATTCTCCAAACTTCTTAATACGTGTTTCTCTTCGTTTATTGAAGATCTGGTTAAAATTATTTTCAGATAAATTATGGATTACCACATAGTAATTCTAAAACTCATTGTTGTGATGATCAGCAACCTCAATAAATTGATGTTTCACTATTATTGAATATTTATATTCAAACAGGCGCGCACCCAGGGGGTGGCTATACGGCTTGAGCCTTCTATAAGCATTATTTGCACTAATTATAATCAGTTATTATTTTATTGTGATTTATTTAACGACACCCTTAGTTATATCAGTATACACTAGAGGTGGATAACTCAAAGAGGCAACTCCTCATTGTGAGTCACGGAGTCATGTGACTCCCCCTGCAAATTTGCACCTCAATTTGAGTCACGAAAAGTTATGTCCCTTTTTGTGAACAAGCATGTTTCCCGGTTTTTTTAAGGTGAAGACCTTTTTTACTTTTTTCAAGGGAAAATTTTCCATTTTCAAAAAGTAATATCCTTTTTTTGTCACAAGCATGCTTCCCGGTTTTTTGAAGGTGAAGCTCATCACCTTTTTTCCGACATATTTTTCACTTTCTATAAGAGAGTCATGAGCCGACTCTTTTCGCTAAGACAACTCACCAAAAAGAATAATTTCGCCCACGTTTAGTACACACTGTAATCAATCACTTTTTTTAACCATTTTTGTTTTGAGTTTTGATTTTGTTAGTTTTTAATAGTTCTCTATATACAGGATGTAAAATTAGTTTACACACCATAGAGATTTGCATGTAAATTTTTTAATGTTAAAATATTGGCTCCCCAAATTATTTTAGAGAAAAAGTGTAAAAATATTTCGAGGAAATTAAAAATATTTTTACACTTTTTTTACACTTTTTCTCTAAAATAATTCGGGGAGCCAATATTTCAACATTAAAAAATTAACATGGTGTGCAAACTAATTTTACACCTTGTATATAGAGAATAGTAAAAAAGGTGGTACTTTGTTGAAACAAAAAACCGTTTATAATAAAGTAACTACATCACCCAAACCGTACCGCAATAGCTAATATTACGATACAAGTGCTGTAATAGCTTTGGTGCGATTTACTTTTAAAAATTTAAATTTCGAAGGTCACACAAGTTCAACGATCATAAACAGAAGAAAAATAACTTTTTGCTTATTTAATGCAGGCAAAAGTACGGTTACAAACCACTACACAATTTCCTTAATATTGATGATTTTTTGTCAAAATGGATTAAAAAATAGTTTTGAGCTCGTGGAATGCAACCTTGCATTTTAGTTTACTGTTATATGTCGCGACTATAATTAAGCTATTACAGCACCGAAAACAGTATTGTAATGGCTTATTGCTATTACTACGTTACAAGTGCTCTAATAGCATTGGTGTAATTTGAATAATTGGAAAGTCAAATGTGCCAAAAATTTTACACGATGTAAAAATAACTTATAATTTATTTAATACAGAACAGGAAGAAGCGTGTAGAGTAATTATTTTTCCGAATTTTTTTTTAAGTCATTTCATGAAAATGTCGGCTCTCAGAAAAATTTTTGTTTTTTTTCCATAGGAAAAAAATGTATGCAAAATATGTTGGGTCTCAGAAAAATTAAAAAAAATTCATGACGGTTCTTAACGACGGAAAAAGCGTCTAAAGTAATTATTTTCCGAGAAAAAATTTTTTGGTCACTTCATGATTTTCGCCATTTTTTCCATTTGCTGGTAATTTTTCAAAATTACCAGGAAACTAGGAACGAAAAGAGGTATTTTGCTGGTAAATAAAAAAAATGCCTGTAAAAAATGCTGAGTCTCAGGAAAATTTGAAATATTCATGACGGTTCTTAATGACGGAAAAAGCGTGTAGAATAATTATTTCTCTGAAATAATTTTTTTGGACATTTCATGATTTTTGCTGTTTTTCCATAGTATTACTCAGGAAAAAAATGGATGCAAAAATGTTGACTCTCAGAAAAATTTGAAAAATTTCGTGACGGTTCTTAATGACTGGAAAAAGCATGTAGCGTAATTATTTTTCAGAAAAAAAAAAATTTTGGTCATTTCATGATTTTTGTTGTTTTTCCATAGGAAAAAAATGTATGCAAAATATGTTGGGTCTCAGAAAAATTTGAAAAAATTCATGACGGTTCTTAATGACGGGAAAAAGCATGTAAAGTAATTAATTATTTTCCGAGAAAATTTTTTTTAGTCATTTTATGATTTTCGCCATTTTTTCCATTTGCTGGTAATTTTTCACAATTTATACCAGGATACTAGGAATGAAAAGAGGTATTTTGCTGATAACTAAAAAAAATGCATGTAAAATTTGAAAATATTACCAAAATACATTTTTTGGACATTTCATAATTTTTGCTGTTTTTTTCATAGTATTACTCAGGAAAAAAATGGATGCAAAAAATGTTGGCTCTCGGAAAAATTTGAAAAATTTCGTGACGGTTCTTAATGACGGGAATAAGCATGTAGAGTAATTATTTTTCCGAAAAAATTTTTTTTAGTCATTTAATGATTTTTGCTGTTTTTCCATAGTATTACTCGGGAAAAAAAATGTTGGCTCTCAGAAAAATTTGAAAAATTTCGTGACGGTTCTTAATGACGGGAAAACGCATGTTACTACTTATTTTTCTGAAAAAACATTTTTGGTCATTTCATGATTTTGTTGTTTTAGTGTTTTGAAAAAAAATGTATGCAAAATATGTTGGGTCTCAGAAAAATTTGAAAAATTTCGTAACGGTTCTTAACGCCGAGGAAAAGCGTGTAAAGTAATTATTTTACAAGAAAAAATTTTTTGGTCATTTTAAGATTTTCGCCATTTTTTCCATTTATACCAGGATACTAGGAACGAAAAGAGGTATTTTTCTGGTAACTAAAAAAAATGCATGTAAAAAATGCAGTCTCAGAATAATTTGAAAATATTCATAACGGTTCTTGATGACGGAAAAAGCGTGTAGAATAATAATTTTTTCGAAATAAATTTCTTGGACATTTCATGATTTTTGCTGTTTTTCCAAAGAAAAAAAATGGATGCAAAAAATGTTGGTTCTTAGAAAAATTTGAAAAATTTCGTGACTGTTCTTAATGACGCGAAGAAGCACGTAGAGTAATTATTTTTCCGAAGAAACATGTTTTGGTCATTTCACTCAGGAAAAAAAACATTTTTATTGTTTTCTACTAAAAACTTCATAAAAAGCGCAAAATATAAAAATTGTATAAAAGACTCATTTCCTAAGCATAAGTCCAAGTTCTTAGTCTAAAACAGTGACTCCCTAAGTGGTCTATATCCACTCATAGGGGTCGACGACGACGTGCAAGGGGTCCATGACAAAAAAAAATGGGGATCCATGAAACAAAAATGGGGGTTAACGATAGTGGATTTCATATAAGCAAGTCGTGACTTTAATTTTGGCATTTCATGAATTGAATATTCGACATATACAGATAGTACCTATTTACTTGCATAATACTACCTTATAATATAAAGACATATATCTATCTACATAAATTATAAAAGTACCTGTGAAGTAAAATTTTTTAAAAAATTTAAAATTGTAGGTATTGAGTATATTTTCTGATATATAAAACTGTTTAAGTACTATTATAAACTAGCAGTTGTCTGCAGCTCCGCCCGAGCACTTTTTACTTCCTCCGTTACAAAGTACGAGAAAGTATTGTGATCGTGAAAATTTTTTCAAAATTTTTTTTTGCGGAAATATCCTTTTTGAGGTCCCTAGATGTCATTTCAACAATTTCTGGATTTTTTTTTGTGTCTGTGTGTGTGTGTGCATGTGTGTGCGTGTGTGTGTGTGTGTGTCTGTGCGCGCTGTATCTCAAAAACTAATAGATTTTTACTATCTCTGCGTGTAAGTTTTTATTTTGTAAAGTATTTCCCGCGGTAAATTATAGCCTGTGTCTATCCAAAACCAAAAAACATAGCAAGTTTGAGGATCTCTGGTCTAAAGGATAAGTGCGAATCGTTTCGGTCAAGCAACGCGTGTTCCAAAATTAGACTCGTGCGCTAAAACTTGTGTTCTAGCTATTATTTAAAATATTCAATAATTTGAGCTCCTTAAGACATGAGACATACCTTACCCCGCAATTGGAGAAGTCTAGTAACTAAATGAATAATAGTAGCACCATTGATATATAATTAGCGTTGACATTCAACAAATTTCCAGGTAAATTCAACCTTTGAACTTCTTAGTAGTGATAGAAACGATGGACCGTTGTAGCTCTTAGATAATTCCGGCAAATCCATTATTCCTTCCCTAGAATATTGAAACAAATAGTAATCAAGAGCTTACGGGAGTAATTTTAATTGCCCTTTTTTCGCTGCAAATGAATAATTTATAGTGGACTCGATGCTCGGAGATAATTTTAAAATGTAGTTCAAGTCCTTGTTAATCCATTTACTTTGATAAGAAATTCATGTACGTACTTGGGTTCGAATCGATTATGCTATAGCACGTTACCCCTGTTTAGCGCCCTTACAATGTGTACTAATAAATTGTACACTCCTTAGCAAGGCGCGAATTATTATTCAAATAAAAACTGACGGCTTATCTCGAATAATTTTTTGTTATTATAAATTAATTAGATATTAAATGGGTTATGTTTAAAGGTCTGAAAAATATAATCTAATTAAAGGATTGAATTTATAATGGATGAATATTTTGATAATCTGAATAAAATTGAATAAATTGTGAATTAAGGGGGGTGAAACCTGGCGTGAAATGTGCACGTAAAATGATTACGAGATTACGGGAGCGGGATAGAATAAGATGGAATAAGGAATCGGTGAAATAATGAAGATCTGCTTAATTTGTTGGTGAAGTCGTGTAGGAAGTTCGCGTATCGATTCGGCTGCCGGCGGATGATTCGCGAGTTTGCCTGTTGTAATTACATATAGTTGAGTATTAAATTAGTAGTATTATTAAATGCTTGTTGCTCATATCAGATAAATTTGTAGGAATAATACTAACTGGGAATGAAATAAGCCAAATCCTCTTGTCTTTGATATTATCCTACCATGGAGCTCATCGGAATCGTCCCAGGTGGATCGCCTGGGGGGTGGCCCTGTCGGCATTATCCTGTTTTATTGTTGCCCTTCCTCATCTCTTATACGGACCAGGATCAGATGCCATTTCCTTCACAGAGGACCACCTCCACCTACAAGTAGCCAATCCTCAGGGCAAGGGCGCAGATAACCAATTATGTATTTCTGAAGAAAGACAAGAAGACTGTAATATTCAAGAGCGGACGGGGGATTTCTCAGTAATCCCTTTAATATTGGTGTTTCTGTCTCAATTTATTTTAGGAATTGGAAATACTTTGTATTTTTCATTAGGGCAGACTTATTTGGATGATAATACTAAGAAAACTGAAATGCCAGTGCTCTTAGGTAGGCTTTAATTAAATTTTTAAATTAAAACACAGAAAAGGTTATGCTTAAGTAAGAGAAAACAACCCGCTCGCGGAGATATTGATTTTATATTAATAATAATAATATTTCCTTTATTTGCATGCAAACATAAGAACGTGTGCCGCGGTTATAAATTACATCATCCGGAAAATAATACTAATTAAAAGTCGAAATCACACCAAAGTAACCTCGTCATTATAATTGCTGTATGATGAATACATGATATGCAATAATGATTGTACAGCATATAAACAATGAAAAGTGCGACGGGTTCATATCCTAACTGTACCCTTATATGCATAATTCATTAGGCTACCGAAAACATATATTAATTACTATGCGCGATTTCAAAATGACAACAGTTACTTTTGAATTATGCATGTAATTATGCGACTTGTAAGATCACTTAAGCAGTTTAATTTCAGGTTGGACCTTGGCTTTAAGGACGCTGGGACCCGCGATAGGATTCGTCTTAGCGTATATATGTTTGAATGTGTATATAGATCCGACGAAGGTGCCGGTTATCGACAAAAAAGACCCCCGGTGGCTGGGCGCCTGGTGGCTGGGGTGGATGCTTCTGGGGTCGGTCATGTTCCTCTTCTCGTTTTTAATGGCTATGTTCCCGCAGTACCTTCCGACTCCGAGTGTCAAGCAATTGTACCCCGATGAAGACGCGCTGCCGCGGAACGGATTTCAGGGCAGTGTTTTCGTCGAAATAAGAAAATCGGAAATCCCCAAGTTTAGAGGTATATTCTGCATTATTAACATCGTTCTCTTTGCTTGTACTTTTTTGCCGGATCGCAGAGTGGAATTGATAATGATTTCCTTGCAGATTTCCCGGCCGCGCTTAAGCGGCTTCTTAAGAATAAATTGTTGATGTACAATAATCTCTCAGGCATATTCTACATATTAGGAGCCAGTGGCTACATCACCTACATTAGCAAATATCTTGAAGTCCAATTCCAGGAATCCGCTACTTACACCGTGATCACAGGTAAACTCCCGCAAAGTCAAAATTTCAGGAAATCCTGAAACTTCATGTCTTAAAGGCCCCACGATGCTGGTCGGTATGGTGGCTGGATTCCTGTTATCAGGATATTTAATAACAAAATTTAAGCCGGGACCCAAATACCTGCTCGGATGGAACGTAGTCGTGGGACTCGTTTTTATAATAGGACAGTTAATTTTCATGCAGCTAGATTGTCCTGTCAAGGACATTCATTCATTCTCCAGCGATCCGAAAACGTAAGAGAGCCAGTTTTGCAAAATCTTAAGGATTATTGTATGCGCTTATATATAAGAGGTTTTTATATCGATTAAATCTCTCACGCAATTCAAATGTAATTGTACTTGCAGTTTCAAATTAAACTCTGAATGTAATTCGAATTGCTCTTGTGCACATCTAAAGTATTCACCTGTTTGTGAGGCAGATTCTCAGGAAACGTACTTTTCTCCCTGCCACGCCGGCTGTAGAAACTCCTGGAATGGCACTAAGGTATTTTTTTTAGTTATTAATTTATGTACATCAATTACATCACACAAATACACTGTCGTATAAATATAAATATGAACAACAAGCGCTTGAAATGTGAAACTAAAATAAACCATCTTATTGAACACTATTGTTAAATGTGGCCGAAGGGCCTCGTATGGAATGTAAACAAAAAATGCGAAGACAACCCTCATTGACTTATGACGGTTACGTCCAGGACCCAAATTTACTCGGTACTGTACGTCTGTGTATATGCATGGGTTTATATGTTAATATTTATATTATTATCGTTTAAATACAAAAATGTTAATGTGATGAAACGTTCATCCTACATATGATATAAAGTTTTCTTGCATCGAATGATTACATAGGCTAAATTGATTAAATATTTCTTAATATTTACTTTAGTGGATTTTTTGAATTAATTCAATTTAATTAATGTTTGATAGCTCGCGATGCATATCAGTTATAACGTCAAAATATATTTTACATCGATAATGATGTAAAAATCTATTACCATGCCTCGCATCTAACGCCATAATCATCTGACTATACTGTACTGATGAGAGTAAATGAGTCTGAACGCGGTCTGTAGTTTGTCAATGATCCACGCTTTGTAAAAATCGTAGTGTTATATAAAAAGCGAATTGCTTTATAATTTATTTCTTAATATAATGAAAACTAAATCTGTACAGTATTTCACAAACTGTTCCTGCGTCGACGAAACGGCCGTCCTGAAAGACGGCCCTTGCCTGACGGACTGCTTCAATCAGTTCTTCATCTTCGTCCTGATATCCTTCATCATCAACTTCATGGGCAGCTCCGGCCGGATCGGAAACCTCCTGGTTAATTACCGGTAATGCCGCCCTGCGATAAATAATCCCGTAATTAATATAAATACTTATAGGAGTGTTGATATAAAGGATAAATCTTTTGCTCAAGGACTCGCGTTATGGATGATTAGTCTTTTTGCCTTAATTCCCGGACCCATAATTTATGGGATTATTATAGATTCCACGTGCATCGTCTGGAATGAGTTCTGCGGGAAGCGGGGGAACTGCTATACTTATAATCGAAGAAAAATGAGGGTGTATTTAAATTCGACCGCAATCAGTAAGTTAATTCGTGGTTTAATTGCAATTCCTCATAAATCTCCTTCTAGTCCTGACGGCTTTCGGTGTCGCCATCGATGGGGTCGTCTGGTATCTTGGGAGAAATTTAAATTTATACGAGAACGCCGCCCAAGAAAAGGAACTGCTCAGCGAAACGTGTACCACAGAAGTGAATTCCACTTAGCATATAATTTAATTGTATCTCTTTATTACAAATAAATATATTCTATTTTTCATAATTTTAAAATCATTGATTTCGCAGCTGATATTACATAGATGGCGGATATGGCTGGACGGAAGCTTACTGGTAAACCAGCATAACGGGGAATCTGCTATGTGGTTCCTGTGGAATCACACAGATGGCGCATGTTGTATTATCAAGCACACCCGCCATTCCTCGTTTAAAATTGAATTGCAAAATATGATAATGCGGATATCAAATATGTGACAGGTACAATTATAGGGGTACTACTTGCAAAATACCCGTATTATAAATCGCTTTCCCTGCGAGTTAGACATCAAATCAGTTCGAACCTTCGAAGTGAACGTGTGTTCAGTGCGCTAACAATGGATTCTATTGAAACATTTAATGCAACGGATGGTGAGTAATTTAATTAAAAAAAAACAACACTTTGATATTATTTCCTGGTCAAAGTATTGTTTGTGTATTATTGTAAATATAAAATGCTGGAAACTAAGTTTGACTTCTTGTTTCCAGCCAGGGCAGCAAGAACCCTCCAAGGCCCACTTTTAAATCTCGTCATCGCCGCTAGTATTTTAAGCAAACTGACCCAAGGAAAGGCCTATTTGCAGTCACCCTGGGTACCATTTAGACCGATATTCGGATATTATCCGCACCAACCATTGCCCTCATTATGGTATCCAATCGATCCGTTCATTTTTCCCTCGAGGATATACTCACCACTAACAACAAATGTGCCGCAATTACAACCACCCCCTTTAAACCAGCAGCAAATTATTCACATACACGAATCACCCCCGCTCACCGGCGAAGGTGAAGGCTACGAGGACTCGAAACACAAGTACACGCAAAATATTAATAACTACCCTCAAGTGGACGGCACCGCCCCGGACGAGACGGATTCGTCGAGTTCGAATCTAAATCAACAGGCTGTAGATGACGGGGGTGAGCCGCAGTTGGATAACGATCAAGAAAATTACGAACAAATCGAGACCGCATCTAGTAATCAAGATGACATTTACGAACCACTTAGTTTAGTGCTGCACGATGATTTCGGGGATTTCGACGAGGATAATGTGACTGATAACGAAATACCCGAACCTTCCACTCCGTTTGGGAAACCCGTGGAGCGTAATGAGACTGCGACGGAGGAAGAAGTTGAGGATGCGATGGAGGAAGAAGTTGAGGATGCGACGGAGGAAGAAGTTGATGATGACACGCTGGTAACAACGGAGGGTGCAATTACTACGTCGACAACTACGATTGCACCAGAAGAGGGTGTCAGTACGGAAATGCCATCCACCACGACGACGGAGGCGTATACGACGACGGAGGTGTACACGACGACAGAGGAGGCTGATACAATTGAGTTCAATGAAATCGCAGCAAAACCGCAGGAAATTAGTAATCCTTGCTTATTACCACCCGAACTAGCTGGTGTTAATCATAACGATCGATTCGAATTCCCTAATGACCTACAAATGGCGGAAGCTAATAACGTGCAGAGGCGCAAACAAAGGCCACAAAACAATTACGATTATGATTACTATGAAGACGATTACGCGCAGGTTCAACACAAACGCAAACAACGTCCCACTACACCTCCCAGGAGGGTGCAGAAGCCACGGCCCTACAAGGTTCAACCGACGAGGATAAACTCCAAGAGAGGGCAGTACAGAACGAGCTCTACTCCTTACAATATGTATGACGATGATTACGATTTCACCACCCAAAGACTTATCCGGAGGGAGCCGACCAGGAAGAGTACTTACCGCAAGAGGGCTACTACACCTAGTTATGAATTTGATTATTACCAGGAAACCAGACCCAAAGAGCACAGGAGAAAGACAAATAGGTTCGGGATGCACAGAGCCACCACTCCGATTCAAGATGAGTATGACGGGGATGACCGATATGATGATAATGAGGATGAGTATACTACTTTCAACAGACAACGGGTGCCGCTGAGACCAAGACAAGATGAAGATGAAGATACTACTACGGAAACCACCTCAACTACTACTACCACCACGGAGACGCCAGAAACGGAGAGTGAATCGACCGGATCAGCAACAATGACGCAGCCCACGTACCCATATTACGGAAACAACGCAAACGGGAACATTAGCATAACCTACGGCCCGCCAGTTGACAACCACCCAGGATATGGGCCATCTAACGGTAACGAGCATATTAGCATAACATATGGACCGCCAACAGGTCAGAATCTCAGCCCGCTTCTGGATTCGTGGTACAACCAGTACGCCAAAAGCTCGGTCATCAAGCGAATCCAAGAGCTCCTGGCTCCCAACACCTTCTACAGCCCCCAATACGAGGCCGACAAATATAACTACAACGATAACGTCTTTTAATCTCGCTTAATTACGGAAGAGGGTTTTTATTTTTGTACAAATGTTAATTAATTTAAATGTATAATCTATATCTGTTAACTTATTATTAATAATAAAATATCAATTCAAACGTGAACTCGGAAATTTTAATCCAAACGACTGAAATATGAAATGCGAAATTAGTTCATATCAGATGATATTAAAAATGATGGATAAGAATTGTCCTTCATTTATATTTATAGTCACAATGCTATTATTATCTTCAGGTTAATCTAAAATTACGTTGCGACATGGAACATTACTTTCCTAACGCGGAAAATGGCAATTTTACTCATTAAAATTGAATCAAAATATTGATTGTTATTAAATTATACTTAAACAATGTGTATTTATAATAATCATAAATATTGTTATCGCCAATAAAGAAATTTAAAAAATATTATTCATTTTATTTCACACTATAATTTTATAATTATTGACAAACTAAATGTATGTAAATAAAATTCACGATTAAAATGTAATAAATGCAATACAATGTGTTTGTTTTTGTCCACTGCTAATTTGTCTATCTATCACGCTTGCGGTATGATGGATCAATTGTTTTTGTCCACTGCTAATTTAACCATCTATCACGCTTGCGGTATGATGGATAAATCTGTTAATATCCTGAGGTCAAAATCACTCCATTTAAAAAAAGAAACAGATTCACAGATAAATCTTCATGTCATAATGGGTCAAAATCATTAAATAAAGGAAAATTTGAAAAGTACAGCTTGATGAGAACAACTAAAATAGAAAGCTGCCGAAGTGTATTATTCGACAGAAATGCACCGTGATTTCTAAAAATCGATTTTAAAGTATTAACAGCATCTGGTTTCTAGTAAATAGCAAACTTTACGTTACACCAGAAAATATAACCAAATGTAGTATCAGACATTCTTGCTTTACTTTTCCGTCAGTAGAGTTCCGTTGGTGGAAGAATGGGCCAGTCTTTTGAAGAAAAAAAAATTCGCTGGAAACTCAATATTTTGGAACGAGTCTGGTCTCTAGCAGACTCTCGCATACTTACAGTTTAGAGTAGTTTTTCTTACATATATAATATTAGCAGAGCAGACATGCAAAAACGATTTAAATAAAAAGTCATTTAAATATGTATCCCCAGGCTGTTGTTGCCGATGGCGGCGCGTTTCAAGTAGATATACTACTCGGGGTTTTGGGTGGCACTAAAAGTACTTTTAGTGCCGTTGTGGGTGGCATTAAAGGCATTTTTAGTGCAGTTTTGGGTACTTTAAGTATCGTTTTGAGAGGCAAAAAAATACTTTTGGGACTTTTTTAGTAGCATTAAAAGTACCTTTAGTGCCGTTTTGAAAGGCAAAAAATACTTTTGGTGCCGTTTTGAGTGGCATTAAAAGTACTTCCAGTACCGTTTTGAGAGGCAAAAAAATGTCGTTTTGAGTGGCATTAAAAGTACTTTTAGTGCTATTGTGAGTAGCGTTAGAAGTACTGTTAGTACAGTTGTGAGAGGCGAAAAATGCCTCTGGTGCCGGTTTGAGTGGCATTAAAAGTACTTTTAGTGCCGTTTTGATTGGCATTAAAAGTACCTTTAGTACGGTTTTGAGAGGCAAAAACATACCTTTGGTGCCGTTTTGAGAGGCAAAAACATACCTTTCGTGCCGTTTTGAGTGGCACATATTTTTAGATCATAAAAGGTAGCCAAATTATTAGGGACAGTACTCCTTTTATGTAATTTTTAAGTTTAAATTAATTGTGTGAGAAATTAAATGAGTCCTCTTTTTTTTGTAGATTTGTTGGTATTATTATTATTGCTTTTAAAAAGTGGCAACACACACCGCCTTATTAATTAAAAAAGAGACACTATTTCTCATTTTGCTGTAAATTGGTGAAAGGGTTGTTTGTGTGGGGTCAGTTATTATTTCCTGTAGGTTTTCCCACTCCGAAACCATCAAAACGTAAGTATTGTATAAGAATTTATTAGTTTTGCTAATTTTAAGGCGTAAAGGGGTGGCGGGATAAGATAGGTGTGGCGCCCCCGAGCGATTTGAGTTGCAAGTTCAGAAACCTTGTTTTAAATATTTAGAAAATGAGATTTGCATACTCATTAACTGTCATATTCGACTTGTACCAAAAATGTGGTAAAAAATGCGTTTTTCTAAAATTATTCCACTGTAAAATTGTGTGTATTTTTTTCCGGTCAGTTGTGTGGTCGGATTTAATTGATTTCATTTTATTATACCCAAAACTAGAAAACGGCATTTTTTCCAGATTTTTTACGGGTCATAGAACTCCAAAAACTTGGTGTAAACAGTAGAAAAACGTGAAAAAAAAAATAGTTTTTCTAGAATAAATTTTTTTCGACAGCTTTCTTGTACGCTTACAAAAAGGGGCCAAATAGCATAAGTAGCCATATTAATGACCTTCATTATCCCCTTAACCGCGTGTTAATATCTTCACTTGTTCGCGCGAAAACTCAAATTAAGTAAATTTTGGTTTTCATAACTTGGTAATAAAAATACTTACACGAGTAATTAACAAAGTATAAGTCGTATATAACATTTTTGGGATAAAATACATTATTATAGCATATACAAATGTTAGAATACATACAGGGTGTCCCATTTTAAATTGCCACCCCAAATATCTCGAAACCTGAGCAACATGGCAAAAAATGTTTCAGATAAAAGTTGTAGGGTTCGGAGGGGAACATATGCTGGTGACCTTGAAAATTACCTTGGCGTTAATTTTCAAGGTCAAATGAAGGTCAACTTTGATTTTTCAAATGGAACCCCCTATTTTTTATTGCGGGGTAGTATTCTTTTTGAACGAAATGTTTCTTTTGAAAATGCTTTTTAAGAGTTTTTTTACGAATTTTGTTCGTCATGTTGTTTGAAATCTCAGTTGAATTCAGGCGGTGATTCATGCATTACCCTCGGCATTAGCATCAAAAATCCCCGGATCTTACTCCCTTTGACTTTTTTCCTCTGGGGACTGGTCAACGAGAAAATATTTGGTGAAGCTCCGACAACATTGCAGAACATGAAGGAGAGGATTAGGGCTGCATTTCGAGTAATTTCCATCCAAACACTTCGAAATGTTCAAGTTAACTTTCGCCAGCGGGTAGAGAAGTGCATTGACGAGGATGGATACTTGATCGAGCATTTGCTCTAAGCATGATCGAACCTCCAGCCACTGAAACCATCGGCCCTTTTCAACAACATCCCATCGGCAACCTCCACGTGGTGTACATCGTGTGACGCTAATGCCGAGGCTAATGGATGAATCATAGCCTGAGATTTCAAACATGACGGACAAAATTCGTGAAAAAACTTAAAAAAAACATTGAAAAAAAACGTTTCATACAAAAAGTTTGTATTCTTTCTCGTAGAATACGATCCCGCAATAAAACAAATTATTGGGGGTTCCATTTGAAAAATCAAAGTTGATCTTCGTTTGACCTTGAAAATTGACCCCCCCCCCCCCAGGTCATTTTAAGGTCACCGCATATATCCCCCTCCGAACCCTACAACTTTTATCTGAAACAATTTTTGTCATGTTGCTCAGGTTTCGAGATATTTGGGGTGGCAATTTAAAATGGGACGCCCTGTATGTATCCTAACATTTGTATATGCTATAATAATGTATCTTATCCTAAAAATGTTATATACGACTTACACTTTGTCAATTACTCGTGTAAGTATATTTTTATTACCAAGTTATGAAAAACAAAATTTACTTAATTTGAGTTTTCGCGCGAACAAGTGAACATATTAACACGCGGTTAAGCGGATAATGAAGGTCATTCGTATGGCTACTTATGGCCCCTTATTGTAAGCGCACAAGAAAGCTGTCAGAAAAATAATTATTCTTGAAAAACTAATTTTTTTCACGTTTATCTGTTGTTTACACCAATTTTTTGAGTTCCATGACCCGTAAAAAATCTGGAAAAAATGCCGTTTTCTAGTTTTGGGTGTAATAAAATTAAATCAATTAAATCCGATCACACAACTGACCAGAAAAAAATACACACAATTTTACAGTGGAATAATAAAAAAAAAACGCAATTTTTACCACATTTTTGCCATAAGTCGAATATGACAGTTAATAAGCATGCAAATCTCATTTTTTTAATTTCCAAAACAAGGTTTCTACACTTGCAACTCAAATCGCGCGGGGGCCGCCACACCCATCTTATCCCGCTACCCCCTTTAAATTCGGTTAATACTTAACCAAAATAACCTCTATTTTTTAGTCTTCAAAATGTAGGGAAGTACAAACTTAACTACTGACATACCTACTTAGCTGAAGAAAGTAGGATTTTATGTGTTTTCCCGTATTTTCCAATATCAGTATGAATTTAAAGTATTTGGATCAGGTGAATGTTTGTAGTTCATATATAATGCGATATTTTCATCAACATGTTATTACATTTTCGAAATAACTTCCGTGGGTTTGGGCAACTATTTATAAATTTTTGATTTATGCAATAAATTTGGAAGTACGCTTATACTCAGCGCCCAATAGATTTTTTTCCGAAAACGAGCCAAGGATGCACGTGGCGCCGTCCGGGAACGAAATTGCGATTTTTTTCTGAAGCGAGCCGTCGAAACTGCGGTGGCTGTCGCAGGCAATTTGGGAATGAAAAAGATCAAAAAACAATGCGGACAGTCGCGCGGCTTCTAGTAAATTAGTCTGGGAACATTTTGGCACACCTCTGCACGCGGAAGCGTCCAGCTCTTAAATTTACATTCGTATTCTATTCTTCCTAATTGCTCAAAAATGCTGTCTCGACCTACTGCCAATTGTTTTGACTCGAACGGAAATATACTGCGGACGTTTATGCCGATTTTATTGGTCTGGTTGGTGTTAATGACACATTGAATAAAGGAAAGGGTCGTAAAAATCGGTTCATTCACAATATTACACGATAATTGGTTCTGTTTTGTTATGATTCCACTTCATATAAATTTAGAAGGTGATTGAGTGATTATAAACAGGTTTTTAAATGACAAACTCCTAAGCTGTAAACTATTCGGGAAAATCTTATCTGCTGCTCCCTAAATTGATCACCTCAAATTCGCTTTTATTAAACATTTCGAAGGGATACTATACTGGTGTAAAAAAATGAAACATCTGAAATTCGTGAAATTTCGACCATTTTCAAACCGCCATAACTGGCCGTATATTCAATTGATTTTGATGAATCTTTGAGGGCGAAAAACTTTGAAGTATCTTCTTTAAAGGCATGCATGCGAACTTATACGTAACCCCTTCCGCCCCCTTCTAAAAGAAAAAAAAAAGTTTTTTCAGGAAACCATGTCCAACTTAGGGAGTTGGAAAAAAAATTGTCGACTCGATCCACCATAAAGACATTAAAATTTGATCAAGAACGAAGTTCCTAGGACGATTTCGCACCAAGTTATGGGTTTTCTTCTCCCGCCTCGCTGACCTTTAACGATCCTCCGCTGTTTTAAGGTCTATTTGTTTAGAATCAATGTTTTTTTTATAATTTTGTATATTTAAATTTGATATTATAAATTTGAATGCAATAAAAAAAAAATAAAGTAGAGCACTCAATACAGGATCAATACAAAAACAATAAAATAACGCCATAACATTTTTATCATTATATCCACTGATATAAATATATCGTGTTTAGTGTGCGAGTGTCCCTAAACTGAGGTCGTTAGAAATCTGCGGTAAAAGCGAAGGTTAATAAATAATTTAATGTAATCGAGAATAAAGTATACGTTTCCATACACGTGGCAAACTAATAACAACAAAAACGTTCGATTGTACGCGGGAGGGAGGGGGTGCCAATCCGCCACCCCTTTTCACACATGCGTGCCACCCCCGAGGAAGCGGCCGCCATCATTTATTCATGGCCTAATTACAGAATTTTATGAAATAGTGGAAGTCTCCTAAAACAGGAATGGCCCGAACAAAGGACATGGAAATGTATTCTAATTGCTTTAAATATCGCGATAACGCTTTGTTCGAACATGTGAGCGGAGATCATTCGAGTTCAAAAATTATGTCATTTTGTGATTTTTGAAGGTTGAAGTAACCGCAGTAATATTCTTATGTTAAAAAGAATTTGTTCGGCGACGTTTCGACCAAGCAATGACCACCTGTCAGGAGATTATTGGAGCGATCGCAAGAGGCCTTCTCAAGGCAACGACAGAACTTGTAGCAGCCTCGTGCTGCTTTTATACACAACTCAGAGAAATTAACGCATCACTAATATTTTATGTAGTCGTTGAGAAGTTTACAAAAAAAAATGTGTGAGCCACGATTCGACGAAAAAGCTGTTTCCAAAGCAAAAATACTCTCAGATAGCTTGTTTTGCTTAAAAAAAAGTTTTGTAAGAGATACGGTGCAGATACTCGTAAAAAACGGTGGTCTTTTTTGATCCAACTGTATCGCAAATCTTGTCTCTCTAGCAGTTTGTGAAAAATTATTTGTTATCGTCACAATGCAATGGACCGAGTGCTGCGATGAGTGTGTTGAAGTGGCCACATTAGCGGGCGAAGGATATTCTCAACGTGCGGTAGCGCAAAGGCTTAATGTTTCGCAATCTACAATTTTTCGGTTTCTCAGATATCTCTGATTAGTCGCTGTCCGGGAGCGCTTTACCAACACAAGAAGGCTGCAAATGCAGCTAGTCCGAGGAACTAACGTTCAAATTAGCCTCAAAAGTATTCGCTAACTCGAAGATTGAAAAATCGAAAAAGTCAACTTTTTTAATAATCACCGTAGACCATTATAGTGTACCTCTTTTTCATCAGAAAAACGAGAGATAACGATTGGCGTTAAAAAAATTCAGCTATTTTCAATAGCAAAAAAGGATTATTTTAGAAAATTTTGAAAAAAGTTGATTTTTTCAGAGTTTGAACGCCCGTGGTGGCTAAACGAAGAATCCAAATCGGACGCGGTTTGCAAATCTGTGCTCCTCGGGTGCAAATTAGTCGGATTCAATTAAAATTGCCGATTTTAAATTTTTGGCGAAAACCTGAAAAATTATAGAATCTTACTTTAGCTCAAAAATTGCATTTGAAATGATTTCCTGAAGAAAGCACTGGTTCGATTCGTTGTTTATATACATCACTGTAAAGATCTCATCAAGACCCATCGGAAAATGTACTTGCGCAAGAACTAATGTTAATTTAAAGCCTTTGGAGCGTTCGCAAAGAAAACTCGAAAATGTTAAAAATCGAAAAAATCAACTTTTTTAATAATCATTTTAGACCAGTGTTTTTCAACCGTTTTGAACCGAACGCCCCCTTTGTCAGGTCCACTTTTTTATTCGCCGCATATGAAACAATAACTGCGCTAAAAACAAATTTATTTGGTTACCATAAATTCAATTACCCCAGAAATTGCTCTGCAAATTTCAAGTTTGTTTCAACAGATGCTCAGATTTAAAAAAATATTCTTATAAACTGTGTCTTTTCAATTTGTCAAAGAAAATATTCCGTAGCAAAAAATGGCTGCGCTAGAAATCAAATTTTGATGCCCAAAAATGGAGTTACTCCAGAAATTGCTTAGTAAATTCTGCATTTGAAATATTAATCCTAAATAGCGTGTGAAAACCGTTACAAAAATGTCTGCATGAAAAAGCAAATTTAGATAACAATAATAATAATAATAAATACAGTTTATTGGAACTCATAAGAGCTACAAATGGCCATCGACCTTAGATAACAAAAATGCACTTTTTTCTAGAAATTGCTTTCTAAATTCCAAATTTCTTTTGCATTTGACTATAGGACATTATCCAAACTTTATAGTAACATAAATGGTCGCGCTAGAAGACAAATGGTTTGATGCCCAAAATTGCAGTTTTTCTAGAAATTGCTCTATAAATTCATTTTTTTTTTAAAGATGTTTAAAATTTTGACAGGTTAATCTCGAATAACATGTTTTTAAAATTAATGAAAGAATAAAATATATACTTTACAGTAGCAAACTTGGATACCCTATAACACCAATTTTGATAACCAAAAATGCAGTGATTCCAGTAATTTTTTTCTATAAATTCCACAAAATTATGCATAAAAGCTTAAAATTTTGACAAAATTATTTTAACACGTTCGCTGCCACTACAATTGGGATTGCACATACGCAAGTTTAAAGTTGGACGCACTAGCGCGTCGGTGGCAGCAAACGTGTTAAACGATGTGTTTTTATAATTATAAAAAAAATTATGTGATCTTTGTAAATTTTGAAAGTAAAAATGCTTTTTATAAACTGCTCTGTAAATGTAACCTTTATTTTATTAGATAGCTGAAATATTGGCAGATAAACTTGAATAACGTGTCCTTGAAATTTTTTTGAGAAATTTATCCCTAGTTGGCAGTTAAAAACGCTAAAAACAAATTTTAATGTCAAAAAATGCACTGTGCTCTGGAAATTTCACAATTTTTTCGACAAATGCTTGAAAATTTGACAGTCAAATCTTAAGTAAACTGTCTTGAAAAGCTATCGATAGAAAATAATCTCAACTTTGCAACACCAAACATTGCGGCGCTGGAAGACAAATGTTGATGCCCAAAAATGCACTTATTCGAGCAATTGCTGTCTTACGGCATATGCTTGAAGCTTTAAATCAATGTTGAATAACGTATCTTTATAATTTTTGAACTTTCCATGGCTGCACTAGAAAACAAGATTTGATGGTCAAAAATACACTTTTTCGAGAATTTGCTGTGTAAATTCAACATTTCTATCGACTGAATGCCTGCAATTTAGACAAAAATAGTCTTGAATGCCGTGTTTCTTTAATTACGCAAAGATTTTTTCGAAAAATATATTAACAAATAACAAAAATTGAAAGTACATTAAAAAAATAATCATAAAAAAATTCTTTAGGGAAAAGTTTCAGGTAATTAACGCTCTTGGAAATTATGTAATCAAATTTTGCAACAATTTGATATTCTCCACCACTTTACCGAGTTGTTTACGGCTTATTTTTCAAAACTGGCAGTACGGAAACCATGAATTTGGACGAAATTTTTGCGTTTTTGAATTCCATTGAACATACATTTGAAAATAGCCAATTTTAAATGTCGTTCGCCCACGTTGAGAAACACTGTTCTACACCATTAACATCAATACTCAAATAAAACTTTAAATATACAAAATTTTATGTTTATTGCTGTATTAGTTTTTCAGATAGAGGGCGGGCGCAGAGCAGGCACACACAGGCATTCACACACAAATACACTTTTTTTTTTCAGAAATCGTTTCTAGGGACCTGATCACGGATTTTGAATAAAAATATCACGATCACAATACTTTCCCGTACTTCATAACGGAGAAAATAAAATGTATCCACAAAGTACCATGAAGTAGTTACAAGAATTATATTACACATAAGTTTATTTTCACAAAAAGAAATATATGATTTGATTGTTGGCCTTATGTCATTTTTTTAATTTCCAGAGAATTAAAAATCTGCAGCACGACATCCAAAAATAATATTTTTAAAATATGTATGTTTTACTTTGCCACAACGACTGATTTTATTTATGATTGCGGATGCACACAATTTTTGACTGGAGACCTTTATTTAGAAAGATTCATTTGATGTTTTGAGCAGTGTTTGCTAATAAACGAGCCTTCATAACAAGAATTTATTTTTCCCCGAGTAATTGGTTCATCGTTAAACTAAATAGACGAGAGACATTTTTCAAGACGTTCTAGTTTCTAAAAAAAAGCCAGCGCTGACATATGCGACGAATTAAGCGTGCAATCATTTGTCCGCCATTTTAAGCGCAGCCTTGGCTTAATCGCTAGTCGATATTTCACGTGCAATTAGAAAATGTAAAGTGAAAAGTAGGTGAACGTAAAAATAGAATTTAAATGGACTTTTTCTAGAGCGTAATGGAAATGGACGGTGGACATTTTGTTTAATTGCCGACAAGATGGCCGCTTCTAGGTTAGGGATTTAATATTGAATCCGGCGTGGAATCCAATATTGTGATATGAGAATAAATAAAAGGTGCCATTAATCAAGGCGAGGGGGCGATTAAAAACCAATCAAACGGCGCCTCGACCATCATTGATTAATTCAGAGCCCGAACAAAAGTGCCTCATTTATATCCAATAACCGGGAATGGAGCAATGATTTCGCACGCGACGGGAAGTTCAACTAAATTGCACCGATAGTCAAATTAATGTAGTGACATTAAGGACGACTCTATTGGTCACCTCTGTTCGATCAATGCCTTAATGGATTGCGTGAGCGTCTTGACACCAACAAAACGAGGTTAGCCGAGTAATAGTGATGAGTTCATACGTCTTACATCAATTAAGCTGTGAAGACTGCAATAAAGGAGGGCTCTACATGAAATTTGATTGATTAACTAATAGGCAATTGATTGATTAACAGTTAAATATGTGTGGCGGTGGCTAAAGAAAATGTTCATCAAATATTTCCAGTCATGCAAGTAGAAATAGTCATTTAAACAATTGATACCGGTTTGCTGATGGGATCGATATTTTTTCGCTAGTTAATTGTTTTTTGTCTGAAATGGGTAACTCATGAGTGAGTCGATTAAAATAGTCGACTCTTAGAAATTAGTCGTTAGTGAAGTGTTCACGATTGATCGACTCACAAAGCTCTAGTTTAAAATTCTTGCGGGTAGTTTGATAGAAAATATGATTGAAGAAGCTCGCAGAAAGATTTGCTATTGATAGATATGAAGAGGAAGGAGAGTGTCTCTCATTTTTTGTAATTGTGAGGGTTGCTATAAATGCTAGCGTATACTACTTATATTTTAGTAAAAAAATATTTATATTTACGTGTGTGAACCAAATTTGATGAATAACTTTTTGTTCAAATTTCGGATACAGTTTCGAAAATATGAAAAAATATTATTTCAATAATAAATTTTAAATAAATTACCCCAGAGTACGACGGATTTTTTTTTTCTAAATAACAGAAACATTAATATTAAAATTGTTTTTAAATATTATTATAAAAAAAATAAATCCGTGCTACCCTTTAGAATATATTTACAGGGGTGAATTCAAAATTTCACTTTTAAGTCTTTATCCGTTTGTGAATAATGTTTTAAATGAATTTAGAGGTACGCTCCAGGAGCCTTGAATCAACTGGAAATGCTTAAAAAACGAATAAATTAAATTTTTCTGCTCATTCTGAACATTATTTGTCTATAAAAAAAATTGTGGGACTTCCAGGAATCGAGATACGCAATATGACTTTTTTTATAAATAGTGCTTAAATCGACTGGAAACGCCTAAAAAGTACGTACCTATTTCCTTTCTGTCACCCTTCTTGTGTTTCTTCATATTCTATTGTACTTTCCACTTTCCTTTCTTTAAATTTTTTTTCTTAATTTTTTTTCTGTTATTTTTTCTTTTAGGTCTTTGTCTCTTTCAATCAGCTTTAAATTCATCTATGTGAAGAATCGCCTGGTGGATGGATCGAAGGTAGAGGACCCGTAGAGTGGGCACCGTATCTCAACTTAACTTTGCTTTCTGGGGTTGTCGAAAATCCAAAGTATGCCAATTGAATCAAAAGTATACAAAAGAACCAAAAGATTCGTGGGTTAGAACATTTAAAAACGACTAGGATTGAGGAAGAATGTAACAATATCGAAGCTTACGTGCAACAATTTAAAGTTTCACCTCAAAAACTGTTTAGAACTTATTGAACACATATTGCAAATTATCCTCGTAGATTAACTATTTACAAAATAGGGTCTATTTATTTATTTAACCCTTTTGGTCGCAAGGATCGTTAGAAGCACATGGGCAAAAAACGCCAAAAAGCTTTTCCGGTTTTGGCGTTCTTTTTTTCTCCATCGATAGCGAAACTGCCCGATAAAAAATCTCAACAGCGCGATCGCGCTGCTTGGGACTCAAAGGGTTAAATCCATCCAGGATTATAGTTTCGTAACTATTTTATTTTGAAACGTTTGCTTATGTAACAATGCAAGCGAATGATCCTTGGGGTTATGAGAGTCTCGTTTAATCAAGACACTGATATCCCATTCGAATAGGGTTGTAAATTGTACGTATGGCCTAGAATACTTTTGGTCTTAAAATAATAACGCCTCAAGCCTAATTAACTCCTTAATGAAGAACGAGAGTTCTATTTTTGGGAAGGAGCGGAGCCCTTGGTTCTTCTTCAACAGCTGTCGCTCGTATATCAATTTTCCTCTCCGCTCCACAATCGAAAGACACGCTTCCTTATTATTATATTCGCTATTTGCGGCCAGCAATAAAAACAGAAAGGCGATTAGAAATAGCACGGACGACGAAAACACCATTTATCAGCGGCACACCTAAAAAATATTCACTTCCACGCTTCCTTATATTATTTTCCCGCGAGGTTTCGACGGATTATTTATTTAACTGTTTACCAGGGCGAAGATTTAAATAGTCTCAGGGACCATTCTTCCTTTATTCGAAGAAGAAAGAATTATCAATAAACATATGGTAGTTGTTTTAAGGATTAGAACGCAGTTTAAAATATTTTCGTTAAAACTAAATTGATTTTTCAATGCAATTACAAATAATGATTCACTTCGATTTTTAGTTGCAATATATTTGTTTTAAAAATTTGGTTGCAATATTGTTACCACTATTAATAAAAAAACCCAGATATATTTGTTTTAAAAATGCAGTTGCAATAATTGTTCAACAAATATTGTTAATAGAAAACAGAATTATTACTACCTGCCGCGTAGTAATAAGTAAATATGTTGTGTCTTAATACTTTCCTCGTGTGGTGTATTAATATTCCCTTCATTCCAAGACTTCGCCAGGCGACAGATTCGTTGTAGTTGTTTCCAATTATCCATCTTGGATTTTTATTTTGCTCTATAAATACCGCAGTTGGATTTATACGGGGCCATTAAATATTCAGTGGATCGAATGGCGACCGTGGCGAAATCAAGGAAATGGTGAATGCGCCGGTGCATTAAACGTGGCTCGTTTTGTTCGATGAAAAAAATCGATTCTTGTGAATCCATCGCATTCATCAAGGATCGTGCCGCGTTCCGGTACCTCAAAAGAGCCGTTGCTCCTCGTAAATCTAGGGAGTCCTCCTGTGGGGCGCCTTCCATTTAGTAAATTATGGATGCTCAGGTTGAAATTAACAACAGAAACAGAAAATTCACACTAAAAATAACTCGAAGTATGTAGACTAAATCTCTCAACCACACTTTACAAATAAAATGCTTCAGTTTAAAATAAATGCTGTCGCTCCGATCTATTTTCAAACCTTCCGCATCTCTAATTTACATATATTATATATATGTATATTATATATATAAAGAATTTACCTACATAACTACGAAATACAATTTGAATTTATATAAATAGGATGTATAATAGCAGCTCATAAATCTAATTTGTCACTACGGTAGGTCTCGGGGCTCAGTGAAATTAATCTATTTACTCGTTTAATTTTTCATTACGGACGAAAATAATCCACGGGAAAATCGCAGCCAAAAAAATTAAGTCCTACGTACATGTGGTCTTTATCAGAGATTCCTAAACTTTTCTAAAATATCTGAGTGACTTCCCGCTAGCTAAATATAAATTAATTATATCGAGTACATGCGGTCGAGCTTTAAATTAGTGAGCGAAAAGGAAAATTAGTGCAGAAGTTTAAGTTTGGAAAGCAAGGACCTTTTTTTTGGTATTTTGCTCCTTGCCTTGAAAATTTTAACTATTGCCTTTGATGACTTTTTTTGCTCCTTAAAATTTAAACTTCTGCCTTCGATTGCCTTGATTAAAAATTGAGTTTTCGGATTTTGAATCAAGGTAATCGAAGGCACAAGTTTAAATTTTGAGTTTTTGCTCATTGCCTTGAAAATTTCAACTCCTGCCTTCGATGACTTTTTTTTGCTCCTTAAAATTTATACTTCTGCCTTCGATTACCTTGATTAAAAATTGAGTTTTCAGATTTTGAATCAAGGTAATCGAAGGCACAAGTTTAAATTTTGAGTTTTTGCTCCTTGCCTTGAAAATTTCAACTACTGTCTTCGATGACTTTTTTTGCTCCTTAAAATTTAAACTTCTGCCTTCGATTGCCTTGATTAAAAATTGAGTTTTCGGATTTGTAATCAAGGCAATCAAAGGCACAAGTTTAAATTTTGAAAGCGAGGAGCAAAAAAAATCGATGGCAGGAGTCGACATTTTTTATCTAGGTAATCGACCGCTGCAATTTTCCGATTTTGAATTAAGGTAATCGAAGGCACAAGTTTAAATTTTGAGTTTTTGCTCCTTGCCTTGAAAATTTCAACTCCTGCCTTCGATGACTTTTTTTGCTCCTCAAAATGTATACTTCTGCCTTCGATTACCTTGATTAAAAATAGAGTTTTCAGATTTTGAATCAAGGTAAACGAAGGCACAAGTTTAAATTTTGAAAGCGAGGAGCACAAAAAATCGATGGCAGGAGTCGACATTTTTTATCTAGGTAATCGACCGCTGCAGTTCAAATTTTGAATGCGAGCATAAAATTACGATTTCCAAAAACAAAAGAGGTTGCTGACAAGCAGGTGGGCTGTAAAAAAAATTACTTTCACCAACCGTACACAAGTGGGTGGTGGGTATAAGAGATTGACTACCCCTGAGCTAAAATATGCTTATCGTTTAAAATTTTGAATTTTTTTTATTTGGATTATGAGTTTCTCTAAATGTAACGTAATATAATATTTGTCTTACTGTATGAAGATAAAAAAGTACTTTCAAAATCGAATAAAAAATTAAGGTTACCATTTAAAACCACTGTTTGATAATGTAAGAGTTGTTGTAAGGATAACCTAAAAATCATTAGTTATAAAAAATGCGTCTTTAACAAACAAAATCGACTTGTTCAAGCGTTGTTCGGTAAAATATTGCTAATAACAGACAGACAAAACAGGGCAAAAAGACTACTGGTCGATAGCCCAGTGGCACGAATAACAAAATCCATGTAAAATTGTTCTGTTAATAAATATGTTTATCTATCTGTCTACACCGGTGAAAAAAAAATGAAACACGTGAAATTCGTGAAATTTCGACCATTTTGAAACCGCCATAACTCGGCGTATTTTCAATAGATTTTGATGAATCTTTGAGGACGAAAAACGTTCAAGTGTCTTCTTTAAAGTCATGCATGCGAACTTAAGCGTAACCCCTTCCGCCCCACTCTAACGTCCCTGTGAAAAAAAAAGTTTTTTCTGGAAATCCAACTTTGACGATGTCTACGGAGTTCGAAAAATTTTGTCCACTCGATCCACCATAAAGGCATTAAAATTTGATCAACTCCTTATACAGGACTCAAAGAACGAAGTTCCTACAACGATTTGGCACCAAGTTATGGGTGTTTGAAAAAAGTGCATTTTTAGGTTTTCCGTACATAAGTGACTTTTCAACCAAATTTGATGATTCTTGCGGGAAAAGATCCCATTTTGGCTCTACTTGAAGTGGGTAAACTCAGATTGGGATGATCACTTTTCGAACCCTTCAACCCCCGAACAAACAAAAAAACTCGTTTTTGGGCCAAAACTAGTTTAACTTTGGCAACGTGTACCGAGTTGGAAAAAATGTGTCGACTCGATCCACCAAAAGGGCATTGAAATGTGTTCAATTACCTACGCAGGACTCAAATAACGAAGTTCCTACGACGATTTGGCACAAAGTTAGGGGTGTTTGAAAGAAAGCGAATTTTGTGTTTTTTTAACCCATAAGTCCGAAGTTTTTCGACGAAATTGTTTTCGTTTTCACGAATGAAATTTTCTTTGCATGTTCTTTGAGATATGCACGAAAATTTATTATTTGCGCGAAATCATGTACCTTAGAACTCAATTAACAAAAAACTTTATTTTAGGTCAAAAAAGGCTCACTTTTACGAAATCTGTAGGGTCGGAAAAAATGTGGGCCTAACTCACCACCATTCGTCCATTTTTCCATTTGTCCAATAAAAACAAACAAATTACACTGACGGAAAAAAATTAAACACTTGAGATTTGTGAAAATTTAGATAATTTTCAAATGGTTATACCTCGGCTTCTATCCAAACGATTTCGACGATCTTTTACGAAATTAAAAACAAAATGTGTCCTCTTTGACAGGTTTTATGCCCCGCTCAAGGAGAGGGCTCTACGCCCCTCCAAACTAAAAAATAAAAAGACCACAAAATTCACTTTTTTCAAACACCCATAACTTCGTGCCAAATCGCCGTAGGAACTTCGTTTTTTGAGTCCTGCATAGGTAATTGAACACATTTTAATGCTCTTTTGGTGGATCGAGTTGACACATTTTATCCAACTTGGTACACGTTGTCAAATTAAGACGTTTTTTTGCCCAAAAACGTGTTTTTTTTTGTTCGGGCGTTGAAGGGTTCGAAAAGGGATCATTCCAGTCTGAGTTATTAAATGAGATTTTTTTCCGAAAGAATCATCAAATTTTTGCCTCATTTTTCTGTTTTCTCAAAATTTAGTTCAATATACTTTCGTAGCCAGAAACCTCACGAACAACCTCCCGTTTTCTGTTTTTTTAATATTGTATCCAGGTGCCGAGGAATAGCTGTCCAATCGCCCGCGTTCGGCCAATTTCGACATCTAAAATTTTCGCCTCATTTTTCTGTTTTATTTAAATTTAGTTAAACATACTTTTGTAGCAAGAAACCTCATGAATAACCTGGTGTTTTCCTTTTGTTGATGTTTTGAATAGGTGTCGAGCTAGCGTGTACGGGCGCATCATTAGTTGCCGCGTAAATATCTTGAAAGTAGTCAACTTTTTCGCCCCGATAACATACATTTTTTCTCGAACGCATTGAAAGGAAAACAATTATTAGACGTGTGACTTGTGTGTAAACTACGAGCTTTTATTTACTGGAAGTTGTTGTCTTTCCGTTAACTGGGGTGCAACATGAGCATCAAGGTCCAATATTGTCGAGAGTATTTTAGATTTTAAAATCCGACAAAATTTCCTTTGAACCAAATGCACTGAGATAAATAAATTCCAACAATTTAACATTTTGTCCATGTAACTAAACATATCATGACCAAGCCTAGTAAACACATTAAGACATGTTTTTCCGCCCGTTGTTCAGTACCTTCATGCAGATTAGTGTTTACCTAGTGTTGTTTTTCAATTTGGCAATGTCTGGAATAGAGCCATTAAAATTAGTCTTTGCGTCGTGTTCGTCATCAGTAATCGGCCAGATTGGCCGCGGCGTGGAAATTGTCCTGGAATTCCTCGCCTGTATTCGCGGATTAAGTAATGACCGCGCGGATGTTTGTGGAATTGCGTATTTAATTATTTTCAGTTTACTCAACACGGATTGCGAACCATAACATCCCGCGAATTTTCCACGTGCTGTTTTAATAAACATGTCGCGGAAAGCCATTCGCACACTCATCCGAAAATCACCTTTGGGAAAACTGAGCAGCCTGCTATGAAAACGTTACTGACGTAATTAGAGGCTCGTAAATTCGAAACGATCTTTAAAGATAATGCTAAGTAAAGTGTCTGCGCTAATTATCGAAAAATTGGCATGTGACATTTTTTATGGCTTCGAGATAGTTGGAATCGGCCCAACATTCAAAATCTTTATAAATACGCTACTTCCTCAAGCCAAATAAATCGTAAAATTGTGATGTCACACTTAACCTGCATTTAATGTAAATATATACTTCCAAAACATAAGAGAACATAAATTCAATAAAACGAAATGTAGTTTGAATTTTCAGGCTACATTTCGTTTTATTGAATTTATTTAATGCTTTCTGCAACTAGTAAGGTTGTTTCTAATTTGTTTATAAGAGAACATAACTTAACTTTTTTATTTCATTTTTGCGACTCTGTCTGTTTGATATAGTCGCAAAAATTAAAAAAACCGTGTGTGATACCAACAAAGCATTTTATTAAAAAGTTCCTGAATCAAAAATGTATCACAAAATATTGGCTTCTACCATCAACCATAACATAAGAGAATAATGATGACCAACAAGGAATCAATACAATTTAAATATTTTTTTCAAATCTCTTGCACTCTTGCTTCAATCTGCTTCAATTAATCAAAATTCAATCGATAGCACGATTCGAAGAAACATGACAATTGACTCGACGCAACAGAACATTGTTTTCGGGGATTCATGAGTGGTGACCTGTTCATATTCGTGACGCATTTCTATATGTTATATGTTTATTAATATTTTTACTTGTCCGAAAAGTGATCGATAGACTAACCTTGTTGAATAAATAACAAACGCATGCAATTCATTCGAAGCGAGTAATTATAGGACAAACCAAAATGGGACACTTTTCATATTTTTACCGTATTATTTCCATTGGTGTTACTTAGTCAATAATCATATTTAATATAATGATTCCGATCCGTAATGTTGTTTCACGCGTTACAATAGTTTATTTATTTATCACCATGTCCATGGTTCGTAATTTTAGTAGGTCACTAATAAATTAATTATGATTTAGAATACTCAAATATTTTTAAAAACACAATCCATTTTGAGTAGGAAATATATATATATATATATATATATATATATATATATATATATATATATATATATGTAGTACTGCCAGATATTGTTTGTATGTATGTATGTATTTTATTTTACCGGTAAAATAAAATACATACAAACAATAACTGGCAGTACAACTTATATATTTCCTACTCAACTATACAACCAGTTAAAAAGTGGATAACTACCTAAACAATCCATTTTGTTTATTTGATATTTTTAACCCATGTTTCCAAAAGAAAACACAAAATCTGCCAAGAAACAATTTTGGGCGGTTTGGTGTAGGAATATTGGCACCAGCTTCAACATCCCAAGTTTGTGGTTTCGAGTGTCCCTCCGCGAAGTTTTTCTAAAGATTCATCACCTATCATAAAATATATCTATTGAAATGTAAGACAGAGAAAATAGTAGGGTTATGATTTCTTTTGAATCGTTAATTCTACCATCTAATTGATTATTCAGTGACTGTAGGGTACTCACTTGTGATCTGAGCAGTACCATTATTTCGGATTCCTAGCTCTCTGCTTGGGATCTGTTCACTTGTGTCGTGGAGTTTCTTCTCCAATATCTCCGCCCTATTTAGCTACGGGACGATTTTTTTCTTGAAACAAGTAGCTATGTCCTTGTTGCACACTTTTGTCGAGTTTTTTCTTATGCACTATAGTCAGTCCATTTTTCTTTAATTTTGCCACCATGGGTATTCATGCTTTGTGATAGCCGTATTGATTTACTTATCCAAAATAATAATTTTGCCGTCACTCTATATCATCATGTCTCTAAGACACAAAAATTCAAAGAATAAAAGGGTTGTAAAAAATTGAATATTCTTAATTCGGCATCAAAAAAAATTATCTTGAGTTCTAATTGTCGATTAAAAAACTGCCTATTACGCTCTAGGTTTAAACCCACCATTCGGCCAATAAAACTATAATTGTTATACCTATTTATAGGTCCGAAGAGAAATCACGCAATAAATTACCAACCAAAACAAGCGATTAACATTTTACGGGCCATTCCCATTGTTTACGCGTGTAATAAGATGAAAAATGATTCGAATGCACGTGCATGATTTACGATTGCACTGCTAATCAAGCGTATTTGATTGGGTTTGACCATCCAAATTCGAGGGGAATAAATACAAATTGTGACTGATTGCAACTAGAAATAGTACACCAGACAGCCTTGGGTCCTGTCCTGCGATTATGTGCAGCTGCTTTATAACTGTTTCCTACTTCCTGCGGAACGCAAAGAGGTGAATTGTAAATATTGTACCGATTTAGACTTCTAATGTAATTAAAATTAATTCTGCTAATTGATGTTAAAAGTCAATTGTAAAATAAGCAACTTAACAAAACAGAATCAGTACTAATTTACCATAAAAACTCTTCGTCTTCTACAATTGAAGAGTCTCTAAGGACAACAATTAACAAATCATCTACCGAAACAACTACTTTCTTCGCTAGTACCACGACGAATATTGAATGATACAATAGATAATTTATGTGTTAAAAATATCATATTCAATGTTCGCCGAATGACTGATAATATTTTCCTTTTATTCACGCTCTTTCTTTCACGTATCCCTATAAAAAAAAAGTCAGGGGCCAATCCACTGCACATCTCGAAATTATTCGTTCGCCAAAAATGATCCTTAAAATTTGCAGTGTAGCTTAAGCAGTATGGAAAGTTGTACCATTTTGCTGAAACCACATTTCAAATCTACTTTTCGCTGCAGGTCTTTGAACTAGGAAAATGAAAAATGCATTGAACGATTTGAAAAATTGTAAAAAATTAATCCATCAAGAAATTTCCTTCAAAAGTTCAAAATCAAAAAAAAAAAAAATGCTTTTATGGTTTTTTGTTAAAACAATTGCTTTACTCTGGATGAGAATTAAATAGCAACAATCCAAACTTGAACTAGGAAGATAAAAAATGCATTCAATGATTTGAAGAATTGTAAAAAAATCGTTAATTCTGTAATTTACCTTACAAGCTCAAAATCCATAAAAAATTAAATGCTTTAATGATTTTGACAAAAAAAACAATTTCTTTGTCTCAGGTGAAAACAAAAAGCAGCAATCCAAACTTGAACTGAGAAAATTTAAAATGCATTCAATCATTTGAAGAATTGTAAGAAAATCGTCAATTCTGGAATTCACCTTAAAAGATCAAAATCCATAAAAATTAAATGCTTTAATGATTTTGACAAAAAAACAATTCCTTTATCTCAGGTGAAAACAAAAAGCAGCAATCCAAACTTGAATGAAAAATGAAAAATGCATTGAACAACTTGAAACATTGTAAAAAATTAATAAATCAAGAAATTTACTTCAAACGTTCAAAATCCACAACAAATTAATGCTTTTATGGTTTTCTGTTAAAACAATTGCTGTACCCTGGATGAGAATTAAATGGCAACAATCCTAACTTGAACTAGGAAGATAAAAAAATGAACGATTTGAAGAATTGTAAAAAAAATCGTCAATTCTGGAATTCACCTTAAAAGCTCAAAATCCATAAAAATCAAATGCTTTAGTCCCCCACCCAACAATTGACACCTAATAAATGATTCTATAAATACAATAGGCTGGGCCGAAAGACCATTGGTCGATACAAGCTTGTAGTGAAAATGTGAATGAAGATATTTATTATTATTTATTCATGGCAGAAAGACCGCTGGTCGATAGCCTTTTAAAATTAATATATCTATAAACAAAACTGTACACTAAAAATGAGATTCTAAGCAATCAAGATAATTAATATACACTGGTGGAAAAAAATGAAACACTTGAAATTCGTGAAATTTCGACCATTTTTAAACCGCCATAACTTGATGTATTTTCAAAAGATTTTGATAATTCTTTGAGGGCGAAAAACTTTGAAGTGTCTTGCATACGAACTTAAGCGTAACCCCTTCCGCCCCCTCTAGCACCCCAGGAAACCATGTCTAACTTTGACGATGTCTATGGAGTTGGAAAAATTTTGTCGACCCGATCCACCATAAAGGCATTAAAATTTGATCAATTCCCCATGCAGGACTCAAAGAACAAAGTGCCTACGACGATTTGGCACCAAGTTATGGGTGGTGAAAAAAAAGTACATTTTGAGGTTTTTCGCACATAACTCATCGACTTTTCAAACAAATTTGATGATTCTTTCGGGAAAAAATCTCATTTTGGCCCTACTTTAAGGGGGTAAACTCAGATTGGAATGATCCCTTTTCGAATCCTTCAACCTCCGAACAAAAAAACACGTTTTTGGGCAAAAAAAAAACGTCCAACTTTGGCAACTTGTACCGAGTTGGATATAATGTGTCGACTCAATCCACCAAAAGGGCATTGAAATGGTGTTCAATTACCTGTGCAGGACTCAAAAACGAAGTTTAATAAGGTCATATCACTCACAGTAATTTCGATTCCCCATCAGCGACTTTACAGCACTGATGACGACTAATTTTCCGAAACAGGTCTATAGTTTTTCGTTGATGGGGAATGATAGTTAACGCTTGCATTGTCTATGATAAAAGAATACTCCAATCGGGCTACATCTTAGATAGACAATAACTACATGATAAACTGTAGGTGCAGTTAGCATAGATTTAATTGCTTTTTTTCCTTCTAATTTAGGTCACAAATTTGCAAATTGTGGTGCGAACTAAAAAAATTCTGGCAACTTGCCACACTCCAAAAGGTATATTCAATATATTATAAGAATTTAGACCTTGACTAAAAATAATGTCCATGGGCCAAAATCAAGTAAAATGAAATGAATGATGAAAAACCGCAGAGGCTAACCATAGAAGACTTATTGCCATCATAATTTTGTCAATTTTCGTTAAGGCTATAACTAATATAAATTAGTATCTGAGATTATCAAACAGTTTTTCAAATACTTTATGTTGGCATTTATTACTTCTTTGTACTAAGTACCATCTTTGATGCCTTTGTATGTTTCGCAGTTCATCTTTCTTTTCTTTCACTGGCTTCCAGAAATTGATCTGTATATTTCACATTTATTTCGTTAGATGCTAGAAAATTTAAGAGGATAATCTTAAAATACGTGTCTTTAAAAATGCTTCAAGAAATTGATTGCTTTAAGCTAGAAAGCAAATTTTGATGATCAAAAATGAACTTCTTGTAGATATCGCTTTGTGAATTTTACATTCATCAAGACATTTGAAATTTTGTTTGATTAATGTATCTTTATAAATGCTGGAAGAAAACTATCCGAGCGTAGCAGTCGTCAAAATGGCTGCATTAGAAAGCAAATTTTGACGATCAAAAATGAACTTTTTGTAATATCTTTGAGTTTTTAATTTATCTACGATATATGATTGGCTAAGATTGTACCAGCTCTGCTAAACGCCTCCATTCTTCTGGTCTTTTGCAGAAATTGCTCTGTAATTTTTTACAGAATAATGTTGAATCAAGTGCCTTGATAAACACCTGAAGATAACTCTCCGAACTATGTAGTTACAAAAGTTGCTGCGCTAGAAAACAAATTTTGATGACAAAAAAATGAACTTTTTGTAGAAATTGCTATGTAAATTTTACATTGGTTTCGTCAGATGCTTAAAAATTTAAGAAAATGTTCTTAAATTACGTGTCTTTAGAAATGCTTCAAGAAATTGATTACATTAACAAATATGGCTACAAAATTTTGACGATCAAAAATTAAATTTTTGTTATTTCTTACAAAAGATATATGGTTGACCAAGATTGTAGCCTGCTCTACTAAATGCCTCTATTCTTCTCCATTCCGTCGTGTTCATGGTTCGTAGGTCCTCCATTAATTCATCCCTCCATCTCTTACTCGACCTTCCACTTTGTCATTTTTTTTTGTCTTTCGAAGACTCTCCATCCTAATTATATACACAAACCCCATCGCAACCTCTGCACTTTGATGAACCCCCTTCCTGGGGTTGAGTCCAGGAGATTTGGTTGCAGAGTCGTCTGCAAACCAAACGCCATTGCGAAAGAAGAGAGCGGCGGCTCGTGGATGTTCGGCGAAGAGGCAACGGAAGAAAATTTGACCGAAAAAGCAACGGAATGTTTGTTTCCTCTATTAGAGTAAATAGTGCAGCGCGAGCGGCATCTTTGTCTTTGCCTCACCTACGGAAATCCACGAGCCGCCGCTGCATGTTTCGCAATAAGCCTTTGGTTTGCTGCCGGGCGACCAGCGTTTGCTTGACTGGACGCCAAAGTAATTTTGGAAGTTCCAAGTTGGTTTGTTCGTTCCAGCCTGCGCTGTAAGCCACGCCTTCTTCTTTTGGCCTCCGTATATTCATTTCCGATTCCGAAATTATAGTTGTATCAATATTGTTCATAATAAAAATTAAATGTTGTGTTTGGATGTATTGTTCAATAAATGGTGGTATGAAACGACGAAAGTTATTTCATTTCAAATTACCATAAAGTAACGGTTACAATTATCATAAAAAATACTGTTTTTATAATACTGATCATAGCTGACAGTACAAACTGTTACGGACTGAGAAATTAGTATTAGTACAGAATCAGATACCCGCCCACGTTTTGGCACAATGCAGGATATAAATCCAAGAATCCAAGAATTCCTACTATGAAGTGATGGTAAATATAGTTAAACCCAGAGGACGACGATCCCATGTAGCTTCAGCAGGATTGCGCTCATACGCAGTATTCCTAAAAATACGTTCCAGCGCGTATATCGTACAAATGTGATAAAAGGAGTTCTTCGGGTTACACTTTAAACAAATGTAATCAAATAAATTTAGATATTTGGGACACGGTTTAGCAACAAAGTTGCACCTGCCATGTCTCGTAAATCTCATTTTGTAATTATTGCTGAAGTAGATTTTTTTTATTTCAAGGTCTGTTTATCCGCATTTACTATTATTTATCTGCTGATTAGACATCCGTGTAGTAAAATGTGAACAGGTGTTCTGTAATAAATATAGTGAACCCAAAAACTTTTGTTATATTTAAATACACGTCAAATATAGATTCATGGCTTTACCTGAATTTTTAACGTGACTCTGCCTTGAATGGATGCTACAGAATAAATAAAATCTAGCAACATGGTTGCTTTAGCGATTGTTTACAAAATCATAAACGAGTTTTACGTGATCCCGAGCGATGAAAGCGAATATTGGTTCTAGTGCAATAGACAAAACAAAATCGCCACTATTTATAGTGGATCTCCCAGAATAAATATTATTATTTTACGGTTGGTCATGAATCAGATCGCGTTTTCGCATCCACCGGCCTTAATTTTGGAAGTGCGCCTCGGAAATTTCGGGACAAAGAGGAGGCCAATGCGACAGATCTCGGGAATAAAAGGAAGAGGAGAGGAGACATCCGTTTAAGGGATATGGCTGCTTTTAATACATTTTGCGTTGAAAATGCGGCGTCTGAAAATAAAACGGCACGTCAGTGAAACCGCAAGAGCCCGGGTTATTGCTCTGGAGTGTGAAAGAGTTGCACGTAAACGTTTCAGTTTTCAGTTTCAGGGGCGACTCCCCGAAGCTCGCGACAATGTTGTTTACTAGATAACTAGTAGATAAATCATTCGATGGCTCCGATGTTTATCTTAATTGATCGTAAAAAGGGTTCGCCGCTATTTTCAGGCGCATTGTGCGGCGTTGCGCAACCGAAGTTTTCAGTGGTTATTCTTTCGGTTGTGGAAATCTTATGTATTTATTATGAACCCTGCTGTTGACGCCTATGATAATAACCTTCCGAAAATAGATTGTCGCCGCTTTTTTGACATCTCTCCAAAAGACGTTTGCAATCCCACCAACTTTTGTTCGGAATTTACACGCGCCGGATCGGCCATTAAATCAGACTCCGATCAGCGACACGTGCCCGGGATGTTTTCAGGACTTTCAGAGGTTCACTTTCCTCCGTGATCTAATTCTTGGTGGAATTACAAGGTGCATTTGGCGGCGGTACAAAATAGAACAGAAATAACGATTTCTTTCCAAAGTAAATGTCGCAAGTCCGCATCATGAACTAATTTGGCACAAAGCGCGGCTACTTCGGGATAGAAATAAAAGCCTTATTGTCTTCTCGTGTCTACTTCTTCTAAACTGCCCGTCTAAATTTAAAACGGCGGTAACAAAAAATAAAGGGAAGTACGTTTACTATAAATACTTCATAAAACGCTCGAGTACCATTGTTATTGTTTGTTTCTTCGAAACACAAACATTTCACTGAAGTGAGTTGAGTTTTTATTACAAAATTAAATTACACTGTATGCTACTTAAGAAGTTTTCCAAGCGGATACTTGCCGTTTCTCTTCCGTCGGAGAAAGTATCAATCGGTCTAATTTAAAAATGCCTGCTGATATTTCCTTAAAAAAATTGAATGATTCAATATTGTAGACTAATGCTAGAAGCAAGTGTGAGATTTGATTCAAAATTGAATATAAAGGAAATAAAAAAAGACAATAGGTCTTGCAAAAATTTTAATTAAGAACTTAATCAGCAGATGCCAGTAAAACAAATACATATCTGTATTAGAGAGATGGGTAACTTATGAGTGAGTTAATTAAAAGAGTCGACTCCTTGAAATGAGTCAAGAAATTTTAAAAGTACGGAGTACATTTATTTTCTTTGCTCTTCACTATGTTTTCAGAGTAAATAGCAAAATTTTCGAAGCGAGGACCATCTCTAATTTTTACTTCCTAATTTTATATACAAGAATATACAATAATATGGCTGATATTCGAGGGGCGAGTTCACCCCCTAAACATGTTTTTCAGCCGAAACAAAAAAATAGGTATGGAATATTTTGGCCCCCTCTACAAATACACCAAATTTCATTAAAATCGGAGAGAAACATTTGGGTTGATTCGCTTGTAAGTGTTAAATAACTGCTATTTCAAACTTTTTCTCTAAAATGGATATTTACTACTATCTGGAGGTTGCAGGTTCGATCCCTGTCGGAGACATGTTCACACTTTTGATTCAGCTATATACGGAGAATCTTCGTTTATTATTTATTTAATTATATTTACTGAGTTCTTTAGCATATTCCATACATTTCGGACACGGTGTATATTAAAAAAAATTATTGACAGACTTACGGTCCGTTCACACGGCACCGAAACGGTCGTTTTGCCGATTCGGTTATTTTGCCGTCTTCTTTAGTGACGCATATATTTTAATATGCGTGTTCTCACGATACTGCCGTCGACCGCATATTAAAATATATGCGCCACTAAAGAAGACCGAAAAAAACGAATCGGCAAAACGACCGTTTCGGTGCCGTGTGAACGGGCCGTTACATTATAAATATTTCAATATGTCATTAAAAAACATTATTTTAAGCAAAAGAGCTATGGACCATAAAGTTTTACAATCAATTGTCAGCTGAAAGTAAAAACTTGCCAGTTCATCAATTTAAAATAAAAATTAAAACATATTTATTAAGAAGCTCCTTATACCGTTAACGATTTTCTTATGTATAATGAGTGATTTTAAAGTCATCTTTTAATAGTATATTGTACAACGAGCACATGACGATTTGCTCCACACGCCTACGGCTCGTTCCGCAAACATCGTTCTCGTGATTAATAGCCATTATATGCAAGTTGTATACTATACTTTGTTCAGGAAAATTAAAATCATGATCAAAATTTAATTTAAAATTACAATTAGAATCAAAATTGAAATCAAAATCAAAATTAAAGTTGTAATTACAATTATGCCTACTGCTCGTTCCGCAAACATCGTTCTCGTGATTAATAGCCATTATATGCGAGTTGTACACTATACTTTGTTCACGAAAATTAAAATCAAGATCAAAATTTAATTCAAAATTACAATTAGAATCAAAATTAAAATCAAAATCAAAATTAAAGTTGTAATTACAATTACAATTGAAAAAAAATAAAAATAAATTTTTTAAAGTTAAAATCAGTATTAAATAGGGTAAACAAAATATTATTATAAATCGCGTTCTGTGAATCAAACCGCGAATTAGCGTGTTTAATGACCATATTAAACACGCAAATGCGTGTTTAATGAAATTGAGTGTTAAATGTACCTCATTACTGCTGCCCATACAATTAAATAATGCGCACATTATAACATTTTCGTGAATAAAAATCTTTTATTTTTTCATTTGTTGGATGTTTGAATTTAATACAAAAAATCATATGTATCTGTATGTAATCGCTGTTTTATGGTTGTATGCACACATGTACAGGGTGTATTTGAAATAACGAACAGGCAATTAAGGGTACATACACAAAATATTTGTGAACCCATTTCCGTCAAAATTTATTCGAAAATTTTTTTTTTAAGTTTCCTAATTTTTCGAGTTTTTTTAAACATTTTGAGGACCGATGCTTTTCTCATTTAATTAGGTCTGCATGGAATGTGTGTTTGTTTATTTAAAACGCAAGATACGATTTCTTGCCTCCGGAATTTGAAGTGTTATCGCAACGTTTTTTTTTTGTAAAAGATAAACAGTCCTCAAGTTCATTGACACTTGATATTTCCTACGCGCTTGTTGTAATTCGATACCTAAAGCCGATGCCGTTTAAAAATTAGGTCACATTACCACTGCCCCCAAACATGTTGCGTATTTTCACTCATTAACTTTAATAATTAATTGCGGGCTTTTTGTTACAGTAATAAACAAAATAATTGCGAATATTGTTTAAAAATAATATAATCTCTTTGTGGTTACGAGCCTGTTCGTTATTTCAAATACACCCTGTATATGTTGCATGATAGTGATTAGCTTAATATTATTCATATCGTTACTGTAGTATTCTGTATTTCTTTGTTTTATTATCCTGTATAAGAAATAAACATTATTATTCTTATTATAAGTCTCCCTGCCCATCTTTGTCAGTTTGTTATCTCACTCGTTATTCGCTACTTCATCGGATATGAATTGAAATGTTTGGGTGGGGAATTTGCATTTTGGCAAGATATTGGGGTGGCGACAGACACAATATTGAATAAGGATCTGGAAATTAACAGGTTTTTTTTTACTCTTTGGCAAAGAATAATGTGCGTTCATGCTGGGAAAATGAAATTTTGAACGATAATGTCAGAAAGTACAGTAACAACATTTTCGGCTAAACCTGATAGGAAATTAATTTTAACCCCGAATTTAAAATGCTGTAAACATCAGGCGTTTACATGAAATTAAAATGAGGTCATAAAATAAATTGAAACATTAAAGACCGCAAGATATTTAGGAGTCTCATAATTTACGTAAATTTTAAATATCAATTATATGTTTGGGGCCGCGGTGGCCTAGTGGGTAGCGTTCCTGCTTCTGGGCCTCGTGGTCGTGGGTTCGAATCCCACCCGGCGGTCACTTTTTCGGAACGAAGAAGTGGCCGTGCGGGTCCATGGATGTCTAGTGTATGTCCCATTTATTATCAAAAATGAAATCTCAGTAATTATCGTTAGTGGTCGAATAGTACATGCTTACGCCAATTCCAAATCATCCGCACTTCCTCAACCCGAATTCCCGTCAACCATCCTTCCTTAAAAAAAAAATTAAATGTTTAATGTTTTAATGTTTAAAATTCTCGACTTCTTGAGAAATTTTCAAAAAAATTAAAAAAATGCATTTTAGCCACTTCAGTATCATCATCAAAGATTAACTGCCAAACAAACAACCCCCATTGCTGCGACGAATTGACCACTTAATCACTCGACCGAAAAACCAATTAAGATCCACCATTTAATCAAATACCAGCGTTTTAAAATAGATAAGCGATAATTATAACATAAACGCGGTAAAAGAATTACAATTTCGATTACGTGACCATTAATCATTTTGTGCACCCCCACAGAACGGGAGCATAAATATTGAGTACATCAACATAAACACCCCCTGCCGCCTGCCGTCTTTAATATTTAAAGAGTGCAACAATATAAACATTTCCCATTTCCCCCAGCTCCTCGAGCGTTTCCGCCCTTATCACACATTAATGGCTCAACCAATTGATGATTATGGAAAGCACCCTATTTACCCCGACGCCGCAAACTTTAATACACTTAAATATTTCTTTATATCATGTATTTTTGTGGCCGAACAAACAAAACACACTTATCGGCGGGAATAATTCTGTTATATAATTTATGTCCGCCATTAATTGAGGCCTCTAATTACGGATGGGAAGCGTAATGTCCACCCCCGGCGTATAAATAAATAAATGGGCCACTGAAACTTTTATCATTTCGAAAACAGCCGAGTCCTTAATTTATTTATAGCGTGATTATGGTTTTTACACCATTACCCAAAATATGTTACAATCAATAAAAAATTTATTTTCGAATTAAGGCCAACGAAATTGTCGATCAATAATATTTAATTTTCCATGAAAGTTTTGAATAATTTTTGCAATGATTAGTGAAAACAAGGCGCCACCCGTCAATCAACGGCCGCACCGAATCAGTTTTGTTTGTTTATTTTCAAAATCGTCTTGCGTAAACACATTAAATGTAGATATAACTATGGCAATACCGTTTTAACAACACCCGCGAGGACTTTTATTAAAGCGTGAAATAACGTTTCCGGGGAATTAATTACGGAAAAATCGAGCTGGAATCTCAACCCCTCATGCATTTTATAACACGGCAAGTAATAATTGATGTAATTACATTTTATTAATGCATACGATATTTATTTATCGAATGGTAATGACGTTTACTTTTCTTTGGACCATTAAAGTAATGCATTTTTAGATATTTGTTTCTTGATATAACCTTACTTTTTTTTGTTTAAACAGAATTGAAATTTAAAAAATTACCACAGGACAGTGGTTAAAACATAGTGCATTCTTCAATTCAGTTGAATTATTAATGATCACATTGGTTTGAGGGGGCGAGAATGAAGCAAATTCGTGTTTGCAGAGGTGCAGCTCTTACGTTTTTGCGACTTTATTTGATAATGAATGACAATTGTATTACGTACATATTGTTTCCAAAGGTATAAACTATTTTTCTGTAGCATTACATTTTTAATTCTTTGCAGAGAAAAGCTCCGGATATCCATCCAATATTGGTAATTTTCAGGATAAATTATACAGTGTGTCTGATGATTAAAAAAAAAATCAAATTCTATAGACGAATAGTTTAAACCCTTTCTCTCTAAATGTGCAAAATATCATTTCTTAATATTTGATATTAACTCCAGAATTATGTATATGCTAACCATCAAAAATGCATCCATTTCGACGATGCTGCATATGAGATTACAATTTGGACCAGCAAATTCATCGATCCACAAAATAGACCATTTACAAATCTGCATGTACGAAGCTGAACAACGACGCGAATTATGAACCACCTATCCCCACCTCATTTTTACACTTCTAGTGCCAACTGACAGAAGTGTACTTAGGCCCTTTAAAATGTGTGAAATCCCGTGCGGCAAAGAGTTAAATTTGGGATTGTTTCATTTTATTTTTTAATCCCACCTGTTCTATTTTTTCACAATCATTATCATTGATCAATTTATAAATGATTGAGATGTTTACAAACATAGGAATGTATGGTAGTAATTAAGTATTAAGTCCGACATTAGTGTAATTAACAGGGCAAGAAACATTATTGACTCGCTAATAGTTTTGTTTTTGTACTTTATGTATTATTAAACGATCATCTAAATAATTCAGCTTAATTTAATATTCCTAATTTACACCTTTTTTAAAGGGCTTTTCGAAATTTTGCTTTTTTGTAATCACCAATATGTCTTGTTCTTCTAAAAGCTTTATTACACGTCGAATTGTCTTCAAAATTTGTAAAACTTGGAAATATAAATAATGATTTTCTCACATACAAGAAAAAAAATTGATATTTTTAAGCTAGAAACAAAATGGCGACATTCTAAACTTGAATTCGAGTAAGCGAAATTTGCATCAAGGGATTAGAAAAATTCTGAAAGCTTTATTACTCGTGGAATTGTCTTCAAAATTTCTAAAACTGCTTGGAAATAATGCTTTTTTCGCAGACTAGAAAATAAGTGATATTTTTAAGCTAGAAACAAAATGGCCGCATTCGCAACTTGAATTCGTGAAAGCAAAATTTGCATTAAAGGCTTTATTACGCGTGGAATTGTCTACAAAATTTCTAAAACTGCTTGGAAATAATGTTTTTCTCACATACTAGAAAAAAAATCATATTTTTAAGCTAGAAACAGAATGGCGACACTCGCAATTTGAATGCAAGTAAGCAAAATTTGCATTAAGGGATTAAAAAAATTCTAAAAGATTTATTACGCGTGGAATTGTCTTCAAAATTTCTAAAACTGCTTGGAAATAAAGCATTTCTTACATACTAGAAAATAATTGATATTTTGAAGCTAGAAACAAAATGGCAACATTCGCAACTTGAATGCGTGTCAGCAAAATTTCATCAAGGGTTTAGAAAACTTCTAAAGGCTTTATTACGAGTGGAATTGTCTTCAAAATTTCTAAAACTGCTTGGAAATAATGCATTTTTCACATACTAAAAAATAATTGATATTTTCAAGCTAGAAACAAAATGGCGACATTCTAAACTAGAATGCGAATAAGCAAAATTTGCATCTTTGGATTAGAAGAATTCTAAAAGCTTTATTACGCGTAGAATTGTCTTCAAATTTTTTTTCACATACTAGAAAATAATTGATATTTTTAAGCTAAATCAGCAAAATTTCATCAAGGGATTAGAAAAATTCTAAAAGATTTATTACGCTTGGAATTGTCTTTAAAATTTCTAAAACTGCTTCAAAATAATGCTTATTTCACATACTAAAAAATAATTGATATTTTTAAGCTAGAAACAAAATGGCGACATTCGCAACTTGAATGCGAATAAGCGAAATTTCATCAAGGGATTAGAACAATTCTAAAGGTTTTATTACGCGTGGAACTGTCTTCAGAATTTTTAAAACTGCTTGGAAATAACGCATTTTCCACATTCTAGAAAATAATTAATATTTTTAAGCTAGAAACAAAATGGCGACATTCGCAACTTGAATGCAAGTAAGCAAAATTTACATGAAGGGATTAGAAAAATTTTGAAAGATTTATTACGCGTGGAATTGGCTGCAAAATTGCTAAAACTGCTTAGAAATAATGTTTTTTTCACATACTAGAAAATAATTGATATTTTTAAGCTAGAAACAAAATGGCGACATTTGCAACTTAATTGCAAGTAAGCAAAATTTGCATCAAGGGATTAGAAAAATTCTGAAAGCTTTATTAAGCGTGTAATTGTCTTCAAAATTTCTAAAACTGCTTGGAAATAATGATTTTCTCAAATACTAGAAAATAATTGATATTTTTCAGCTTGAAACAAAATGGCGACATTTGCAACTTGAATGCGAATAAGCGAAATTTCATCAAGGGATTAGAAAAATTCTAAAAGATTTATTACTCGTGGAATTGTCTTCAAAAATTTTTAAACTGCTTGGAAATGATGCTTTTCTCACATACTAGAAAATAATTGATATTGTTAAGCTAGAAACAAAATGGCGACATTCGCAACTTGAATGCAAGTAAGCAAAATTTGCATCTCGGGATTAGAAAAATTCTAAAAGCTTTATTATGCGTAGAATTGACTTCAAAATTGCTATAACTACTTAGAAATAATGCTTTTTACACATACTAGAAAATAATTTATATTTTTAGGCAAGAAACAAAATGGTGACATTCGCAGCTTGAATGCGAATAAGCAAAATTTAATCAAGGGATTTGAAAAATTCTAAAAGCTTTATTACGCATGGAATTGTCCTCAAAATTTCTAAAACTGCTTGGAAATAATGCATTTTTCACATACTAAAAAATAATTGATATTTTTAAGCTAGAAACAAAATGGCGACATTCGCAACTTGAATGCAAGTAAGCAAAATTTACATCAAGTGATTAGAAAAATTCTAAATGATTTATTACGTGTGGAATTGTCTTCAGAATTTCTAAAACTGTTTAGCAATAATGCTTTTTTCACATACTAGAAAATAATTGATATTTTTAAGCTAGAAACAAAATGGCGACATTCGCAAGTTGAATGCGAATAAGCGAAATTTCATCAAGGGATAAGAAAAATTCTAAAAGTTTTATTACGGGTGGAAAATTGTCTTTAGAATGCAAGTGTCCGATTGAAATAAGAGAAAACCTATATATTCGAACCACAGCTAAAATCCAAAGTCGACCCTTGTTGAAATATAGTTTTAACCCACTTGCACTTCCTCGTCCTTACGTAGTTAACAATATCCCAGTTTTAGGACGGTTCTCACTTAAAATCTTCACAAAAATTCGCGTTTCAGAAAATCGTTTAATCAATTTATCCAAGGACATCCTTAACCTCTTCAGGCACGACTGAATTTTGCGCGGGGCTGTTTCTCGATTACTTTATTCAAACGGCGAGCGAGTGTGCCAGTAGAGTGCGCCATTATGTTAGCGCGTCGTTCAGAAAGATTAGTGGCGAGTCGTACAGAAAGATGACATCCGCGAAAGCCACTATCATGGAGCCTATAGTACAGGAGGTCAAACGGAGCCCGTCTTTTTCAAAATAAATGGAACCTCGGGAAAATCCCTTGAAAAAAAAAATGTAAAAACAACTGCCACACACTTGAAACTTTACAAATTTACTCAAAATCGATTCTGCTTTATGTTTCAATCAAAATCTAGAAAGACCCCATCACTAGATTTCAAGATAACCACACTAGAACAGAATTCCTCAATTTTCTATGGTTGAAAAAAAATATAAAAACAATTGCCACACACTTTAAACTTTCCAAATTTACTCAAAATCGATTCTGCTGTTTCAATCAAAATCTAGAAACACCCCATCACTAGATTTCAAGATAATCACACGAGAACACAATTCCTCAATTTTCGATGGTTGGAAAAAAATATAGAAACAATTGCCACACACTTGAAACTTTCCAAATTTACTCAAAATCGATTCTGCTGTTTTAATCAAAATCGAGAAACACCCCATCACTAGATTTCAAGATAATCACACGAGAACACAATTCCTCAATTTTTGATGGTTGGAAAAAAAAATAAAAACAATTGCCACACACTTGAAACTTTCCAAATTTACTCAAAATCGATTCTGCTTTATGTTTCAATCAAAATCTAGAAACACCCCATCACTAGATTTCAAAATAATCACAAGCTAGAGACCGGACCTTATTTTGCATTTAGATTTGCTGCCACTTTTTTAACATTGCGTTTGATCTCCTGTACTATAGGCTCCATGGCCACTATAGTGGCGCATAGTGCCTAAGAGGTTAAAGGACAACCGCAAATTTTGACGAAAATTTTAAACATAAAGTTAATCAACTAAACTTTCAGAATAAACATCTTGGGACATTAGAAGCATGGTAGCAAAAGGAATCCTTGGGAAGGTATTAAAAATTGCGGAAAAGCAATTTGGCTACTTCTTTGAGCTTTTCCAAAAATACGTATTTTGGAAAAACATGTGTCAATACGAAAGTTGTAGGATTTTTAATGGCGCATTCAATAACAGTATTAGTATGATCTTGAATGGCAAGTACAAGGTCATCTGAAGACCATCTTCAATAGCATTCTCACTTTTCATTATACATTTTAAACTGCCACTCCAAATATCTCGAAACTTGAGCAACATGACAAAAAATGTTTCAGATTAAAGTTGTAGGGTTTGGAGGGGGACATATGCTGGTGACCTTGAAAATGACTTTGATTTTTCAAATATAACTCCCTATTTTTTATTACGGCATCGTATTCTACAGGAAAAAATACAAACTTTTTGTAGGAAACGTTTTATTTTAGTGCTTTTTAAAGAGTTTTTTCACGAATTTTGTCCGTCATATTGTTTGAAATCTCAGTTGAATCCAAGCTGTCATTTATGCATTACCCTCGGTATTGGCGTCATCCGATGTGCACCACGTGGAAGTTGCCGATGGGATTTTGCACATCATTGGCCGATGGTTTCAGTAGTTGAAGGTTCGATCTCGTTCTTGGATCAAATGCTCAAGTGTCCATCCTCGTCAATGCACTTCTGTACCCGCTGGCGAAAGTTAACTTGAACATTTCGAAGGGTTTTGATGGAAATTGCTCGAAATGCAAGCCTAATCTTCTCCGTCATGTTCTGCACTGTTGTCGTACTAATTAATAGAAAAGTTTGAATATTGATGAAACTTAATGCCATCAGACGTCGTGCGGAACACCTGACGGCTCGTTGCGTTGCTCTGCTCCCGCACCTTTGATGCTAATGCCGAGGGTAATCCATTTGAAAAATCAAAGTTGACCTTACTTTGACCTTGAAAATTAACGCCAAGGTCATTTTCAAGGTCACCAGAATATGTCCCCCTCCGAACCCTCCAATTTTGTCTGAAACATTTTTTACCATGTTGATCAGGTTTCGAGATCTTTGGAGTGGCAATTTAAAATGGGACACCCTGTACAGTGCGTTCATGATGAAAGGAACAAATTCGTTCAAAATTCGGGTGATTGTCAACTGCGCATTTTTGCAATAAAAATTTTATATAGAGGGTGTCCCATAAACAAATGCCGAATCAGGGTCACCTTTTTAAAATGGAACTCTTCGTATATTATCGCATATTAAGATTCGTCGGAAAAATCTAAATATTGAAAAAATTTAATTTGTCGTATTTTTAACTTTAATGTAACTATTTTCAAAGTCAATCGTATGAAATAATAAATGTTAATGCTCTCCGTATTGATAATCTGCTGAAATCCTAAACCTCCTTTGATGGCATCTAATGCTCACGATCTCGATTTCAGGACCAACGTTAATGCTCCAGTAGCAGATGGAAATCCTAATGGTTGCGGTGTTCTTGCCACTAGCTGAAAACCTGTCACACTCACGTCATAAGGACGTAATATAAACATTTGCATAATACCGACGCCAGTTGTGCAATAAAATGTTCCGTTTTTAGATCACTAAACAAAAAATTACGTTATAACTTAGTAATTAAGCGGTTCCGGATTTATGTTCGTATTTTACTTATTTTTGAACGTAATATACGCTGTTGATTTACGGTTCACCGTTAATGCAAACATTAATTTTAGTCTTTAGAATAAACATCTGAACTTATGAAACAATACAAAATTGTATATCTATATATATACAACATCTTTATTTCAGTAACTTTTACATATTTAAGTTGTTCAGTTATTACTATTTGGTTAGTAAGTCATTGTCTGGATTATCGACCATCGATCGTTCTGCCCTGTTTTAAGGAAAGAAGAGGAAAATTTAATTTTATTTTGTATATCTATTTTTCGTCTTTATTGCATTTATTTAATGCATCTGCAGCAAGTGAGGTTGTCTCAAATTTATTAATGATGTGTTCTAATTATAATTTTATAATCAGGTAATTGCTTAATTTGGAATCAAACAGAATAAGATAAATAAGAAAAATATTAGTTTCAAAGATGGTACTAGTATTTCCGCCAGTAACAAATAATTCAAGTTTTATTTATAATGAGGAAAAACCAGCCATGCACGAATTGGGACTTGAACAAAAAACCGGCCTTTGTTGCGCCAAAACATATTCGAACAAAAGACCTGATTATGGGTGACATTCGTAGGTGTTCAAATTTTTAATCAAAATGTTTTTATCGAACGTAGCTATTAAAAGTTTTCATCATATGCTTTGTAATGAGCAATATTAGATTTAATAAAATAATTAAACACAGTTAAATTCCTTACTTCACTCGTTTATTTATGACACTAAATGTACATTTCGAACACGATGTGTTCATTTTCAATAGTTAACTGATGTGCAACTGAATTACGCAACTTCACATAACTCACAAATACATAATAAGATTTAATAAAAATATGGACCCTTACTCTCCGAAATGTAAACTGGTCAATTTTAATCGGACTAATTCCAACTTTTTAGGGAATATTCTTCAATCATTGTACTTTCTGTAAATATCAAAACCCAAGAACCTATTGCGTGACCCCTTAAATAGTACTAAAAACCATAAATAGTAGTTAAACAGGTCAGCAAAGTGTACACAATAAATTGAATTTATTTCCAGTTCTAATTGTTTTACAATCGCCCCCTGGCACATCGGCACATGGGGTGTCGGGCAGAAACATTACTGGAAACCCTGTAGCCGAAGCCGGCCCATGTCCCCTCAGTGCAGTTAATATTCCAGATGTTCTGGGGCTGCACGTGCTAACTTGCATGGCAGAAGAAACGCGCTGGCAACAATAAAAATGTCCGTCTTTACAATTCAAGAAATAATTCAAACGATTTGTTTATTCATCCGAACATTTAGTAGAAGCAGATTGTTTTCCTTCAATTCCACCGAATCGATCCCGCGGGTCAATTTTTTATCATCCTCAATGATTCATGAAGGGCCTACATCTTGTTACGCAACCAGCTCGGTGCCCAATTGATTGCTTGAATTGTGCATCGCGAATTATCTCCGGGTACGGCCCTGGAACCGAACATCCCTCCGTGCGCCCATTGTGTTATTGGGCATTGTCGACGGGAAGTACCATTATGTTACGTCATTGCCCTTCGGCGTACGTACCTTCAAACGTGCTAGCCCTCCCCTACCCCCTCGTACTATTTAAAGGACCCTATCCGGTCCGGATATACCGTACAGTAAAAATAACACATCGCTCGCATTTATCTACAGATAGAATCGGTAGTAATGACCACAAAAACAAGGACGTATAATGTGTACTAGTTGAATCATATTTCAGACATATGACATGTGTTTGTGGTGCACTTTTTTGCGCGATTGGCCGGCACTGATATAACGACCTACTCCAAAATCACCTTTCATTAATTCAATAGCCACACTGGATTATAAAACATTATCAGAAAATTGTAATGCAATAAGTCTTACCTTTAATACCCTAGAATACTAAAATATTCAGTAACCAAACTTTTGCTTTTAGTGTTTGATACGAAATCGATATCAATTTGTGGAAATGTAGGTTTTTGAGGCTTTCAAACAAAACTGAATACATGACATGGGTTTCTACAATTCTCTATTGGCTACAGAGCCCGATGCTGATAAGGTGGTATACCATGTTGTTTAAATATTTTTGAAACATATGTTTACGTTCATTTTGAAAATCAAAAAGCTGTATTTTAAGATAAAGTTATTGGTATATCATAATTTTTTTTTATACGGCCGATGTAATAATAGGTAGGATCAGGGGCGGCTCGTTATATAGAGCCAAGGAGCTATGGCACTACCTGTAGTTTCAAGCTCAGCCAGCATTTTTAATTAATTCTTAAAACCCTTTTTCGCCAGTTACTTTGGTCTAAAAAGATAAATCGTATTTTCTTTCTTCAAAAAGGAGGGGGTGGGGTATATTGTATAAGTGGCTCTACCATCAACATGTTCCACGAGACGCCACTGGTTATAACTGTTCGTTGTTAAACATGCATTTTTCAATTGCGTTCAAAATTGAGCATTTTCTAAAATAAATAAAAAGTATTCAAAATTGTTTGAAAATTCTAAAATAATTCTATACAACTCCTTAATTATCATATTTTGAGAATTTAATCAACTTCTTACATTCCAATATTTTTTTACTGGGTTATAACTGTTTGTAGTTAAACATGCATTTTTTAATTGAGTTCAAAATTGAGCATTTTCTAAAATAAATAAAAAGTATTAAAAACTGTTTAAAATTCTGAAATAATTCTATGCAACTCCTTAAATATCATATTTTGAGAATATATCAACTTCTTAATTTCCAATAATTTTTTACTGGGTTATAACTGTTTGTAGTTAAACATGCATTTTTTTAATTGAGTTCAAAATTGAGCATTTTCTAAAATAAATAAAAAGTATTAAAAATCGTTTAAAATTCTGAAATAATTCTATACAACTCCTTAAATATCATATTTTGAGAATATAATCAACTTCCTAATTCCCAATAATTTTTTACTGGGTTATAACTGTTTGTAGTTAAACATGCATTTTTTAATTGCCTTCAAAATTGAGAATTTTCTAAAATAAATAAAAATTAGTAGGAATTGTTTAAAAATTCTGAAATAATTCCACTCAACTACCACATTATTATGTTTTAAGAATATAATCTACTTCTTAAATTTAAACGATTTTTTAATGGGTAATATCTGTTCGTTGTTAAACATGCATTTTTTAATTGCGTTCAAAATTGAGTATTTTTAAAACAAATAAAAAATAGCAGAACTTGTTTAAAAATTCTGAAATAATTCTACACAACTCCCAAATCATTATATTTTAAGAATAGAATAAACTTCTTAAGATCCTCGTGAAATATATAATTAGCAGTGTTTCTAATCTCGACCTCCGTGTTGAAATTAAAATTCGACCAGTTTTTAATCTGCCCCGGGCGATTGAAGATTATCAAAATATTCGGATTTTTTTTCTCCGCTCGGAACGACATTAAAATGTTATCACCAATCCACGGCTCACCTGTTGATATCAATTCAGTTTGTTGATCGCGGCCGCGGAAGACGTTTGTTCTGGTTCGGAATTATGATTTTTCAAAAATTTTAGTATCCGTTGTGTTGTGATCTTCAGGATTTATGTATGTTGGTGTTTGTGTTTTCCGCTTCATTCCGCCCCAACAGCAAAGAATCATCATCTAGGTTACATCTTAGTCGCCAAAACGCCTCCAAAGGTTTTTCCTTTTTCGTAAGTTTTGATTTTCTTCTATTTCTTGCTTTCACCGAAAGTGAAATAAAGTATTGTTTCAGTAGCTTTAGAAAATTTTAAGTGTCTGGCAATTGCGTTTAAAATTGTGCATTTTCTAAAATAAATAAAAAAATTGTAGAAATTGTTTAAAAATTCTGAAATAATACTCCTCCCAAATTATTATATTTTGAGAATATAATCAACTTCTTAAATTCCAATAATTTTTTAGTGGGTTATAACTGTTCGTTGTTAAACATGTATTTTTTAATTGCGTTCAAGATTGAGCATTTTCTAAAATATATAAAAAATGGTGGAAATTGTTTAAAAATTCTGAAATAATTCTATACAACTCAAAAATAATTACATTTTAAGAATATAAGCAACTCTTTAATGGGTTATAACCAGGTGCGGCTCGTTATATAGAGTTAAGTAGTTTCAAGCTCAGCAATAATTTCTAACTATTTTTTAAAACACATTTTCGTCAGTTACTTTGGTCTAAATCGTTCTTTCTTTAAAAAAAAGGGGAAGGCGGGTATATTGTATAAGTGGCTCTACCATCAACATGTTCCACGAGCCGCCACTAGGTAGGATCGGTTGCAGAGACGACTGGCTGCCTGACAGCACCTATCTGTATTACCACCTTTGCTACCTTGGCCGTACCAAAAAAAAACCGCGAGCCGTCACTGAATCTAAGTGGCAGGATAAACACAAGCGAATAACAAATACTCTATTGCAAGGAGTTTAATTATCATGGTTTAATTGTTTTATCTTAAAGTTTGTAATTACTTTAATGTACTGCATAAGTGTGGATAATTTATTGAGCAATTTTTAATCAAAATGAAAACCCTAACTATTTGTAACTTGCAAATTGTCTTATATAAGCAGGAAATGTAATATTGAGGAATTAGTAGACCTAACGAAAAGGCTTTTATTGTTGTCCTTGTGATTGTTATTGGCACAAACGTCATTTCATTGGATCTTTTTTATGATTGTAAATAAAATATCGTGCGAGGAGAATGACCGTGAAACGCTATTTAGGCGTCGAAGTCAGGACGGTACATCTGCTTTCGTGTAAAGCTCTTCCCAACATTGAATTTTCCACGGCATTGTTGCGTCAAAAAATCCGGCTTTTATTTATTTTGTAGTTGTGCAGTTTTGGTCGTCGGGGAGGTCTATAAAAGGCTTGATAACCTCCCACATAAGTGTATCGCGAGGGGGTATTGTGAGAGCCGTTTCGGGCATCTATTTCTAATGTTTATGCGATCATGGGACCGTGCAAGAGACCGTATGGTCCCAATGGAACACATGTGCGGGGTTGGAATGGAAATGGAATAGCTGCCGACCTACCGTATCAGTTGGTAGTTCGGTATATCGGCCCTGTTGAGCTGTTGAACCGTCGAAGCGCGTGCTTTACGCTTTGCAGCAGACATCTGCGCCCATACACACGTCCTATTCACCCGGTATGCTCGGTATACCATATACCGTTGTTCCACATTGGCGATTGCATTGCAACGTACACCTGGTCCGCAGTCCGCACCCTCACCCTATATATAAATTTCCCTTTACTACATCACCAACGAAAACATTGCACCGAGAGGCCCGTTTTTACACTTCGGCAATGCCTACTTGCTCTTTAAAAAATGTCACTTTTATTTTGGTCTGGTAATGAGATGCGATAGTCTGTTGAACAGCTGTTGCCATTTTTACATATCATATGTGCCCCTCATGCTTAGACGGGGCCGTATAAATCTGTTTCTATTACTTATCCTCTTAAAATAAGGCAACCCACTTTATTCCGAATTAAGTAATTCCAATTCGCAAAGAGTTTCATTTACCCCTTTATGCATTAAAATATCTAGCTTTCATTTTAAGCCCCATCGGATCCCTTCCCACAGCCGCTGCATTGTCCTTGGACCCGCCACCCTTATCTCCTTTTTTTAATAACACAATAAGATATCTTCAATCGGGTGCTGCATAAATTTCACTTCATTACAAGCCCAACTGAATTTAATTACTTCAAATAATGCTAAAGCACATCATTTATTATTGTCTTACGCACAATAAAACCATCAAATATTCTTTACCTTTGTTATCTTGCATAATAATGCCACTTTATAATTACAATCGGAATCTTTTAGATCATAAGCTTCTCTGTACTATATTAAGGATGTCCCATCTAAATAAAATCATTTCAATGAAATTAATTCATTATATTATCAAATGTGTGACGTGTCTTTTATTTATATCGGAAGTTTAATTTTTTTTTTATTTTATAAGCACAGTTCGTTATCGTTTAACGACTGTTACTACGTGTTAATCCATAATTAAAATTAATTGAATTCACATATTAAATTTTTTTACTGTTGGGCTAATGAGCAATAGAACAGTTTGATCTCTTGTGAGCCATATTTAAATGACTCCTAAAATGTGGGTAACTCATGAGTAAAGCACGGACTATATGCAAAATGCATATCCTGAATTACTGATATGATTACGAAAATTTCTACAGATCTGGACGAATAATAAAGAAATGAATGGAATAAACCAATTTTTGTTTGCAGTCGATTGAAGCACTATTTACGAAAAAAAGTAATTTTGCGTATCTCGGTTCCTGGAAGTTCCACAAAATGCTATATATACAAATAGTGTTCAGAATGGTCGCTTAGCCATGACGAAAGAACAAAAAAAAATGTTTGTAGAAAAATTTAATTCAATCGATTTTTATGCGTTTCCAGTCGATTTAAGCACTATTTACAAAAAATAGTAATTTTACGTACCTCGGTTCCTGGAAGTCCCACAAAATTTTTTTATAGACAAATAGTGTTCACAATGGTTTCTTAGACTTGAAAAGAAAACAAACAAAAAATTTTGAAGAAAAATTTAATTTAATCGATTTTAGACGTTTTCAGTCGATTTAAGCACTATTTACAAAAAAAGTAATTTTGCGTATCTCTGTTCCTGGAAGTCCCACAATTTTTTTTCTATAGACAAATAGTGTTCACAATGGTTTTTTAGACTTGAAAAAAAAACAAACAAAAAATTTTGAAGAAAAATTAAATTTAATCGATTTTTATGCGTTTCCAGTCGATTTAAGCACTATTTACAAAAAAAGTAATTTTGCGTATCTCGATTCCTGGAAGTCCCACAAAAAAATGTTATATACAAATAGTGTTCAGATTGGTCGCTTAGCCATGACAAAAGAACAAAAAAAAAATTTGAAGAAAAATTCGATTTAATCGGTTTTAGACGTTTCCAGTCGATTTAAGCACTATTTACAAAAAAAGTAATTTTGCGTATCTCTGTTCCTGGAAGTCCCACAATTTTTTTTTATAGACAAATAGTGTTCATAATGGTTTCAATGGACTTGAAAAAAAACAAACAAAAAAGTTTGAAGAAAAATTTAATTTAATCGATTTTAGGCGTTTCCAGTAAATTTAAGCACTATTTACAAAAAAAGTAATTTTGCGTATCTCGGTTCCTGGAAGTCCCACAATTTTTTTTATAGACAAATAGTGTTCACAATGGTTTCTTAGACTTGAAAAAAACACAAACAAAACATTTTGAAGAAAAATTAAATTTAATCGATTTTTATGCGTTTCCAGTCGATTTAAGCACTATTTACAAAAAAAGTAATTTTGCGTATCTCGGTTCCTGGAAGCCCCATAAAAAATTTTTATAGACAAATAGTGTTCAAAATGGTTTCTTGAACTTGAAAAAAAATGAACAAAAAATTTTGAAGAAAAATTAAATTTAATCGATTTTAGGCGTTTCCAGTCGATTTAAGCACTATTTACAAAAAAATTAATTTTGCGTATCTCGGTTAGTGGAAGCCCCAGAAAAAATTTTTATAGACAAATAGTGTTCAAAATGGTTTCTTTAACTTGAAAAAAAAAACAAACAAAAAATTTTGAAGAAAAATTAAATTTAATCGATTTTTATGCGTTTCCAGTCGATTTAAGCACTATTTACCAAAAAAAGTAATTTTGCGTATCTCTGTTCCTGGAAGTCCCACAATTTTTGTTTTATAGACAAATAGTGTTCACAATGGTTTCTTAGACTTGAAAAAAAAACAAACAAAAAATTTTGAAGAAAAATTAAATTTAATCGATTTTAGGCGTTTCCAGCCGATTTAAGCACTATTTACAAAAAAAAGTAATTTTGCGTATCTCGGTTCCTGGAAGTCCCACAATTTTTTTTTATAGACAATTAGTGTTCAGTATGGTCTCTTGGACTTTAAAAATGTTTTGTGCATATTTGTCCGTACTTACTCATGAGATAGTCGACTCTTAGGAATCAGTGGCGGAGTCAAGTGATTCCCGTGTAAGTTTGCAGCTTAATTTGAGTCCACAATTATTTCAAAGTTATTTTTTTGCTCATGACCCGACTCCTTCAAATTATGAATCGACTCTTTGAGAAGTTGAGCCAACTCCCAGCTCACAGAAAAAAAATCATTTTGCCCATTTCGAGGAACCTCGTAGTCGATAGCTGGTTAGATCGAACCAATACTAACACTATTATTAGTCTTTTCTCCTCCTCATAACATTGTTATAAACCATAAGTTCGCCCATCAGCATTGACTCACGCGTTTAGTTTTAGCTATTAACGAGTGTTTCCTAGATTAAAGTATTTTTTTGGTCATCTGCCACTATCGTTTTCTTATGTTATTTTTTGCTTCTATATAAACTCTAATTAAAGGATGATTATAACAATTTTTGAAAGTACAAAAAAACTCTAAGACTTCCTCTTCTATCCTTTTTTTGTTAGACGAATGGGTAAGGTCGATGCGCTTTAACCCTTCGAGTCCCAAGCAGCGCGAGTTTTTTTGTCGGGCTTCTTCGCAATTGATAAAGATAAGCGCTATTGCGCTTTTTGGTGTTTTTTAGACCAAGTGCTTCCAACGACCCCTTGAACCCAAAGGGTTAAATCCAAAATCAATTTATTACAATTTTGATATTTGAATGGACAAGCAAAGAAATCATATCGCCAAAACGGAGCAATTTAATTTAATTCAAAAAGTGCGCGCCTGAAAAGTTTTTTGGGGGTTCACTGCTTTTTGGATTTGGCGCAAAATCTGCACGATCGCGTTCATAAATACACCGCCGATGTCAGGGGTGGGAATTAGGTGGGACCACACCTCGGTGCCAAAAATTTCCCGAAGTAAAAAACTCAGACAGCCAGGCGAAAAAACTTGAAAAAAAAGCGGTCGAGTTTCCCGCCTCCGGGAGGTTAAAATTTCTAAAATCCTTGTTTGCAGAGGTCTGCATCTTTTCCAATTTTTTCCATGACGCATGACACATGACTTTTACTTTTAGTACTTATAATTATTAAAATAATATACAACAAAAAAGGGATTTATGGGTTATTCTCCGTAATATCCATTTTTTTTTGTTTGGCGTAATTTTGGATTTCAAATTATAAAAATTTTCTAATGCATTCAAAAATATATTTGTTGAAAAGTTAAGTTCGTCATTTGAGGATAATGTAGACATTCCAAACTAGAGATGGACGAAATGACTCTTTTTTGTGAGTGGACTTATCGTGAAGAGTCGATTCTTGACTGTTTTCGAAAATTTTGCAATTTACCCTGAACACATAGTGGAAAAGAAAAAAAAATCATGACTTCAAGGTGCTGGAGGGGAAGTTCTTCGAGTCCTGCATAGGGAATTGATCAAATTTTAATGCCTTTATGGTGGCTTGAGTCGACAAAATTCCAACTCCATAGACATGGTCAAAGTTGGAAAAAAACATTTTTTCACAGGGGTGCTAGAGAGGGGCGGAAGGGGTTACGCTTAAATTCGCATGCATGACTTTAAAGAAGACACTTCAAAGTTTTTCGCCCTTAAAGATTCATCAAAATCTATTGAAAATTATGGCGGTTTGAAAATGCTCGAAATTTCACGAATTTCAAGTGTTTCATTTTTTTCCTCCAGTATATTATTACATGTTTGATTGTTAAGCTATAAACAATTTTATTTATATATTGATTTTGAACTGAATATCGTTTGTTTATATTTAGTATTCTGTGTACTGCTGTTCGAGTTAATAATTAATTAGTTATTATCTGTTATTGTAATTAGCTATACATTAATTTGTTTACGTTCGGATAGTTGACAAACATGCAATGAATATATGGCATAGGAAATCAATATGGCCTGGTTGCACTTCGAAAATTCGGTGAAACTTATCTGAATCGAAGATTTCTGGGCTGCAAGACTGCAAGCTATTTTTGAGAATATTTGTCTCGAAGAGTATAAAAAGCATCAGAAGTATTCAGGGGCTCCAATTTAAAATAAAAAAAATAAAGTTTGGAATGTTTGACACTAAATTTTTGACACCCTGTATAATTCATATCAATCAAACTTGGTTGACGGGACTATCAGAACTTATTTAATAAGCACCTTGTATGATTTTATTAACGAGGCACTATTTTTATTTTTTTGTTTATTTTTTAAACCAATAGGGCAAAACTGCTTTTTTTAGATTTAATTTTTTTGCTGATTTCACTGAATGGATTTCAATGAAATTATAGGAGTATGTAGGCAACCATAAAAGGTACCCAAATAAACAATAAAATACATAGCATGTAATTTAAAAAAATATAAAACTTTTTTGGGAAACCCTGTATAATCAAATATTTTCCTGAAACGCATTCTAGGATACAAATATATTCTGCAAAATATCGAAATCCTAACTTAATTAGACGGGAGGTGAGATGCAAGACCCTGTATACTAGAAATTAATCATGACAGACGAGCACAACGGCCACTGACCCGAGCGGACATTTCTCGGTCGGAAAAATGTTCCGCCCGGCGGTGAATCGAACCCACGCGACTCGTGATGTTAGTATTTATCGGCTTTAAGTTGATTTGGCTGTGAAACTATATATAGGTAATTACAATCAATGTTTTGCCAGCAGGAAATGGGTCAGATTATTTAAATATCAATGTCATAAGTTCCGAGCACCAACAGAGATTTTCGATGGATTTAATATTTACAAATGTTCATAATTTCCAATTATCGATAACGAATCTGTTAATTCCCTTTGATCTCCTAATTAACACTGACCTTTGCGTTTGCATTGCGAATGCATTTCCAATTTTTATTTCTGTTATTATTTGCACTTCCACTATCGATGTAATGAAAGAAACAAAACATTGCTTTTTCTAACTAAATCTTCATAAATGCAATGTTTATAATTAAAATTCTCGTAAATAAGAAATATTTTGTTATTATATATTATTTCGAAATAATAAAAAAAAAATTTAATGTTTATTCATACTTTCTGAATGTGTGTGGGTTCTTTTATTGCCGCTAAAGCAACTTGCTTTTTACAAAAAAAATTCTTATTTTATTAAAAAAAAATTGTTTACAAAAAATATTATGTGGTTGCGACGTAAAAACTAAACAGAATTAAAAAATTAACTGTTTCATTCAATTTCCTGTCACCCGCGCTTCCCTAATTTGAATTCCTCTCAACTATCTTAAGAATTGGGTTTTAGAATTAAAAACTTATTTCCCAAGGTGTAGATTTATTATTAGTGTCAAAGGAGCGTAAATAATAGTTATTTATGCAACAAGTGAGTAAAGTAGTACTTTTTTCACGAGTAGGAAAGATTGCCACACGAGCCGAAGGCGAGTGCAGCAATTCCTACAAGTGAAAAAAAGTTACTTTACTCTCGAGTTTCATTCAAAATTTTTTCTACGTCCGTAACTTTAAATAAATTCGATAAAACCTTAATCAATTTTTATAAGTAATAATACTTTTTTTAAATGAAGAAAATAATAATTATCAAGTTTTCTTGATCGGAAACGAATGTTTGACATTTATCGGCGGAACTCGCGGCGTGTTGCGAAGCGTTCATGACACACTTTGAAAAAATGAACCGTTATGGCACTTTTTTCACGCTGTTTGTAGGGTTCAGGAATCATATATTTTATGAACCCAAATTAATGAAAAAAACTGTACATTTTATAACGGACGTAGAAAAAAGTATTTATTTACACACCTTTGCCTTTGTGATTGATACTGTAAAACAATAGGCAGAATAAAACTATATTAAAAATCAAGTTACTTAAAAAACATTTTTTGGATTTTTTTTTTGGGTGACAGAATTTTTTCCATCTGCCACTACTGTTGTGTATAATATTAACTTCTAACTTAAAAGTAACTACACGCTATATATTGTGAGCAAAAATAGCGCCGTTATGGCTTTATGGAACTTAACGTACAGGGTTGAAATTTTTAAGTCTAAAAATAATAACTACACGAGTTTTCGATGAACACATAAGAACTACATATTTACGACAATGAACATGTTCGCAACCATCCTAAGTAAATAGGTAGTAAAACACTCGGCACCACAGTCCGCCGTTTCCACTGAAAATTTTCCAAGATCACATCTGGTGACCATCTGTGACGAAACCTATAGAATAGGGGCTGTTGCTCGGTGGTCAAAAAGGACTGTAAACGTTATTTATTCAAAATCACGTCACGGTGCATTTTGTTTACAAGCGTAAAGTTGTTCTCTCCAAAAGTGTACCAATAAAAATCGACATAAAATTAAAAAAGGTTTTAAAATAGTACTAATATAAACAATAATATGTTAAGTTTTGAAAAAAAAGAAACACTTGAAATTCGTGAAATTTCGACCATTTTTAAACCGCCATAACTCGGCGTATTTTCAATCGATTTTGATGAATCCTTGAGGGCGAAAAACTTTGAAGTATCTTCTTTAAAGTCATGCATGCGAACTTAAGCATGATCCCTTCCGCCCCTCAATAGCACCCCTGTGAAAAAAAAGTTTTTTTTCTGGAAACCATGTCCAACTTTGACGGAGTTGGAAAAATTTTGTCGACTCGATCCACCATAAAGGCATTAAAATTTGATCAATTCCCTATGCAGGACTCAAAGAACGAAGTTCCTACGACAATTTGGCACCAAGTTATGGGTATATGAAAAAAATGTGCATTTAGAGGTTGTTCGCATATAACTCAATGACTTTTCAACCAAATTTGATGATTATTTCGGGAAAAAATCCCATTTTGGCTCTACTTTAAGGGGGTAAACTCAGATTGGAATGATCCCTTTTCGAACCCTTCAACCCCCAACAAACAAAACACGTTTTTGGGCAAAAAAACGTGTTTTGTTTGGCAACCTGTACCAAGTTGGAAAAAATGTGTCGACTCGATCCACCAAAAGAGCTACTTATATTATTAGCTGAATTAGCTTATTCTACTGAATGTTGTCAATTATTCTTAGTCAACATTGGCCAAATAGTCCAAACGTGTTAAATCGCATTGTCTTTGAGGAGAATTGATAATAAAACCGCTTTACAAGTCTTTACCGAAGATACGTGCGATGTGTAACACATAACACCATCTTGTTGAAACCACATGTTGGTTAAATTAAACAAATCGGCAATCACTTTAAAAAAATCAAGAATTTAAAAAATTTTAATTATGCATTTGTTTAGTTTCTTCAGCGAAGAAATAATACAGCCCGAGAGTGCGAAACAATTGTGGTGAAATCCGCAATTAAATATTTGAAATTTTCACCAAGCCTTATTTTTTGAATTTTTTAAAGTGATGAATTACAATAACTATCAGAGCAAAAAGAATTACAAGATTTTACATTTTACATTTAAAAACAAAAATGTACACGAAAATTCATGACTCATTTTGAGTCACTAATTTAAATCATGAGTCACTTGACTACTCGACTCATGAGCAACCTATCTCTAGTTCCGATTTGTACTGCGCTACCACTGGCTGTAAATATTTTTTTTCTTCATTTCTAAACAAGTAATTTTAGATATCACCGCCAAACCAAAATCCAAAGGTAGAGTGCACTCCTACCGATTGTGACCTTAGAAAGTACACAATTTCGATTACGAAACTATTTGAGCCGAATATAATTTCTGTGTAAAAACGAAATCAGTTATCAAGTTATCTATTTTTTGATCGACAACTATTTCTTTACATGATTGTGCCGACCACACATTTCGCATAACGCGGAAAATGTTCCACATTCATAAAGACATTTTCATGATAATTCGGAATTATTTACATGCGTTGTATGATTGTAAAGCGTTTCATGGTTCAACAATTCTAGAGACAAACGGTAAATAAAATGTAATCGGTTGTCAATTTTCTGAAGTAATATTTTATAGAATGTAAAGCCCTACCAAAATCTGGCGGCAAGTTGCGCTGTTTCAAGAGAGGGGACGCCTATTCAATTCGGTAAAGCAGAGTGGGAAAGTACTCTCTCTAACCTCCCGAGTGTCGCACGATTTTGGTGGGGCTATAGATTACACCAAAAATTTCAGCAAAGTATAAGAGTAGTAAGTAAATAAAAGAAGAAATGCTTTATTATTCTCTCTTCAAATTTTTATTGTTATTCGTTCGGTAAGACAAATCAATTTTTAAATAAATCACTTTTTTAAATATTGTTATACCACTATATATTGAATTGTGGCTGTAGTTTCAACAATACACTAGTGCTATAACACAGTTTTAAAAAAAGTGTTTAACTCAAAATCTTCAAGATATACCGCAAAGAGAACGCCTCCGGCATCCAAAAATTTTAAAATAAATAATATTAACACTTTTAGTGCTACACACTTGATGAACTTCATACAGGGTGTCTCGTTTTGAGCGTGCCAAACCAAAACAGGAAGTAAATAATGGTATTTTGAACAGAAAAGTTCAAATAAATATATGTCCGATTTCTTACCGTTATCGAGATAATCTTACAGACTTTTCGATTGTAAGAAAATCTTATAAATTAGATTGCCATGAGTTTAAACAAAAATATTTGAGCAGGTTAATGTTTATTTGACAATTGTTTATACAACCTGTCAGTTATACCAAGTAAGATTACTGCAATTTTTACCATTTTCCGAGCAGTGACAAACAACATTTTTAATAATTTGAATGCATATATACAGGGTGTCCCAGACCATCCGTATCAGGCTTTTTTTTGAGGAAACAAGAGACAAAAAATGTTATTACAAAATTTTACTTGGTGTAACTGACAGCAGCTGACAGGTTGTATAAACAACTGTCAAATAAACAACCTGCTCAAATATTTTTGTATAAATTCATGGCAATCTAATTTGTAAGATTTTTTACAATCGAAAAATCTTTAAAATTATTTATTTCGATAACGGTAAGAAATCGGAAATATGTTCATTTGAACTTTTCTGTTCAGAAAACCATTATTTACTTCCTGTTTTCGTTTGGCACACTCGAAACGAGACACCCTGTATATGGTGAGGGCTACATGTCTTGATCGTTCCGCAACGAATAATTTCTTCTCCGAGGCAAAGTAATGGGCGGACCTGAAAAAATATATACTTCTACATATATTTCTATGGCGACGCTGGTCTCGCAGAAAAATAACTATTTTCTATAGTTGGCATCACTTTACGCCAACTAAAATATCTCGCGGAAGGGTCTAGCTCTTACGCAATTTCGTCCTTATTTTTCAGATAAAACTAATTTGGCTTAATGGATATTATTACTAAAGAATCAATCTGTGTCTTTATACTAAAACATTTTAGATTTTCGGCTGTTGAAAATACCTATTTTTTAATACTAAATTACACATTATTAGAAATACTCATAAAAAAAGAATTCTTTAGAAGCCAACATTCATCACTTCTGTAGACCTGTCTAAAATATTATTACATATTTTTTTTACGTCCGTTAGAAATTGTACAGTTTTTTTCATTGATTTGCGTTCATAAAATATGTGATTCTCGCAGCCTTCAAAAAGCGTGAAAAAAAGTGCCATAACAATTCATTTTTTCACGATTTTGTGTGAAAAAAAGTGCCGTAGCGGTTCATTTTTTAACGCTACTAAAAAACTGTATGCGCAAAGTGTGTCATGAACGCTTCGCAACACGCCACGAGTTCCGCCCATAAACGTAAAATATTCGTTTCCGTTGAAGAAAACTTGATAAGTATTACTTATAAATGTTGATTAAGGTTTTATAGAATTTATTTAAAGTTACGGACGTAAAAAAAAATGTGTATGAAACTCGAGAGTAAAGCACCTTTTTTTCACTTGTAGGAATTGCCGCACACGCCTTCGGCTCGAGCGGCAATCTTTCCTACTCGTGAAAAAAAGTATTACTTTACTCACTTGTTGCATAAATAACTATTTATCGATCACGCCACGATCAAGTGCTTGAAAACGCTCCATTTTTCGAACACGTCGAACAGAAAAATGAAAAATAAATTGTAATACTACTAATATTTTCACTGCCTGTATAACAATATAAAATGCAATGCCGGCCCCCTAGCCGCGTGTGATCGGACGAACTGACATCCTGGGTTCGAAACCCAGAGAGGGCATCGATGTTAAGTGGTTGTCGATTTTAATTTAAATAATAATTATGTAAATAGACATTCGTTGTGCCTGAATGGCCTACGCTGTCTAAGCACAATGTCGCAATTCATCCATAGTTCCCCCTATAAAAATCAACAAACCAGGTATGTATATATTTTTTTTCTATTGCAAGTGTTCGGTATCATCGCAAGAAGTTTTGTTGTAAAATAAATTAAAAATACTAATACAATATAAAGTATGTTTATTAAAAAAAACCTCAAGTGTGCCATGATTTTTTATTTAAAAAAATTTAAGTTGGTAACACATATTGAGGTTATGTTACTTGCGGCATGTTCCTACCGATAAATTAATTTGCTGTAATAAACGACGCAGAGAACACGTAAGTTCACCTTCCAAAATTCCTTGGGCTGTGTTAATAGCATCCTAAGTACATTTGACTGGTCTACCACTTCCTGGTTTACGAAGAATACTACCCGTTTCATGATAGAACAGATCGTGATAAGGTATTTTTAAATTCATCATAAATAATGAGAACGTTAGGAAATTCTTCCATAGGTGCGTCGAATGAATACACCCAATTTTCGTCCACTTTAGTCCCATTTCGGAAATAACTTTAGAAACGTTTTTGCTAGTTGCTGTAAACCAGTGGTTCCCAAACTTCTTTACCCTACCGCCCCCTTTCCAGAAAAAATATTACTTAGCGTCCCCTGGAAATTATATTTTTTTTAAATTTTGACAGCAAATAATAGGAAATATATACAGGGTGTTTCAGAGCTCTGGGATGACCGTTCACGTGCTTATTTTTCAAAATTTCGAAAAATGTTTTATACAAAAGTTGTGTATAATAGTGAGCTGCACGCCCTAAAAATATTTAGAATCCAATTATCTTTCAGATTATAATAATTATTCCTGACATGATAATCGCCGAATACAAAAAAACTATTGAGATTAGGAACAGGGAACCCTTATACAATCTGAAAGATAATTGGATTCTACTTAAGAATACGTTCTAAATACAGGGTGTGCCATTTGAAAAAACGAAGTTATTTAACTTTATAAGTTCGGTTTTTCTACCGCATTTTTTTTATCACCCTGTATAATTTTTTGTATGAAATCATGGTTGGCTCTATAGTTCGAACCTTCAACCAAATAATAAAAATGATTTTAATCGTTCAACGTCAATCACTGGGGCAAAAATAAAATTTCACCCAGACCATGCATTTCAACAAATCTTTAAATATTTCGAAAACGGAAAACAATTGGTATTATACACAACTTTTGTATCAAACATTTTTCGAAATTTTGAAAAATAAGCACGTGATTGACCGTTCCCAGAGCTCTGAAACACCCTGTATATGTATTAATGTTTCTACCCTTTTTGCAAAATATAGTAAAGAATTGTGTAAAATAGAAACATTGAACTTTGAAATTATGAAACTATTTATTGAATCATTTGCAGTTACTTTCATCAGTTCTTCTTGTAACTGCGGAAACTCTTCTGTGTTTACACGCCATCAGCGCCCCCCTGAATTGCTGCAGCGCCCACCAGGGGGGCGGTGGCGCCCACTTTGGGAACCACTGCTGTAAACCATTGTGACCACGGAATAATTGTGACTTTTAGAACGATCTAACGTTTTGTATGTCAATTCCTAACATGTGTGCCAACTTAAATTTTTTAAAGTAAAAAATCATGGCACACTTGAGGTTTTTTTTTAATGAACATACGATACATAATTGTAGATAAGAAAAATAAAAAACTTTTCGAAAGCTATTGCATGAGATTGTAAAATTGAATTTATTGAAACATCTTCTGTTTCAACCAATATTTAATTATATAAGATTTATAAAATATAGAAATCATAAAATAACAGCAGTAAATACATTCTAAATTAAATTAAATTCTATATCTTGTAATCTCTAAGTGGTAAACATTTTTTTAAAATGTTAATACAGATCATACACAAAATGGAATGATGGAAGAGCAGTAAGAGGAACTTCGCTTATCCTTGTTATAGTATTTCTTGTATTTTAATTATTTTGTTTTCTCAATAAAGACAATTGATTATTATTATTATTATTATTAAAAAATATACGTCTGAAGGACCATGAGTTTAACAACCGGTTGCGTTGAGGGCAGGCAGGAGGTATTTATCAAATTTACTGGTTTACATTTGAGATTTTCACGGGGCTTTTTTTTCAGCCGGTGCGGATAAACGATGTGGTGAAATATGGTGGATTCGCGTGAAAGTGCGAAAGATATTAAAAAGAATAAATTTGATGGTGTGTCGGGAATGAGCGCGCGGGGGGGCGAGGGAGCGACCTTTCAGCGGAAGGGTTGGGGCATTCGGGGGATGGGAGTAGCGAGTAGCATAGGTGAGTCCCCACCACCGAAAGACATGTAGCATAGAGGACATAGTGGTGTGTCGACTGGCGGCCAAGTATCGGCTGCACACCCGGACCAGTCATAGCACACGCAGTAAGCGCGGCTGTAAGCAAGCGGTTGGGACATATTTCAGTTCAGTCGAGCATTCGTTATTTGTAAAGTGTGGAAGCAGAAGTAACATTCGCGCTCTAGCGGCCGTTAGAGATAGTCTATCTCGCAGCAGATTATTAGGTTGAAAGTGTCTTCAAGTGTGACTGGCATAAAAAATCATCAGTTTCATCGGGAGCGGATTGAAACAGCTGCAAGCGCGCAAAGCTAAAATTAGTTTCAGTGGTTGGCGCGCGCTGAATCTACGTAGATTCAGTTCTGTCTGCTCTGTATATCTACTCCGAGTTTCTCACACGTGCTATCCTAGTGTATTATGGGTTTCGGTCTTCGTGGGGTATCTACATAAATCGCGGTTCAAGTCATCGAGTGGTGCGGATTTTAACGCAGTGTGGTAAAATATAGACATATGCGAGATCGGCGGACCAATTTTACAAAAGAATACATAAACAATATAGTAAATCCTCTTGGGAACCGTCCAGATCCATTCGGAACTCGTGCATCGAGAACAACAGAAACTCAGAGCGTTGCTCGTGCAACAGAGCGAGTTGCAATCTTAGAACCCGCGCAAGAAACCACCACGTCCGCTATGCTCATGCAAAACACGGTCCCCACGACGGAGGGAGACAGTTTGGTCGGAGGCTTGAGCTTGCTTCCCGGTGGCCTGAATGGGACCGCCGTGCAGAACAGGGACACTACATGGACGAAGCTCTTCGTCGGAGGACTGCCCTATCACACCACGGACAGGTCTTTGCGGGAGCACTTCGCCGTCTACGGGGACATAGAGGAGGCCGTCGTGATCACCGACAGAGCGAACGGAAAAAGTCGAGGATATGGATTTGTAAGTACAAAATAACCTAGTTTTCACAGCTGTGAAAATACCACATATAAATAGAATTGAATAGTGCATGTTTCGGGCATTCTAACGCGCGGGAGTGAAACACGGAGATTTAATGAATTGCAAATTCTAGGTGATTATGGGTGACAGAGCATCAGCCGAAAGAGCTTGCAGAGAGCCAAATCCAATAATTGACGGCCGTAAAGCCAACGTTAATCTTGCAATCCTCGGCGCGAAACCAAGAGGGAACGTTCAAGCCGGTAGGTCTTTAAACTTTAAAATTAAAATTAGTATTAACCCCAGGTGTGACCGGTATCGCAGATCTAACGATAGCGTTACACTTTCGGAAGTAATAAAGTAGAAAGGGTGCGACCCGGATGGACCGGGGTGCTAATACCGGTATCGGGTGTAAATGTGTACCTATTGTTTCAGGTTTTCCGTTTCCTGGAGTCCGAGCTGGATACCCAACGCTATTACCGAGCCAGTACGGGTAAGTAACACACATGCTACGTCCGCACGCGATGACACTTATCAATGTGCATTACAGCTCTGTCGTAATCAATATTTCATATGTTTCTAGCTATAATAATGCCATGAAGGCATGATGCTGATTCGTTATTCCATATGATTTGCAGATTAGCAATTGGCTGAGACGTATCCCGAACCGTCGTTCGTAACGCCTCAATCATTCAAATAAAGTAAAGAGTTAGTTACTTCGATGAGTGTTTGTGAGTGTGCGTGTGGTTTTATTTGATTAGTTACTGAGTTCCACTATTAAACATATTTTGCACGGACGAGTGGGTCCAGACCCGGCCTCACTGGGTCCGATCCAGTCTAATGTTTGCTGTGAGGTTTTCGTTTTCTTTTGGGCTGACTATTTGATGTTCGTTCCTTTTTCTGTACTCACCACTGCAATGTAACACTAACGTGACACTAACAGGATGTCTCGATGTGCTTGGTTGTCATTAACCTGGACCCGGGTTCGAAGCCTGAGCCGAAGAGTGTTTCTTTGATTAATTGAGGGAAAGTGTTACACTGCAGCCGGTGGTAGCGGTGTAGTAGCGAGTGGGGTGTGTGTCTGGCTTGCGCGGCGATTGGGGGACGAACCGATGCGATCTCAAAATTTTAATCAAAATCAATCAAAATCTAAAAAAAAAAAAATCGCCTCGACGCGTCCCTCAAATTTTACAATTTATTAGAACTCCTATTTGTCTGTATAGTAGACATTACGTAGATTTTAGTCAGTACTATAGAATATATTATATTGAAACGAATAAGTATTAACGTCCACGTATATAGCTATAAAGTAAATATTTTCATTCTACTGGAAAATCGATAGTAACATACATATCGCACAAATACTCATTTATATGAACATTGTGGGTCATTAGGAAAACTGAAGCCACGGTCGAACGGTGTTGTGATGTTTTTATATTTATGCTTCCACGCCATTATATCACACAATAAATGTCATTCGTCCAAATCTATTATGTCACTTAAATGGCTTACTTGAATTCGTAAATAGTATAAAATGAACGAATTCATACACGTTGAATAATGTTACACCAGTGTATCTGCGTCACAGTTACACAAAATGATTTTAGTAACGAAAATAGACCAAAAATTAATTATCTCGGATTTGCTCCTCCATGGTCCGCTTTGACATACTGAATTCGAAAATAGATTCATTTTATCACGAGACAGCTACAAACAGCTGCTACGCATTCTTTGCCCTGTCACTGGCGACACTTAGGCGACGTCGGCGTCGAGACGCCTCCGCACGCATTACATGCCAACCAATCGTCGAAACACTGGCCGCTCTATCGAGGATAGTGCATTTCGAAAAGTATTTGGGAAATTCGCCCGGAAAGTGGAAATCTAGTGGCGGATTTCCCAAGAAGGCGGGAACTGGAAAGCGGATAACACATTTCTATTGGATAATCTGTTAGACTCTCGCACAAATCCGGGCTTTACTTGTTAGCGTTGTGCGCCGGTTCTCGGCTCCGGCACCGGAAACGTTTCGAGCCTATCCGTGCGGTGCGGACCGCGGACCACGTGCCCACGTGCCGACGATTTTTCCATTTCCCATTTCCCCAACTAACGCGCAGAGATCTTATCGCCCCTACGGTAATCAGGGTACATTCGTTTCACTAATAATATCCATTTTATCGATTCCAACATTATTCTATCTACCAGATAGCTGGGTAGAAAAAAATTATACAAAAAAAAAACGGGGAAATCGATAATTATCTAATGTGCACTGTCTCGTGTCCACTGAGCTCTAATATAATATTCCATTAGTTCCCCACTCTATTTTTACACAATTCACAAAATATCAATTCTTTGTGACATGCAAATGATATAAAAGGATTTTGATGGTCTGACTAACAAGACGCCCCCTTGTCGTCCCTCGGACCTTCTCCTTTCTCACCCCCGGCGACCAGTGGCGTTCTTGTCAACAATAAAATCTAAAATGGCGGTAATCCACCGCACATGCACACATACCTCATCAATAATTCACGGTAATCGCAGCAACAGCCGAACGAAGTGATAGAAGCTCTAGATTAACATTAGGGGTGCACACCCCCGCTCTCCTCATTCACTTATCTCCGATCTTAGTAAAACGCCGCGTGCTGCAAATTCAATATACCGAAAAGAAATCGCACCTCACAACGTTACCCCTAATTCCGATCCAACGGTTTATTTATGAAAAAAAAAGGTAATCTTTCATTGCCACAAAGGGAATATGCTAATTTATATATGGGAGGGTTCGACACCCCTCATTTCTGCACCCCTATTCTCGTCTGCAGACTAGAAATTTCAAATCTGGGCCACCGCACACTCAAATTTTACCCATCGGTACACGGTCGCGTTTCTCATCGAATATTAAAACGCATTCAGCATGATGTTTATTATGAACATTTTTATTACCACGACATTTTTATGATTAATCATTTTACCGTAGTTTAGTTTAAGTAATTGCTTTTTGTCGATGTTTTTATTTTAAGCATTTCAACCATAAGCGCAATCCATAAAACTACAAGGTGCAATTGGTTACGTATTATTAAAGTTAATTACACAAAAATTGAAATCTTTAAACAAAGTTACGAACACTTTTCGTAAACTCATCACAGATAGTATTAATTATTCCCATCAACGACAAACTACAGACCGGTTTTGTAGTATGATCCTCAGCAGTGCAGTAGGGTTGTTGATAGGGAATCGGAATGACTGATGATATGACCCACTCAGGTACCGAAATTTCTCGATTAAACCCCAATGGGGAGTAATAATTAACACGTTCATTGCGTTACGATGTGGACTTCCGTGTTTGGCGGAATAGAATTCTACTGAACTTCCCTAGGGAATTAAAAGTGGATTATTATTAATCTGTGATACCGATTAACTCCATTCGGTTTGCTGTAACACAATAAAAAAAAAACTGTACGGGGTTTATATGACCCGTACCGCCTATTATGAAGTCACATAAAAATCGCAGCCGCAGTGAACGTGCTAATCAAATTGACAAAATATTAAGTATTTATACAACCCGAGTGTTTCCAAAACTACAAAAACGAAACTGTTCGTGTTTTTAAATTTATAGATTCACCAAGTTACCTCAGTACCGCATATTTGTGTATTTAATTTTTTGCGATCACAAAATGAGCTACAATTAACTTTTTTTTAAGTGGTGATATGTAGTAATAATTTTACTTATATTTGACAGGACCAACGCGAAAATATATGTATTAATTTTTAAGATGTGTCACTTTTATCAAAAACCATTTGAGCAGATCGATTCCATTTTTTGTTAAACGCAATATTTTAGAAATTTTTGTCCAACTGTACGAGAACTGCAGTTTTTATTTGAAATGCCAACACTATTTTTTATTACGGATTTTGAGAGACCTTTAGACAAAAATTCTATGATGCTACAAGAAAAACTTTATGTTTTTTAAATATATCTCTCAGGGAAATTTTAGTATATTTTGTAAAGTTTGAAGCAAAAATGATATTTTTCGAGACCTCATTTTTTTAAATCTCAAATTGGTGGTTTTTATAAATAGATAGATTAATCATATTTAACTCAAAGTAAGTAAAAATTATTTGATTTACAGAAAATCGTTTAGAATAATTTTTGAACATATTTTAAATACACTGGTGGAAAAAATTCGTGAAATTTAAACCATTTTCAAACCGCCTTAACTCGGCGTATTTTCAATCGATTGTAATGAATCTTTGAGCGCGAAAAACTTTGAAGTGTCTTCTTTAAAGTCATGTATGCGAACTTAAGCGTAACCCCTCTAGCACCCCTGCGAAAAAAAAGTTTTTTCAGGAAACCATATCCAACTTTGACGATGTGTACGGAGTTAGAAAAAAATTGTCTACTCAATCCACCATAAAGGCAATTGATCAATTCACTATGCAGGACTCAAAGAACGAAGTTCCTACGACGATTTGGCACCAAGTTATTGGTGTTTCATTTTTTCCCACCAGTGTATTTTTCTCTATTTAAAAAAAATGTAACGTCCAATTCTGTAAAACATGCTTATCGAATGTAATTAGCACAGTCTTAGGTTTAGCATGCAAAAATAATAAGTGCAATGAATACGTAACACAATTCCCGAATCAATTTACTCGTAGTTTCGTGTCTGAATACGATTCCAACAAGTGACGTCTGTTTAAAAACACTTTTTCGGAAAAGCGTGGGCGTTTTGGAAAATGAGTCAAACACATGGAATATACACGACTGAATCATTCTATTTACGCCTTAAACTGGAAGCTTTTCGATCTCGGTCTAAATTTGAAAATTACTCACCTATGAACTTTGTGTATCCTATATTTGGAATCATATTTTAAAACTGCGATCATTGTCATTATTCATTATATTCTGTACATGGTTGTTCTGTCTAAATTAAAAAGCTCACTCAAAGTATAAAAATGGTGATGTGGCTATCATGTTACTTTCTCCGACTTGATGGTATCATAGCCATTTATATTTACGTTTTCATAGTTTATTTTCAATTGAAATCATATTTTAAATGTACATCGAGCGTTGTGTGAACTCGGATGAAACTGAAGTTTAAAACGTCAAAAACTCAAGAGATTTCGAAAAAAAACTTATTCTTTATAAGTTGTTCATTTTAGCATTCTCTTACATTAATTTGCTGTAACTATTATCGTTTTATAATTATAAACCAAAAATTTAAAAAAATTATAAATTTTTTTCTCGAATAAAAATGATTTTATAAAAAATGTTTTCAAGCAAATGTTGTTCATTTCTTTGTTGTCTTCAAAGTTTGTTTAAACGTTTTTGTGATATTTTTCATATTTAAGAAAATATTGGCAAAAAACAAAAAAACAGTTAAGGTAAACGCCCATTTCCGGTGTACGAAATTTTACCAAAAGCTTTTCAGTTCTTCAGATTATCAAATAAGATGGATGTTAAAAGTTTCATAATAATTGCTCTATTGGTTTTTGAGATACAGCGCGCACAGCCAGACACACACAGCCACACACAGACACACACACACACAGACACAATTTCTTTTTCCAGAAATTGTTGAAATGGCATCTAGGGACCCCAAAACGGATATTTCCGTAAAAAAAATTTGAAAAAAAAATCACGATCACAATACTTTCTGGTACTTCGTAACAAAGAAAGTAAAAAAAAATGTAGTATTCAAAATTTTGAATTTAAAAATTAACTCATAGTAAATACAAATTTTGACGTTAACAATCCGTTTCCGTAGTTTATACGGAGAAAGTAAAAACGAACCGAAATAAATATACATTATTCAGATTAATTAAAACACGTTTTTGTTTACTGCTTTTTTATTATTCTCTCCGTCATGTTACATCTTAGGTTCTGCGGGTAAAATCTGGATTTGATTTTTTTTCGGGCGTTTCTTTAGTTGTGTGGACGACTTAGTTTTGTTTTCCTTGAAATCTTACAAAAACTGGTGATGACGAAGTTGCCAGAACGTCTAGACAACTCAAAAAGTACAACAGAAGATAAAAAAACGAACATTTTAGATCTATATATATAATTAGAAATTAGGGTAAAATCTGGATTTGATTTTTTTTCGGGCGTTTCTTGAGTTGCGTCGACGATTTAATTTTGTTTTCCTTGAAATCTTACAAAAACTGGTGAAGACGAAGTTGCCAGAACGTCTAGACAACTAAAAAAATACAACAGAAGATAAAAAACGAAAATTTTAGATGTATATATATATAATTAGAAACCAATGACGGCTCGCGGGGTGACTCATGGCATGGCCGAGGTAGCAGAGGTGGCAATACAGATAGGTAGGATCGGTTGCAGAGACAGCTAGCGGCTGAATTACCACCTCTACCTCTGCCGTACCATGAGCCACCACGCAAGCCGTCGGTAACGATGTTTGGCAAGAATTTTAAAAATTATTGACTTAAATCTGATCGATAGATAATTGTCAGGATACCACGTATAACAAACCAATGATTATTTTCATGTCACAAATTAATTGTATATTAGCCTAATAACAAAGTAACGTTGTAAAATCCTGTCTGACAATACATATTTGTTATCAGTGACAGCTCGCGGGGTGGCCGAGGTAGCAGAGGTCGTAATGCAAATAGGTGCGGTCTCTGCAACCGACCCTACCTATCTGCATTGCCACCTCTGCTACCTCGGCCGTACCCAGTGAGCCGTCACTGTTTGTCATAAAAATTAGCTTAAGCGGTATGGGTTTTGGCTTTTGTTTCTGCTTCTATGGGACTGTGTTCATAATGCTTCCCGGGACACTTCTATGCCATGTTAACGTTTAAAATATTCTTATTTCATATTTTTTAATTTGATATTTACGTATTGGTAGTTTATATTAATTAGAGTAGTAATATAAAATACAAACTTATTACAGATTTATTGAATAACAGTAATAAAGTCAAATGTTTCTACCAAATAAAGCGACAGGTAGATTTTGATTCCACTGAAGTTTCAATTTTATATTGCTACTTTTATTTTTAATTTAATTTTAAGGTATATGTCTCTAGAAATTTTTTGATCCAAAGAAGAAATAATTTTCTGAAACTTTTAACGAGTTTTCCGCGATTTTCTTTTAACAAAACTTAAATTTGTAACTTTTAAATTCTACTAATATTATGGAATTCAAGTGGTGAGCTGTTCAGATTAATTAATTGCTAAACATAGTCTTATGTGTATATGCATGTATGTTTGTAAGTGTAATCTCAATAAATTGCCTATTTACCAGCGGCGGCTCGTGGATGTTCGGCGAGGAGGCTACGGAAGAAACTTTGACCAAAACAGCAGCGGAATATTTGCTTCCTCTATGAGAGATATCTCTGTCTTAGCCTCCTCTACGAAAATCCACGAGCCGCCGCTGCTACTTACTAAAGATATATTCACAATAAAATTTCGAAAAACGCAAATAACGTATCTAAAGCTGCTTTCAAACTTCAATCTTTCTCTGCGAGAATGTTGAGTATGAGCCAAACTACAAAATTGATATACAGGGTGGTTCAGATTGTTTTCGGGAAACTTTAACAGACTCATCAGAAGAAAAAAAAAGTTCCTATAAACATGTATCTTTAAATGTTTTGTAACGAAGATGTCGCATAAAGTTTGAAAACTGAAAGTCCAACTAACAGAATTTATAGTATTTTTATATGTATTATCCATTCTAATAGGTCGTTGTATAGGTGAAATAACTGTAGTACTTCCTATTATAGTAGATATAGTAAAACCGAAATTAAATATTTTTGGAAAAAATCCTCGAACAGGTTTTCTTTTATAAAAATACACATTTTTGCATTAAAATCTATTTTCAGTCGTCATTTGTTTTTGAGTAATAACGTCATCCATTTTGTTTTTAAATGGCAACCCCCTATTTTCGTTTTTTATTTTGAGGAATCTTTTCATTGTCGAACTGGCAGTATAAAAATGTTGCCATCTTACATAAGAAATTTTTCGAGTAAATAACAATGTAAGGCACATTTTTGCATTAAAGTCTATTGTCAGTGGTTTTTGAGTAATGACGTCATCCATTTTGCTTTTAAATATCAACCCCCTATTTTCGATTTTGGTTTTGAGAGATCTTTTCGTTGTCAAACTGGCAGTATGAAAATGTTGCCATCTTACATAAGAAATTTTTCGAGTAAATGACAATTGAAGGTGAGAACTTGATATTTAGAGTTTTTGCAAAATGACCTTGTTCCAGCGCGTTTTTTCCAAACAAAAATATCTTGACCTTCCATATAATACAATATGGTTTCAGCAAGACGGCGCACCCCCGCACTGTGACCGCTTTTTTTGGCAGTTGTTTTACGAATAGGTGGATTGGCGGGCGAGGAGCGATAGAGATGAATTCCTAGAATTAGCCTGGAAAATATTCAAAATGTTTAAGAAGAATTTCTACACGTTCGAAAACGAAACAAAAAAAAAACGAACCTAGTCTTGCTGAAACCATATTGTATTATATTGAAGGTACAGATCATTTTTGTTTAGAAAAATTGCTACAAGCCCTGAACAAGGTCATTTTGTAAAAACCGTAAATATCGGGTTCTCACCTTCAATTGTTACTAGAAAAATTTCGTATGTAACATGGCAACATTTTTATACTGCCGGTTCGACAGTGAAAAGATCTCTCAAAATCAAGAACAAAAATAGGGGGTTGTCATTTAAAAATAAAATGACTTACGTCATTACTTGAAAACAAATGGCGACTGAAAATCGAATTTCATGCAAAAATGTGTATTTTTATAAAATATCGATTCCTCGCCAGAGCAGACCTAGAAATATCCGTGGTCGTATCATTTACTCAAAAATTTTTGTAAGATTTTTATACTTCCAGTTCGACAATGAAAAGATCTCTCAAAATCAAGAACAAAAATAGGCGGTTACCATTTAAAAACAAAATGGCAAATGACGACTGAAAAATCGAGTTTAATGCAAAAATGTGTATTTTTATAATAGAAAATCGACCTGTTCGAGGATTTTTTCCAAAAATATTTTATTTCGGTTTCACTGAATATTCCATACTTTATATCAAGGGAGAGAGATGCGTGATATTTCTCATTCTCTTCCGAGGTATATATACTTTTTTTTCAAATTTTTCAATATTCGTTTCTAAAACCTAACCTAGAAAAAGATGCTGTCAGCCATGACAGTTAAAATAAATAATGGAACCTCGTAGGGAGAGAAATGAGAAATGAGAATTTCTTTCCCTAGGGTGAGAAGTAAACATTTATTTCTCTCACGGTTTCGACGGCTGAGAAATCGACATTCTCTCCCGTTCGTGAAAAAAGGTAATTTATAGTATTGTTTTAACATTATCACTAGAGTTAGCAAATTAATTATCAAACACAATACAATAATTGGCCGGATTCTTACCGATAATTTTTATCAGTCAGTTAACGAGTAGCTTCTGCGACGAAAATCTTGACGAGCGCGTAAGACTTTCAGTTTTAGAACTTTACCATGCGACAGCTTCGTTAGGAAGCATTCAAAGATAAATATTTATAGGAATTTTCTTTTTCCTTCTGATGAGTTAATACATTGTTTAAGTTTCCCGAAAACAAGCTGAACCACCCTGTATATCAATTCTGTAGCTTGGGTGGCTCATACTCAACATTCTTATTTAGAAAGACACAAGTTTGAAAAAAGCTTTAGATGCGTTATTTGTGTTTTTCAAAATTGTATTTTGTGTGTAAGTTTTCCAAAAACAATCTGAACCATCCTGTATAGGAATGAAGAGAAATGCAAAATAAATAGTGCTGGGAATTCAAGGGTCTTATTCACACTTCGAACAAATCATTCTTATAAAAATGATGATTGGTACCGTTACTAGGTAACCATTTGCAGGTAATTTGAGAAAAAAAAACAACGTTTGACGTTGTTTCATTTCAAATTACCTAAACATCATCTTTACCTTTCTGTTTGATCTAACATCAAGGCCGTGATTTTTACATTATTTTTTTAATGAAAACATATCGGGTTGCACAACAATGAAAACCAAAAATTAAGTGAAGAAGATTTAGAAAAAAAAAACATTTCAGTTCTAGTGTTTTGAATTTATTTGGTATTTTTGTTAACTTATGTATATAATTTGTACCAACAAGGAAGATACATGAAGGTACGAAAACTTTACAAAAGTAAGGAGTTCAATCACCTAATACGCTCAAGCCACTGATGGTTTTTGTCATCGGTGGTTTTTCTCACCGATATGGCGCGTTTTCGGCGGAGTACCGTATTCTATTCGAAATGACGCGAAAAACCACCGATGACAAAAATCACCAGGAGTAGAATCAGAGCCCAGGACGCTTTGCAAGTAAACCCATTTATTCAAATACCGAAACAGTTCGGAAAAATAAATCAATTTTTTTTTTTGAGCAATGCTGGATGGTATTCAATTTTGATCGTAGATCAATTATGGATAGTGCGCTCAAGGTCACTAGTTATAAATCAAATTAAATATAAAATCCGCACTTGTTTCTAGCATAAATTTGAAAAAAAATTGCGAAACATTTTTCTTACTAACAAGGGAACTAACTAACCCAAGTGTTCCTCTCCGATTTTAATGAAATTTGGTCTATTTGTAGAGGGGGGCAAAATATTCGAAATGTATGTTTTTGTTTCGGCTAAAAAACTTGTTTAGGGGATGAACTCCCCTCTCAAAAATCAGCCATATTTTTGTTTTTTGGCTATAACTTTTGAACAAATTTTGATAGCGTAATGTTGTAAATGTACAAAATTTCAGAGCCTATCCACTGGTGTAAAAAATATGCGTATTGACTACTTCGGGTCTGTAAAAAAAATTGATATTTATGGCTTAATATTCGTTAAAAAAAATTATACATAAAGAATATATAATTAATAATTTTTTCCAAACGCGGAATCCAAATATATATCCATACATTTCCTCTATATAAACCCCTTCCACTAAAATAGGTTTCATGTTCACTAGCGGAAAATACGAAAATTGAGTTTTATAAATCCTTACATTTTTCAATTTTCAAATTTCATCACCAGTAAGATGGGCTTTGAAATTTTCTACATTTACAAAATTAAATGTTTAATGTTGGCGGCGTTTACTTCGTGGTACATCTTGATTGTAGATTGGAATAAAACACTTTAACTTTTTTATACCACTATATTTTATTTATGTGACTAGTTTCGACCATTCACTTACAAAATTACGCTATTATGATTTGTTCAGAAGTTATAGCTTGATTTTCGAGGGGCGAGTTCATCCCCTAAACAAGTTTTTTAGCCGAAACAAAAACATACGTATCGAATATTTTGGCTCCCTCTACAAATCGGCCAAATTTCATTAAAATCGGAGAGGAACACTTGGGTTAGTTCCCTTGTTAGTAAGAAAAATGTTTCGCAATTTTTTTCAAATTTGTATTCAGTTGCTAGAAACGAGTGCGGATTTTATATTTAATTTGATTTATAACTAGTGGCCTTGAGCTCTAAACTTGTTTTTAGACAAAAAAATACGTATCGAATATTTTGCCCCCTCCACAAATCCAACAAATTTCATTCGAATCGAAGGGGAACACTTGGGTTAGTTTCTTTGTAAGAAACAGCAGAATGAGCAACATTGCTTTTTGAGTGATGATTTCGAAATTGCTTGAAGACCCTTGACTCTAAGTCTTACAAAGACTAGAAAACAAACTACTACGATGAATATTGAATAAAACAAATCTACTCCTATTAATATAAACTACCATTAATTAACTATATTGAAACTTAAACAAAATTATTGCTCAACTTTTTTAACGTCGAACATTTCATAATACTCCTGAATTTAAATAAGAAAAATACATTACCAGCGTTAATAAGTTATTTAATAATTTGAAATTCTGAGTAGTACCGCTGAGATAAGATTGCAAAAACGTGAATAAATTACAGGATGATCAATTGCACTCGCGTTTTGCGCTTATGGTTCAACATCCCGGGTGTGATTATGTACAGGGCTAATATCCATCTGCTTTTAAGTGCACTGTACAAATTAACATTGCACCAATGCATGTCTTAGCTGACCAGAGAAATATACAGTGTGATTTCCCATACAGACCCCATGGTTTTTAAATCGTTACGGAAGGCTGGTTTGTCAACTTCAGATAATATCCATGGTGTGTTTTCTTTATCATAAGTATATGTATATAACTTTGAATTATAATGAGTATACGTAGTGATAAGTCGGCTTAACGATACTCGTTAATTGCCGAGCTAGGATGTGTTTTTCCAGAGTTTTTTTTTATTGACTGCCCCCGTTTTTTTTCAAATTTTCTTGAAAATCACTCTGTATATGAATAAACTTGATTTTAGTCGTGGTTTTTTTTTTGGTATTTCTCTGGTGTTGGCGTGCAGTGTTGAGGAATTGTGCAACGCCCGCTTCTCCGGTGTTGCCGCCTTTTTGAACCCTTGCCTTTTTCAGGATGCCAGGGTACATGTACCAGTCGCCGTATTTGGCGGCCACTGCACCAGGAAGCCTGATGCCTCTGCCGACGACGCAACTCTCGCACGCCGCCGCGATGGCTGCTGCAACGTCGCAATTTTACGAGTACCAGAACGCGGCAGCAATGGCCGCCGCCGCTGCCGCCCCCTACACTGGACAATATCCAAACGGGTTCGACGCGTACACCCCCTACGCAGGAGCAGCAGGTACTTTTCTAGCCTAAGGTTCTTGATTCAAGTGTACGTACACATGACTTTTATTTTTTTTTTCTTTTTTGTTTTTTCTTCTTCTTGTAAATATTAAACCTTCTTTGCGTCCTTTATTAAACAACACGAAAAGCAGAACAATTACTTCATATATATATATATATACGAGCCTAAATATGGAACTTTAATTATTTTTTTTAAATATTATTTCTAAAAAATCGGATTGAAATATCAACAACGGCAGTATATTTATAAGGTGTGAACCACAAAATTTTGTTTAAGAGTTGGCCATGCCTGAGATTAATTCATTTTTTTTCAAACTAATTCAATAGTCGATAATGACGTAATAATATGCGACATACCCCATTTATTTCACAGCCAACTCTGAAACAAAATTTTGTGGCTCACATGATACTATTTGCACATTTATGTAATTCAAAAATAATTAGTAAAGTAAATACAAAAAATATGTTTAGCTGCGTAATCAAAAAACATAGGAATCGAAAATGTATAATCCCATTACAGTTACATTCTTTATGCTCTGCTGTTGTTCGCGAGTCTATACTAGAGATGGGTAACTCATGAGTGAGCCGACTTTTAGAAATGAGTCAAGTAACTTCTGTGTAAATTTCCCGTTTTGTTGCTCATAATTTTGTTTTCGTCCTAAAATATAAAATTTTTGACGCGAGGACCTTTTTGCTCATGTTTTTGTTTTCAATGAGTCGACTCACAAGAAAAACTCATTTCACTTCGCCCATCTCTACTCTATACTACTTAAGCATGCTGTGTTTCTTAATAACCATTAAAACTAAAAACAAAGACAAAAAGCATGCACTTAAAATTTCGGTCTCCCCCAACTTCCATCCAAATACCTGGCCGGATGTGCGGTACAAACATCACCGCCAAGAATCAAGCCAAATGTTACATTCGGATTTATTCGAGTCCAGTTCAATTTTACAGTCGTCGCTGCTTTATATTTCAATTCTAGTATATATTACAAATTTCTAAGTAACAGTGAGAATTTGGTTTAACCCTTGAGTGAGTTGACTCAAAAAGTTGATTCGTAGAAATTAGTCGAGGAGCCAAGTGACTCCTGTGCAAACATCCTGATATTTTGTGTAATCATTTTTTTTTGCTCATTTTGTAAAATATAATTTTTGAGGTGAGGACCTTTTTTTGCTCATAAAAATTTTTGGAGTAAAAAAGTCGACTATTTGTAACTATGACTCGACTCTGTAAATATCCAGTATGATTTCGGAGTTTTCGGTCTTGGAAATGAGTCGAGGAGTTAAGTGACTTCTGAGCAAACATCTTGACATTTTGAATAATGATTTTTTTGCTCATCATTTTGTAAAATATAAAATTTTTGAGGCGAGGACCTTTTTTTGCTCATCAACATTTTTTGAAGTAAAAGAGTCTACTCTTTGTAAGTTTGACTGGACTCTTTGTAAACATCCAATATGATTTCGGGGGTTTCCATCTTAGAAATGAGTCGAGGACTTCCTGACATTTTAAGTATTGATTTTTTTTTGCTCATCATTTTATATAATATAACATTTTTGAGGTGATCAACATTTTTTGGTGTAAAAGAGTCGACTCTCTGTAATTATGACTCGACTCTTTGTAAATATCCAGTATGATTTCGGAGTTCTCGGTATTAGAAATGAGCCGAGGAGTCAAGTGACTTCTGTGTAAACATCCTGAGTAATGATTTTTTTGCTTATCATTTTGTAAAACATAAAATTTTTGAGGTGAGGACCTTTTTTTTGGTCATCGACATTTTTTGGAGTAAAGAGTCGACTCTTTCTAATTGAGTCGAGGAGTCAAGTGACTCCTGTGCAAACATCCTGGCATTTTGAGTAATAATTTTTTTTTGCTCATTTTGTAAAACATAAAAAATTTGAGGTGAGGACCTTTTTTGCTCATCAACATTTTTTTGGAGTAAAAAAGTCGACTCTTTGTAATTATGACTCGACTCTTTGTAAATATCCAGTATAATTTTCGGAGTTCTCGGTCTTAGAAATGAGTCGAGGAGTCAAGTGACTTCTGTGCAAACATCCTGAGTAATGATTTTTTTGCTCATCATTTTGTAAAACATAAAATTTTTGAGGTGAGGACCCTTTTTTGCTCAACATTTTTTAGAGTAAAAAAAAGACACTTTGTGATTATGACTCAACTCTTTGTAAATATCAAGTATGATTTCAGAGTTTTCGGTCTTCTGGAAACATCCTGACATTTTGAATAATTATGTTTTTGCTCATCATTTTGTAAAATATAAAATTTTTGAGGTGAAGACCATTTCTTGTTCATCAACATTTTTTGGTGTAAATTATGACTCGACTCTTTGTAAATATCCAGTATGATTTCGGAGCTTACGGTCTTAGAAATGAGTCGAGGAGTCAAGTGACTTCTGTGCAAACATCCTGAGTAATGATTGTTTTGCTCATTATTTTGTAAAACATAAAATTTTTGAGGCGAAGACCCTTTTTTTGCTCAACATTTTTTAGAGTAAAAGAGCAGACACTTTGTAATTATGACTCAACTCTTTGTAAATGTCAAGTATGATTTCAGTGTTTTCGGTTGAGGAGTCAAGTGATTTCTGTGGAAACATCCTGACATTTTGAATAATGCTTTTTTTTGCCCATCATTTTGTAAAATATAAAATTTTTGAGGTAAGGATCCTTTTTTTGCTCAACATTTTTTGGAGTAAAAGAGTCGACTCGTTGTAATTATGACTCGATTCTTTGTAAATATCCAGTATGATTTCGGCGTAAATTGCAAAGTGATTACCTTTTTTCTCATTACTTTTTTGTAGACATATTTTTTACTTTTTCGATAGAGTCATAAGTCATGTAAAGAGTCTACTCTCTGACATTTTGAGTAATGATTTTTTTCTGCTCATCATTTTGTAAAATATAACATTTCTGAGGTAAGGACCTTTTTTTGCTCATCAACATTTTTTGGAGTAATTGTAATTATGACTCGATTCTTTGTGAATATCCAGTATGATTTTGGAGTTTAAGGTCTTAGAAATGAGTCGAGGAGTCAAGTGACAAGTGAGTCAATATCCTGACATTTTGAATAATGATTTTTTTTGCCCATCATTTTGTAAAATATAAAATTTTTGAGGTGAGGACCCTTTTTTGCTCAACATTTTTTAGAGTAAAAGAGCAGAGACTTTGTAATTATGACTCAACTCTTTGTAAAAATCCTGGATGATTTCGGCGTAAATTGCAAAATTTTTTTTTTTACTTTTTACTTCTTCAGTAGAGTAATGAGTCATGTAAAGAGTCTACTCTCCGACATTTTGAGTAATGATTTTTTCTGCTCATCATTCTGTAAAATATAAAATTTTTGAGGTAAGGACCTTTTTTTACTCATTAACATTTTTTTAAGTAAAAGAGTCGACTTTTTGTAATTATGACGCTACTCTTTGTAAAAATCCAGGATGATTTTTTGATTTTTTTGGTCATCTTTTTTCTAGACATACTTTTTACTTTTTCAATAGTCATGAGCCATGTAAGCAGTGCTTTTTTAAGTCCACTCTTCACAATAAATCGACTCACGAAAAAGAGCTTTTTCGCCCACATCTAGTCCAAAGTAACGACTCTGTTCTGCACTGTGCTGACTCGTGCTTAAAGTATCCAACGCATCCGACATTTCTATTTTTTCAAACCACTGACCTCAAATCGAGTCGGTGGTTTTATTTGTTCATTTGGCCCAAACGGTGTGTGGACGACGCCGACGTTGTCTCATCGGAGCTGTATACAATTCGACATTTGTATTTGTTACAAACCACTGACCGCAAACCATTTGATCATTTGGCAAAAGCTTCGGCTCTATACTTAGAAAAGCACAAACATTTATTTAATATTATTTTATCTAATGATTTAATTTGAATTCTAGTGAATCTAAACCTGAATAAATCATATTGTAAGCTCAAATGTTACTGTTTTAGTGTGTCTGGCATTTTGGGCCGTTCAGGTCAGAACATTTTAGGCCGTCCAGATCAGAACATTTTGGGCCGTTCAGATCAGTACATTTTGGGCCGTTCAGGTCAGAAAGTTTTTCCAGTTTAATCAGGTTGCAAATTTCGATCAATTAGATCAAATTAGGTTAGTACCGTTCGGCATTTAGGGCACCGACACTATTGGACATTTTGGGCACTGTCGGCCCTTTAGGCTTTTATCGATTCGGCATCCTAACTAAAAGCACATAGACTGTCTAATCGACGCGTGTTCGACCCAGGCCCTAAAAAAATCAACACCGAGATGAGCGACGCTCTGTATTCGCCTGACGTTGGCAAGCGAATTCAATAATCAAGCTAGTGGCTTCTGTAATATTTTCCCTTGCTCGTGTGTAAGGGGTGCGTTCGTATTCGTCCCAGGCCCCTTGGTTCAAAACAAAAAATCGACACCAACGCGAGCGACGTTCAGCATTCGTCAGACATTCGAACAAAAGCGAGTGCCTTCTGTACATATTCTCCCTTGCTCGTGTACGCTTCCCCTATTTGCAGAGGAGGCATCAAAATTGTTCCCAAATCGTGGGTTGTGTGAGCATCAACACTGAAATTATTTTCGGGTTTGGGGTGAAAGATTTTGGTTTTTGATTGTCAAAATACTAACATCAATTATCGCTACAATTGCTCAGGTGGAAAATCTACAAATAATTTCAATTATTTTGTAGATAATACATTTTTGACTATTGTAACTGGGCGTCCGAATAGTTCTTTTTTATACATCCTTCGATGATGATTTTGCCACAAGTCTGAATCCTGATGTGAAGGTACGACCATGCTGTTTACAGGACTTCAACACCCATTATGTCAACAAGTTAGGTTGTCTGATTTTTTTATTATGTCAGTTAATCGGATTCCAATCCGGTAATCCCTACGCCCGCGGTTATTCGCGACTAATCCACTGTTCCAGAAACGTGGCAACAAAATTGCAATTGTAATGGATTATTTTTGCCTTCCACAATTTCTCGCATTTGCAGGGATCGTAGCAAAGGGGATTCACCCGAGACCAGTGGCCCAAATGAGTTGATATATAAAATTAGAATCTACTATACGTTTCATAAAATCTTAAAATTACTTGAACAAATCTCTCATTAAAACTGTTTACGTGTCTAATGCCAGAATGCATATATTCAAATAAGGCAAACATGTTTGCGTCCCGCCATAATTAACGTTGAACTCTGCGCCGTGTTTCAGCACACAATGGCTTCATCAGGCTGATGAAGTATTCATGACTTTATTGCAGTCGGTGGCTGCATATAAATAATTTCATTTTAATGCCACAATTAGTGGCGAACATTCGGGACTACTTTTGATTGACGTTTAGATGAGGGACGTGCCCGTCAATCTCGTTTCTATAGAGCGACACGCTTCCATAAAAGCTGTTAGTTGTTGGTATTTATTTGATCGGAAAAAAGATCTGGGTGTTCTTTAGCCAATAAATCTATACTTGCTTTTTTTAATTTTAAAACTAAATCTTTAAAAAGTATCACCGACATGTCCTGAATTGGAAATATTTTGGGCTTTGACTGCAGGTCCTTTTGTAATTCGATGTATCGAGTTCAATAAATTAGTATCAAACTATTTCATCCGATAACTTATGCGAATGAAGCCTAAATCTAAACAATTTCATGGAATACACTTTTAATTTTACCTGCACGTGATCAAAAATTTGTTGCAAACAAATATTTTATTTAAGCCAAAAATATTTTTTTTATTATAGTTTCCATAAAAAATCTGTCCCCTTCTCCAAATGAAAAAAAACAGTCGCAATCATCTTATAACTTATGCTAATGAAGCCTAAATCTAAACAATTCCATGCAATACTTTTTTAATTTTAATTGCACGTGATCAAAAATTTATTTTATATATAAATATCTTAATTGAATGAAGAATACATATTGTTATAATTTACGACTCTCTTCTTTCTTCTTTTTCTCTTCTTCTTTTCTTCTTCTTCTTCTTCTCTTCTTCTTCTTCTTCTTTTCTTCTTCGTTGGCCATCGACCGAAGGTCTTTCAGCCACAAATATTTTATTTAAGCCAAAAATATTTTTTTATTATAGTTTCCATACGAAGTCTGTCCTCTTCTCCAAATAAAAAAAAAACAGTCGCAATCATTTTCACGAATTGCAAACGTCGTTGCTGATGATCGCATACATTGCAATTGGCCAAAACTATGTTTTACATTTCTCACCGATTTCGGCCATGGCGACCGTAGGTGTGCGTAACAGTTATGAAAAATCACTTTGGTTTTGTGTAGATAAAGATGTTTTTGATTTGTAGTTTAGTTTATTTACGGAAAGTTTCATTACAAAAATATTGTATATTTAAAAGGTGACAAATAAAGAACAAGGCAGTAGTTTTTATGGAATTTTGCCTGCACGTTTAATATTTTTTCTGCGATGTTTTTGGCCATGTGCTCAAAAAATTAAAACGAAAAATTATAAAAAATCCATATCTCCAAAAAATGTAGAATTTACAAAAAACAAATTTATTTTAAATAAACGATACTTCGACCATTGAGGATATTTTTTAAGGAATTTTTTCTACGCGTTTTATATTTTTTTTCTGCGATGTTTTTGGCCATGTGCTCAAAAAATTAAAACGAAAAATTATCAAAATTCCATATCTCCTTAAAAAAATGTAGAATTTACAAAAACCAAATTGATTTTAAATAAGCGATACTTCAACCATTGAGGACATTTTTTTAAGGATGTTTTCTACGCGTTTTATATTTTTTCTGCGATGTTTTCACTCAAGTGCTCAAAAAATTAAAACTAAAATTTTCAAAAATCCACATCTCCATTGAAAATTGTTGAATTTACAAAAACTAAATTTATTTTGAATAAGCGATACTTCGACCATTGAGGACATTTTTTTAAGGATTTTTTCTACGCGTTTTATATTTTTTTCTGCGATGTTTTCATTCAACTGCTCAAAAAATTAAAACGAAAATCTTGAAAAATCCATATCTCTATTGAAAATTGCTGAATTTACAAAAACCAAATTGATTTTGAATTAGCGATACTTCGGCCATTGAGGATGACTTTTTATGGAATTTTTCCGGCATGTTTTATATTTTTTTCTGCGATGTTTTTGTTCGTGTTAAAAAATTTGAACGAAAATCTTCAAAAGGATCGTTGGTGATATCATGCTCTGTATTCCAAACTATCATGAAAAAATATCATTTTTTTGCAACTATTTGGCAATGGAAAACATGTTTCACGTTAAAGAATCTATAACTGCTCTTTCTCTTAGGACCAACTCAAAATATTGGGACGCGGCATTCTTGATTTTTGCAGAAATCAAATTTTGATGGATTTTAAAAGTTTGGAACTTGTGGCAATTGTTTTTATACTTTTTCAAACAACTTAGAAAGAATATGCACAAATTGGAAAAATGTAAACTACTCCATCTCTTGGGTTTAACTTAAAATCTGGGGACGCGGTGTTCTCGAATTTTTGCAGAAACATCAACCAGAATGATTTTTTGATAGATTTTAAGAGCTTCGAACTTGTGTCAATTGTTTTTATGTTTTTTTAAACAAGCTGGAAGATGCTCAAATTGAAAAGGTAAACTGCTCCTTCTCTTGGGATTAACTCAAAATCTGGGAAAGCGGTGTTTTTGATTTTCGCAGAAACATCAAGCAGAATTAATTTTCGATAGATTTCAAAAGTTTTAAACTTATTGCAATTGTTTTTATATTTTTTCAAACAAGATGGAAGATGCACAAATTGAAGATATGTAAACTGCTCTTTCTCTTAAGACTAACTCAAAATCTGGGCACGCGATGTTCTTGTGTTGTACAGAATCATGAAGCAGAATCAATTTTCGACAGATTTCAATAGTTTGAAACTTGTGGCAATTGTTTTTATATTTTTTCAAACAAGCTAGAAGATGCACAAATTGAAAAAGTAAACTGCTCCTTCTCCTAGGATTAACTCAAAATCTGGGAACGCGGTGTTCTCGATTTTTTGCAGAAACATCAACCAGAATTAATTTTTGACAGATTTTAAAAGCTTCAAACTTGTGGCAATTGTTTTTATGTTTTCAAACAAGCTAGAAGATGCACAAATTGAAAAAGTAAACTGCTCCTTCTCTTAGGATTAACTCAACTCAAAATCTGGGAACGCGGTGTTTTCGATTTTTGCAGAAACATCAAGCAGAATCAATTTTCGATAAATTTCAAAAGTTTCAAACTTGTTGGAATTGTTTTTGAATTTTTTCAAACAAGCTAGAAGATGCACAAATTGAAAATATGTAAGCTCCTTCTCTTAGAATTAACTCAAAATCTGGGAACGCGGTGTTCTCAATTTTTTGCAGAAACATCAACCAGAATGGATTTTTGATAGATGTTAAAAGTTTCAAACTTGTGGCAATTGTTTTTATATTTTTTCAAACAAGATAGATGCTCAAATTATGCTTGTTTATTATGTGCTTTATTATTATCCAGTCTTTCTGAGCTTCAGTTACCTGCTCAAATGAAAACTGTTAATGCTGCTGCGAAAAAATGAAAGATAATAATTGGTTCATTCTATTTAGAAAATTCTAAATTAAGATCTACGCAACAGGAAAGTGTCACATTTTTAACATTTTTGTTTTACATTTCCGCGTCTAGGTAAAACATAAAAATAGCTTCAAACTTAACGAATGCCCTCTCCTCATTGTCGTCTGGCTACACGTGCAGACAGTTTTGCCTTGGGGTGCGTGCCCGCGCACATTTCTCAGAACACGTGAGCGTCTGCTACAAAAACTGTTCTAAGTGAGCTCGAGGACTTTTCTGTCGTACTTTGATGTGTGCAATCAGATACTTACTCTAGGATTGAACGACCTAAAGGCAACATGCAACGTGCAGAAGCAGAAAAAATGGTACTTCACACCGCCTTTATAATTTCAAATCTTTATCTCATCCAATTTTATTGTCAATTTTTTATAAATGACATTTTTAAGATTTTTCTTTATAAAAAAATTAATTTATCGAAAGTAAAACTTTTTTCTTTAAACTTAACGAATGCATTTTGGTGATGCAAATTTAATGGTGACGCCGGTCTCACGCACCGGGGTTTTCAACTGAACATTTTTCGAAACGTGTTACTAATAGTTCATGTTTTTTTTTTAATTTATGCTCGTTGACAATAAAACAAAAAAAATAATCAATTTAAGCTCTGCAATGCGGCAGCTACTCCAAATTGCAACAAAAAACAATAACGGAGAATAAAGTTATTCGACACACCCGGTCTCACAGACCAGTAGGGTCACTATTGGCGGGTAAAGATTAATACAGGACAAATACGACTGCTACTGTCAAATGTATTAAGTAGAGATGCGTAACTCAAGAGTGAGTTTATTTACAATTTAAGTTATAGTTACAAATCAGTTGTAACTGAAAGTAGGCCAATTTTCTGTTTCCTCAACCCAAATTCCCGTCATTTACCCTCTCTAACAAATATTTCTTGTTATGTATCTAACATATTCATGTTTTTTTTTGTTTTTTTTTTCTTTATAAATTGTTACTAACCCGCTCAGTTTAACTACATTCCAGCGACGTATATTCTAAATTAGTATTAAAATATTTAATTTAAGAATCAAAAATTGATTTTTCTGATAATTGAAGGTTTCCTGCATTTGCATGAGTTCTGTTTTTCGTGGTGGTCAGTCGGCGCAATTATAAATTTATGTGGTGGAAACGGCCGAACACGCAAATTGTAAAACATAAAACAAAAACGAGTCGATTTAGTGCACATTTGCACGTACACCAATGTATTCTACATAGATAACAATTAAACATACCGATGAAGCAATGACGTACCTCTTGCATATTCAAAAGGATAGCCGACGTGTTAACAAAATTCTCGGTTCCTTCATTAATGAATCAGTGGATTATTTACAAACATTCGATTGGGTGACGCAGGTAAACGCTAGTAGTAGTTTAACGGAAATAATCTGATTGTTATTCCACCATGTATTTAGCGGAGCGTCTAAATTGGTTTGATCGGATTGTGCAAATCCGCAGCGCTTCGTAAACGACGAGGTGTGCTCGAAAAACGGCGTAACGTCGTGCCAAAAATGTAAATGACCCGATAAAAATTTTGGCTCGAAACTTCAGCCTCATTATCAGTTGGGAAATCTCGCGCGCGACGTATTTAAAATTTAACTGGAACACGCCGCGCACTAAAAAGATAACAGCACATTTTTTTCTGTCAATTTCGTTAATTTTTGTAATCACAACGAACTTTTTACTTGTTTAAGGTGCAGCCAGCTACATGCCATATACCTATGCGGCCCTACCCCAAACCCCGAGTTTGCCAGCTGCCACCGCTGGGGCTTTCCCCGGATTACCCTACCAAGCCGCAGCTGCCCAAGCACCCACAATGCAAGAAGCAAGGTTGCCATAAATTAATAATTAATACTTTAACATAACTTATTATTAATAGAACACAAAAGATACATCCCAAATACATAAATCATAATACACTTATCTCGAAGGGTGCCTTTTCTCAAATTATTTATTAACTCTATATATATATATATATAAATATATTTACAAAAAAATCACATAATTAGAGTGTTCTATTTAAACGAAACACGCTGAAATATATTTATCTCTCAACGTTGTATACATGTTTATATATTAATATAAATGTGTGGATGACATGGTGTGTTCGTAATTGTTAAACTTGTTACAGATATTCGGATCTAGATTTCCAAAATCGATAAAGATAAGTAATTCCAATTAGTTACCAATTAATGTAAATGAGTAACGTAACAATGCTCAATAAAATTACAAAAACTAACCCTTAATAAAAGAAATAAAATATAAATATTATCAACTTATTATTGCCCGTTACCTTTTGCAGCCGTTCGTTTCTGTTGGTAGCTGCAAAAGAATGTGCAATAGGTGGTTTATAAATATATTGGATTAGTTAGTCAAATACTTAGTTACTTAGTTGTTAAATTTAAGTCTAGTCTATATGAGAAATAATGTGTATATGCTCTAATTTATTAGTAAAGAATATATTATTTTAGCTCCCGGCCTGAACACCCGGGTTATCAATTCTAAGACTTAGTTATATTTACGCACGTAGTAAGTTACATATTCACCATATGACATTATCTCTTTATTTTAATTTATTTATAAACAAGACTGGCAATTATAGCGCAAAGAGACTCTAAAGTCACGACCGTGCCTTTGTTTCTTTGTAAAGCCCGCCGCACACTACGTTTTCTTTTCCCTTGGTACTCCCCCAGAATGATTTACAAAATTTAATTGGTTGGAACTACGGCCGCGTCGCTAACGCACAAAGCCATCAAGCGTTGGATACTGAAAGAAGACGAATCGCAGTATGTGGAGGGTTTTATAGCCTATTATTAATAGATGTAAAACTGTAAATGTTCCTTGAGCTAAAAGTTGGTGGAATCGTGTAAATATCGCACTGTACTTTGATTTAACGAGAAATTTAACTTTAGTTTTGTATAAAAGTGGACGGAACGCATTTTGTACGCCATGACGAGTGGTAGAAATATTCTAGATAGTAGTTGCGGCAAACAAGATTTATTTCTCGAAACAGTGCCTTCTATTAGAGAATAAATAATATTTTTGTGATAGATGTAAAGAATCGCGTAGTCTAATCAGTCTAGTCAAATCATTAACAAACGGCACGTCCGTCCAATTGGTTAGTGCCTTTTCCGGAGACTACTACTAAAAGAAAACAAATGTTGTGACCACTTGCCGCAAAACAAAGGATGACGCCCTCATCCACTAGTTTATTTATAACTTATAGAAAGAAAATCAGGGAAATCGACTAATATAATGTGTATATATAAAACATTATTAGTTCTTTTTTTTATTTTTAAGCAATACCTAATTACTTATTCCCTATTATTATTATATTATATTATTATTATTTGGCCGAGTTAAACTCGGCCACATTTAAAAAATGTTGTTTGTTGAATATCCGCTACATTTACCATATCAAAACCGACGGCTAATTTATATTACCCCTCATTAACCATTCATTTTGTACACAATAATAATTATAAGATTATTATTAAAATACTTTTAGTTAAAATAAATATTTATAGAGAAACCCCCGACATGTTGTCATCATTTATTTAACACCCCGCCACCCCCGCGTATCGATTCTCCAATTGAATATCCCGCCGGCTAATGCGCACCCCTTTTACCTATTATTCATCCAAATGACATCTTGTGGATATTACGAATTCTCAAACAAACTTTATCGGTAAGTACACCATGTCTTTTGTTACATTATTTTGTAAGGAATCTAAAATAATTTATGCGTTCGAACTAGCCCGAAGAATTCTGGAAGAAATCTAATTTTCCGCAATTGTTTGACATCATAGAAATTTGTAGAAACATAAACTAAAAATAGAACTTATATTTTTGCTGCGGTTTCATAGCCGGCCGGCTTGGGCAATTAGGATTAGCGAAGACACAGCATTTACAACTTTGCCGCAATATTTTTAACTACATAAAATATTTACACTCGATTGTTTCACAGATATATAGGTGTAAACATAAGTTTGGTCTGTAACTTTGTTATGAGACACCCTGTATAAATTTAAATATTTTTAGGGCGTGCAGCTCACTATTATACACAACTTTTGTATCAACATTTTTCGAAATTTTGAAAAATAACCACGTGATTGACCGTTCCCAAAGCTCTGAAACACCCTGTATAATCTGCATCTCTAAGGAATACGTTACACTGGCTGAAAAGGTATTTTTCAAGCTTGGTAAATTAAACACCTTCAAATTTATAGTATCCTTGATTGATCAATTCCGCCACAACTATGAAGTGGCAATGTTTTACCAATTTTTTACCGCAAAGATACACTCTATCCCACTACCCCGACAAACTCCACATCATTCATTTTAACGCTGAAATTCTTTCGAATATTTGGTTCGAGCTCCCTTATAAAACCTCTGGATCCGCCTCTGCGCGATATTAACTTCATTTTAAAGTTCGAATATTTCAAAATCGTGTTTTGATTTTTGCAAATTACGCAACTGCCAAACTCGATTTTGATGATTCTAACGTCAAAATGTGGCCAATTGAGTGCAATTTGAAAATGGGGTAAGAAATGTTTTCGTGCAATCAACGCAAATTTGCATTCAGTTCGAAAATTTAAAATGCGATTTTTTATCATTTTTTAAACTGCACAAGCTTGTGACGCCTTAGCAAAAAAAATTCGAAAATGTAAAAAAATCGAAAAATCTATTTTTTTAATAATTATCGTAGACCATTTAAGTAAAAATTAGCTAGTCACCATGAACATTTTAGAAAATTTAAAAAAATAATTGATTTTTCAGACTTTGATCGGCCGTAGCGGCTAAACGAAAACTCCAAATTGAACACGGTTTGCAAATCTGAGCTCCTCGTACGTCAATTAGTCGGATTAGAGATTTTTAATTTTTGATGAAAACGTGAAAAAAGGGTTCGGTGACATATGCGCACAGGAAGACTGCTCACGCTAAAACTGCGCACAGAAAACTGCGCACAGCGAAAACTCCGCACACGAAAACTTCTCACACGGAATAATGCTCACAAGGAAAACTCCGCACAGTGATAATTGCGTACACGAAAATTGCTCACACGGAAAATTACTCACTTTTATCAATCCTCACAGGGTGCGCACAACAAATATTTTTGCTGTAATTATTACATTTCACATTAATTTAAAAGCAACAATCTACTCTGTTTTTAATTAAAAGTATAAATGTCTACTATATTAATTTGAATAAACAATTTAATGATAATGCCATCACAGGTATGTTAAATTTATTTATTTTTAGTTTTATTAAGGTTTGATCATTGAAGATCTAGATTAGAATTAAATTTTACTGGGTCTATAAGCATGTGTTTGGAAGATTCTAATAGAGGGTTGTAACACTCCAAAGCTTATACTACATTTACGGTACAGAGCGTGTATTAATAATTGATGATTCTGCTGTTTCGTATATTTTAATTTTCACAACTTCTCTGCCTGATCAAATGAAAATATTTTAAAATCCAGTGAAGGGGTGTAAATGGATTTTCACGAAATCATAATCTAGAATGCTTTCCTAGTTATTCTAGAAAGTTTAACGTCGATGGCTATTATTTTTCTATTTTTTTCGAGCCGGCGAGCTTGCTAGAAATTTTGACCAAATGAAAGTATTTCAAATTCCAGTAAATTCAAAAATTAAAATTCAAGAATAACACTCTGTCGCGCTGTTAAAACACCGAATAAACTCACCGGTGGAACTGGAAAATTTTGCCAGGTGCGAACCGCCGAATCATTTGACCTTTGCCCCGGAGGCAATTAGTATCCGGCGTAGATGTTTGCAAAAAACACATTCTTTCGTCGTCTGTTATCAATCCTTATCCACGATGCATGAACGCATTCCAGATTAAATCTCTTTTTAGTCGTTGAAAACCGTTCGATTCGGCAGTTTACCTTCCACCGAGTGAGTGAGTGTTCGCGTGTTTTAGTGTGTGCAGAATATTGAAAATTACATTAATGGAAATGGATTATCAGTTATGAAGATAGTTCCTACTGTTGGTAAGCGATTAAATGAAATTAATTAAACTTTATTGAATGAATAATTTATTGTGAATTTTTCAATGCGGTTTAATAATATCTGAATACATAAATAATGGTGTAGTAGGGACCATCAGGTCAATAGTTCATTTATTTTATGCTACAATAATGTATACAAAAATACGGCATTAGTAGAGAGACCATCAGATCAATATCTCATTAACAAATCGTGCAGAATCTTATAATTACATTTACCTTCTTACCAAATAGCACTTGCAGTTAGCTTTCTCACCATTGAATGGGTTTATTTTCTGGAGCTTAAATAACCAATTATAAAAAATTTATTCATTCAATGATTAATTTTTTAAATCGTACAATTTTCGATTTTGGTGTGTTGCTGTTTCTTTTCAATCTCGGATTTGGCACTCATTTTTATTCGAATTCGAAATCTATAATTTTTTCAATTAATTTTAAACTCTTAAAACGAATTTCTCCGTTGATTATTTTTTTCTATCCTTCTATGCAATTTTTGTTTTCCCATTTTCAGTTTGGAAAATTGCTGTTTTGTTTTAACCTAAGATCAGAAATCAAAAATGTTTATTTTTTTACATAGAAGTTGAACTCTTAATAATTTTTTTTATAATTTGGCAATTGTTTTAACGGAAAATCAGAATTGTATTGTCCTGTTCATAGATCTTAATCTTTTAAAGCAAATTCGGCTCATCAATTCAATGATTAAACCAATGCAGAAATTTAATTTTGATTGAAATTTAAAACTCGTTACACTTGTAGAATTTTACAAATTCCACTGCAATTCAATATATTTTTTTCTGATTTTTTATCATAGAGTACAAATTTTAAAGTTTAAATGAATTTAAAATTCGTTACACTTGTAGGATTTTTCAAATTTTATTACTTAACTTAAAATATTAATTTTCAAAAATTCATAACTCAGGCAAAAATTGACTCAATTTCAATAGTCACATTGATTGCTCCTTTGTACTTAAACTGATTGGTTTTCGATACACCCTTATCACGGACTTTAAGAGTAGCGAATGGCCTGATAGGTAACGCCAATTTTAAACTGTTTTCCAATAATATTTCAGACTACTTTAAATCTAATTTATCTCTCGGTATTAGTTTGTGGTCAGAAAAGAGAAATTGATTGCCGTTAGAAAATTTCAGCTATCTTCAATAGCAAAAAAATTAGCGAGTCACCATGAATATTTTAGAAAATTTGAAAAAATAATTGATTTTTCAGACTTTGATCGGCCGTAGCGGCTAAACAAAAACTCCAAATTGAAAGCGTTTTGCAAATCTGAGCTCCTCGTACGTCAATTAGTCGGATTAGAGATTTTTAATTTTTGACGAAAACACGAAAAAAAGACATGAGTAATCCACTTGGAAATTTGTTAAAAAATGCAACTTTCTTAATAATCATCGTAGACTTCTTTTTCATCAGAAAGACGAGAGAAAATAATTGGCGTTAAAAAAATTCAGCAATCTGATTCGGAAATTCGGATAATTATTTAATTTTTACATTACAGTCTCACAAAAATGCATATCGGTATCTAGCAGTCACTAATCCGTAAAAAAATACTTACCCTAAATATTTAGGTTATTTATAAACTCCTTAAATGTAGCTTGGTGGCGTCCCCTCTTGCCAATGTCACGAAACTGCATTCTTAGCCGCGCTGATACCTGCTTATAAGAAGTTTGTGACTCGGATTTATTTTTAAAAATAGTCAGCAGTCTACATGAAATACATAATTCATAAGTATGTAATATCCAAGATATCGGAAAATACAATACTTGACTAAATGAGATTATATTTAAGCAATATTGACCTTCAGGAATTTAGGACGTGGCGTAACAAAGGTCACAGGTTAGGCACGTGCAATTTTATAAGTAAAATTAATTAGCATTAACGAGCACCTTCTTTAAACGCTGTTTACGTCAACATGTCCAAACTTGTTAGTTCTTGTACGTAGAAGTAAGCGATCTTTAACTAATGTCGTTTTAATAATAGTACTATTTATAACATACAAGTTAATTTTGTACTTACTAGAAGTGAGTAACTCATGAATTAGTCGACTCAAAGAGTGAACTATTAGAAATGGCCCGATTCTTTCAAATTATGAATCAACTCTTTGAAATTATTTTATTTTGGAGGTGACGACCTCTTTTGTTTTGCTCATCAACATTTTTTGGGTAAATAAATATTTTAAATAATAAATATTAAATATTTTCGTACACTAAATTTTCGAGAAGAATTGTAAGTAAACAAAGCAAATTTATCTAGAAGTTTATTGTAAATGTCACTGAGAGGTTTCGATTTCCCCAATAATGAATTCCCTTGTTAACTAATTGTATTTTTTTATAGTCTTCGTACTTATCGATATTTCACATAATTCCTACATTTTGCAGAGATTAAATCATTTTTATGAGAGTTACAAATTTAAACGAAAATACAAAAATTGGAAATAACTTAGAAGGTTGTATTCATTTTTGTTTCTGAAAAACACCATTTTTTAAAAAAGCGATGAATGTTTTAAAATAAATAAATATGAAACCCCAAAATAAAATTATGCAAGAACTATACAAATTACTAAGAAAGTCATTTTGGCATTTTCAACCATTATTATTCATATTTGACGTAACTATTATCGTTTCATAACTATAAACCAACAATGAAAAAAAATATTTTTAAACAAAAGATGTTCATTTCTTAGTTGTCTTCAATATTTATTTGAATGTTTTCGTAATATTTCCCATATTTAAAAAAATATTGAGAAAAACAAAACACGGTTAAACACCCATTTCCGGCGTATGGTATTTTACCAAAAGCTTTTCCGTTCTTTAGGTTGTCAAATAAAACTCATGTTCAAAGTTTCATGTTAATTTCTGTATTAGTTTTTGAGATACAGCGCGCACTGATAAACACACACACACAGTCACAACTTTTTTTTCAAAAATTGTTGAAATGGCATCTAGGAAACCCAAAACGGAATTTGCGTAAAAAAAATTTGAAAAAATTTTCACGATCACAATACTTTATCGTACTTCGTAAGGGATAAAGTAAAAAAAAATATAAGCATTACTAATATCTTTAGTGGGATCTTAGCATTCATATTCGACGCAGCTATCGTATAACCACGGTCATGAATATTTGTAATAAAATTATGACCCGCCCATAATTTCTAATATAATTTCCGAAAATGAACGTATTAAGAGCTTAACTTTTCCTTGGAATTTCCATCTCGCCCCCTTCTAATTTGAACTAATTTTTTTCCGAAATCCTCTCGATTAACGTGGCAACGGCCGTTGAACTTTCACCTCCGACAGCTGTGCACGTCTCGCGCCGGTATTTATAAATCCGGAAAAATATTTCCGAAAAAACAATCACGACGGAATGAATCTATAAAATGTTAATGCAGGAACCGCGGCGGGATTTCGCCCCCGAGCGAATCGGCATCATTTTTAAGCGCGGCCGCCGTTTTCCCGAAATCAGCGGATTAAGTGGAAGTCACCATTTAACCGCCCCCAAGGAAAGTTGGGGATTATTTTACGTTTAAGGGACTCTCTTTATCCGTCGATGCGGAATAATTCGAAATTACGCTGTAAAAAGTCCTTAAGTCGAGGTCTCCAGCTAATTCCTTCTTTTTCAAAATTTATGACGGTGCGCGGAATGATTATAACATAAATCCCCTGGCAAACATCTATCTGGATATTCATTTTTCATTAAAATAAATTCCGCGGAATCGCGATCCGTAAATTAAGCCCTTATTAAAATATTTCAATTAGTGGATTTTAAGACTCGGATCTGAAAAGGCACAAATATACACAAATCAACCGGATAAAGAATTGAATTAAAATTAATAAGCATAAATGAAAATTATGTTGCCTAGTAACTAGCAATTGCAAACTGCGGATTTAACACACTTGCCTGTAGCAACAATACACCTCCTGTCCATCATTCAATCCTGATCCAAGCGACGGCTTTTCCTTTGTACAATAACAATTGAAGCGGGATTATTAATGGCGGTAATAAACACTAAATTGTTTATGAACATTTCTTTTCAAATTTCGCAACGAATACGAATTCTATTTATTCGTAAGGGAATAAAATACATTTTGAGTTTATCGCGGGCTGCAAGCGTAAACTCTGCATGGGATTAGATACATAAAACAAAATCAATACGAATTACACATAAATCAAGAAGGGTGTCGACGATGGCACATCCCCTTCTTATTAAGTAAGTTTTCGTGCCGCGGTTATGATACGAAATTACGAATTGAATAACAGGATAACATAAAATGACTCAGGGTTTGTTGTTTATTCCGCAGGTGGACTGGATTATTTACGTTTTATAAACAAATGTACAAATTTAAATAAACATATTTTCGGTATGAATTACGAAATTAATACATCAAGAAGTTGATGTAATTGTAACCATTAAATGTTTCGAAATTATTTAGACAATAATTTAACACAATAACTACACGTTGTTAATTGATTCAAAATCAAAATAAAAATGCTGATGATCGTACATCATAGATATCAAACTACACTTTAGCTGTGGATGGCAGTGTAATTTTAGTAAATGAATTATTTACCATCTTTAGGAGAATTATCCTAAATTCTCCAATAAATTAAAGTGGGTGATTCTTCTAAAACTAGTAGAAACAAAATCACAGAATATTATAGGTTATACTATAGTAAAAACATAATTTCATTTACTTACCTATCCTTATATTCCATAGGTTTATATAACCAACACAAATCAAATTGTATTTTATCAAATCAAATAATCCCTAACTAACTTGTTATCATGAAAGTCTGAATTTCGATTTAGATGTATATGTTATGGGGAATGATGTTAACAGGCTATTCACGCAAACAGCGTTAATATCCGTGGTTAATTAACGTCATTTCCCAATCTTAACGGTCAATGTTGTTAATTATTTCGTTATTTCTATGTTGTGACCGTAATGGAATATGAAAATATGCGAATATTTAAAAAAAATAACATGTCTCAGCTCAAAACAAAGCAGCGACATTCAAAACTTTAATCCGAGGTCAGAAAAAGGCCTACATCCCTGGAATTGGCCCCAGAGGCCGAAAATGGCCGCTATAAGGTGTGAAACGTGGATTCCGGGATGACGGATGCTCAGGCAAGGTCGAGATTGCATTCCCAAGCCAAAACCGAATTCGTGGTCAAAAAAGTTTAGAGCCGACTGGGATTCACCCTCTGAGGTCGGAAAATGGGCCCTCGGGGGCCGGAAAATCGAGAATCGCAGGTCGGGATCGCAACACTCGGATTGTCATGTACTTTCAAACTTGAGCAACGCAGACGACGGTGAAACAGTTCCAGGCTCATTGGACTTCAGAAAATGGCCGCTCAGGGGCCGGAAAATCGAGATTCGCACCTTATAGGGGCCATTTTTGGCCTCTGGGGCCAATTCCAGGGGTGTAGGCCTTTTTCTGACCCCGGATTCGGATTCAGCGGTGAAAAATACATAAGAATACACATGTCTGATCTAGAGATCCGAACTTTTTCTTTTGTGGGGCTGTGTTATAGCGTCGTCTGTCACGAATACAAAAAACATTCAGATAAAACTTTCTTATTTTTTCCCGGAGTATTCAAATCCGTACAAAAAAATGGGGGTTCCTATTTAACTTTTCTATTTCTCACCCCCTACGCCCTAGGGGGTTGAGGGTAGTGGGTCGAGTTTCTTATCATTAGATGTCCCCCTCCGATGCGAACAAATTTTAATTATAATTTTTTTTTATTCGATGTGAAGTTTTCGAGATATTTCAATGTCTTCACTTAAATTGAACACCCTGTATAAGTCCATGGAAATATTTGTTGCAAATGTATTAATTTACAGAAACAAATAAAACAATAACCAATAACCTTAAACCAATATTGTTTATCTAATAGTACTAGTAATAACATGGAAAGTTCTTTTGTATCTTTCAATATCCGGCGTGGCACTAGCCAGTGAAGTAGTTGTTTCAATAAGTTATTTGTTTGTAGTCTTAATAAGACATAATTTTGCGTTACGGACATGTTGAATATTCATATATTCAGTCTACTTCATCTTTTTGATTAAAAAAAAACATTGCTACGTTTTCGTTATTGCTCTACACTTGAGCAATTTTCTTTAGTGTTCAACTGGTTGGATTGTAGTACAGTGCCCGCCCACCACCCTTTATATAAACCTTAACTTACGCTACAAACGCATGTTCATGTAATCAAATTTCTTTGAGAGTTTTCTTTGTTGAAATAAAGTTGATATGAAGGGTAGTGGGTGGGCCGTATCCTACAATCCAATCAGTTGACCATAGCACAGTTTTCTGCAAATGAATTAATTTACAGAAATAAATTAAAAAATAACGTTGATACGTTTTCATTATTGTTCTACACCTGTGCAATTCTCGTTGGTGTTCAACTGGTTGGATTGCAGGATAGTGCCCACCCACCACCCTTTATATAAACCTTAACTGAAGCTACAAAACCATGTTTGTGTAATAAAATTTCTTTGTAAATTCATTGGTGATGTTGGAAGTTTAACAGCAGCCGAAACAGGGTTTTTAATTCAAACCTTCAAAATGTCAAAATCCATCCAGAATAAACCTGTTTTTGACACACTACTAAAAAATTGATGTATAACAGCAACATTCAAAATTTATTATCTCTGCTGGAATTAGCTTCAAAATTTCAAGCTGAATCCAGAATGAACCAAATTTTGACATTCCTTTAAAAACTCAGCTGAAAACAAAGCAGCAACACTCGAAACTTGAATGCAAGAGAAAAATGTATTATTATTATAATTAACTTTTTTTAAATAGATAAGACAAAATAAAATGTAAACGTTACTGTAGTGCTTTCTTTCATAATCAATACAGGTGTAGAGCACGAGAAAGACACACTGGAAAATATTTAAGTAGCAATCACAAACAATTTATAATGATGTAAACTTACGATTTCGGAGGTGAACCGAAGGTTTTCTATTCCTTTTTTTCCCAAAATTATCACATAAATAACACGTATTTCAATGCTTGCTCTGATGACATAAACAATATTAGCACGCCATAGACAATTTAGTTCATAATACACCACACACGCCAATTACAAAGAAATAACTTTTAAAACCAGTTTGTCTTCCATAGATTATTGTCTTCACTTACCAGTTAGCGGTTGCAATGATTGTTGCAAAAAATTAGATAAATAAGGAGGAGGATTTTAACAACACAAGGTGTACTAATTTAACTAGAGATATTTATTCAATGATTCACAAAAATATAATCAATATGAATTGTATAAATCGGCACAGTATTAAATAATGCATTTGAGTTGAAAATACTCGACAAAATAATTACTTCCAGAGTAATATACGATTTATAAAGGTAATTAAAGATAATGGTATGATTTTTGGCTCAAAAATAATGGTTTCCAATATAATATAAAAACAATCGTTAGTCGGAAATTAATTAAAAATAGTGGTGATTATTAAATTAAAAAATGGTTTACTATCAGTGTAATTTACAGAAGAACTTGGTTATAGTGAGCATGGAGATAATGAAAACATAGGATTAATTAGTTAGATAACGAAAACATTTGATTAATTAGTGTCTGACTTAACCCATGGTGAAACATTTCAATTAAAACAATATAAATAAAAATAAAAACAGTGTTTTAATCAATAAAACATGGTTTTAACAAGCCAACTTTTTGCCTAATTAAACCTTAAAGTTTCACTGATTTCTTGTTGTAGTGAATAAATCTGCAATTTTGTATATAAGTTATTACGTTTGAGATCAATCAATCTATCATGAGAAACTATTTATTTATAATTGCAGGTTTGTAAGGAACAAATTTGGAATGTCATGAATGCTCTTTAGAACCAATTTCAACTGTATAACAAATGTACCACAATTTTAAAGCCACGGACTCTTGATGGTCAACCAAACTGTTAAGGGTTAGTAGATTATCCCTTAGTAAATAAATGTACATATCACTGTTAACCAAACAGATATTACTACCAGAGTAATTAACCATACATCTATACATTCATCTCTTAATAAATTATGTGTGTAAAAGTTTGTATATCCTTGAGAAATAAACATTATTATTAATATTATCTGTATGTTTTTGAATAATAACTGGCATTGTATGTTTTGGTAACCTCAACAATTTGGTGACTTCAATCACCTTCAATCAGTCAATTTTACAAAGGCTTCTGAAGATGGTGAAAGTTCCAATGTGCGACAGGTGGTTTGCTAGTCCTTGATTGAGTTAAGAGTTGCATGTAGTCTCACTGTAAGCTAAACTTTAACCTAAATTTAACATAATGCGGGCAGTTTCTGAAAAAGTTTGCTAATGCCTGCTATAAACCATTCTAGACTGCGAGGAAGAGATCATGCCTAACCCTCACATGATTATCATTTAATGTAGTTGTAGTCTCAGCACAAATGGCAAATTTTTTGCAAGGATATTTTGAATACCATCCATATCACAACATGATTCAATAATAATCAAGAGATAAATATATATCAACTAAAAAACCTATATTTGTACAAATAGTAATGGCACCTAATTCTTGAACGTTCCTCAAAACTTCTTCAACCGCATTTGATTCTTCCGCAGGTTATTCAACTCCTTCAGCAGTAAAGCTATATTGAACCTGAGTTTATGGTACGTACTTACGTCCAAACGGAAGCATATCTGCTCTTCACCGCCCTGACTTATATTGATCAAAATTGCGTTCGCCTTCGGCACACTTATATCAATCCTCCATTTGTAATCAAAAGGAACGTGCGGTTGTTTTAGCACTACAGCGTCCTGCGCGTAGAGACTCTTAATTTGCAGCGGAATGCTAAGCTCCTCGGTCATTTCCAAAAATTTGTTTCTAGTGTTGGATCGGTACAGGTAACTTAAATGGGCTATCACTTCGAGGATCCTCTCCACCTCGTTTTGGCTGCATGTTTCCAGTAGGTCTTCCCTACAGTCCTCTATTAGTTGCTGGTTTGAAAAATCCGACGTGCCTTAAAAGTTTATTTAAAAAAATAAATTAAAGAATTATTTGATTGATTTCAATTATTACAAAATAAAAACATTTTGTTGTTGGTGGATTACGATGTGCTTGATGTAATTATAAACTGTACTCACATTTGATTAACTGCAGCTGTTTTTCTTCTGGAAAAGTTGTGATTTTGTTGAGGACTTGTTTTGAAAACATTGTTGTTGGAATTATTCGTGCAACTACGAATAGTACATTTTTTCGACTACCAATTTCTAAGGTTAGCAATTTGTTACGTACTCTGGGTATCTTCAGTTGCCTACCTTAAAGATACATTCTAAAATTATAGAAGCTGTGAAATTTAAAAGTAAATATATTAGAATCTGTCGGTATTCAGAATAAGGCTTAAATTATATATTTTTTTAATTAAAATGTTGTCTCGACTCAAAGAGCTAAAATTAATTTGTATGTACAAGTAATAAATAAATAATTCCTTGGATTGGATTCTCATTTAGCACTTGGAGAAACATTGTAATATAGAATAATAATCCTAATAAGGCAGAAAGGCTTTTGGTTGACAGGCTAGCAATAGAATTAATCATTTGTAAAACGCTATTGTAAAAATTAACCTAACTTCGTCTGTTTTCAAACAAATTGTGTTAAATCATTCACATATTCCTTGAAAATGATTTATCGTAATCGAAATTAGTCGGAAGTGCCTTTTATTATTAATTATTTACTTATACGCATTTTAATTATTTAATATACATTATTAACTTCTTATGCTAAATAATCTGTAATGAATGCAAAATGAGAAACAAAAAACGGACACCACATAAACACTTCAGCAAGGAACTTTTCAATAAAATGTACTTTCTTGGTATCACACACAAAATGTATCACAAAGACCAGTCTTCCACCAGTAACCATAGCTTCAGCAAGGCTTCCATTTATCGTTTCGTCTCCGATTTCAAATGACAAAAACGTACATTTTTATTGAAATACGAACAATCCTTGTTAGCCGCGTAATCAAGCGGAATGGCTGCGAGGAATGTGCAAATGAAAACCGCCATTAAAATGTGTACCTGGCATTTGCATATTAATGTGCCACTTAATTGGACCCCTAAAACCGTGTACTGCGCAGGATATTGCGTCTTCTTCGGATTCCTCGAGTGCAGGAGTTAACGAGGTGTAGCGCCTTTTTCTGTTCAATTTTAAAACGCCTGCTGTTTAATGGGTTTTAGGGTGTGTATAAGGAGATAATTCGAGAATTTACATTAAGACTATATTCGGTGTTTCGGTTTTTGTCGGTTTGGATCTTTCTAGAAACGTGTGACAACCAGCGTGAAATATTGAATACAGGCGTTTGCATATTATAGAGTATATGATGCGATGCGAATATCTATTTTGAAACAATTACAGGATGTATTGCATTTGCTCGAGAATGCACTGCAGCCGTAAAACGTTTTATGTAGAAAGTTATTTATGTTACAAATATGTTATACACAATAAACGAGAAAATGGCTGCATCCACGACCTCAGAGTTCATTGCTGAGTAGCAAAATTGGAAAATTATATTGTGTTAAAATGACGTTTCTCATGACCATTCGTAATAGCTCTTACCAAAATCTATCTGAGTTCAAGTGTATTACAATAAGATCTCTTGTTAGGCCAACACAAGTTCTGGGTGACATCATGGTTTTGCTATTTTATTGCAATAATAATTTTATTGTAAACTTTAGATTGAAAAAGTGGCTGAATCATGAATGTTATTGATGCAATAAATAGTTTGCTGTAAACCAATCAATCTGTTATTTCGCTCGCAAGGTCGGGCATTGTGCGACGAACAATAGACCTTCCACGAATCATAGAATAAAAAAAAGGTTTATTTAAATAAATAGAGTAACAACAAATATATTTACAAGTGCATATCACATTTAATTATTTCGACGCCCAGAATCGTGTCCACGGTGCAGACCGCGTTCAGCGTCTCAGCGCTGATGTAGATGCCCTTCTTGGATTCCTTGAGCTCGCTCCAAGAGACTGAACTTAAGGAGTGTACGGAGCTGTTCACGCTCAGCAGAACATTCCCCTCCTGTTTCTTGTTGAACAAATTTATGTGCAATTGGTATTCCGCTGATTGCTTCTTATTTCCGAGGAACCAAAGCCAGATTAGGATGTCCTTGTAACCTTCGTTGCTCTGGCGTTCGCTAAAATTTTCAATTCGTTTTAGTCGATGAAAATTAAAAGTTTTATCAGGACTGGCGGGCCAAAAATTATCGCATAATGCGAATACAGTTTTTGTCCCAAGCAAAAATTGTAAATACCGTACAAAAATAGTGATTTCTCAAAACTCATAAACTTACGAATAAACGACCAATTTTTTAGTTATCGATCACTGAAAGCATTGTTTTGCCACCAAACGGCGTTGTCGGGCAGATGATGCAGATAACTAGATGATGTAGGTGAACAGATGATGAAGATGAAGAAATGATGCAGATGAACTGGAAAGGTTTAGAATTATGAACATGATACCAGGGGAAGAGATTGACTTGTTCACCTTCATGATGAAGCATTATGGCGGTGTAAACATGATTTCATCATACAGTCGCTTTAACTACATTGTGAGTCAACAAGTGAAACAGATAAACGGATGGACGTGATAACCTTTCCAATAAAGCTGTGATATAGAAGTGCAAAATCTGTTTCATCACGTAGTGGCTTCATCTGTGTTGTGAATTAACAGATGAAGCAGATTAAAAGATAGACATGCTCATTTGCTCGATAAAATAGAAATGTGGTGAATTACTACAGTATAACATTGATTGACAACATTGGGCCTCCATTAGGGAAACAGAGAAGTTGAAGACATGGGTCTTTTGCAGCGGCGGCTCGATACGGAAGAAAGTTTGACCAAAATTTGTTTCCTCCGTAAGAGTAAATAGTGCGGCACGAGCAGCATCTCCTCTACGGAAATCCACGAGCCGCCGCAGGTCTTGGGAAGTGATGCTCCCAAAGCATTTAAACTAAACATTACAGTGAGTCAGTGACGGTTCGCGGGTTTTTTTTCTGGTACGGCTGAGGAACAAGAGGTGGTAATACAGAGAGGTGCGGTCACGCAGCCAGCCGTCTCTGCAACTGACCCTACCTATCTGTATTACCATCTCTTGTTCTTCGGCCGTACCAGAAAAAAACCCGCGAACCGTCACTGCAGTGAGTGTACTTTTCGCTTTTCCACTGTCAATTTTGTATACATTTTTAGCCTCTTCTTCATTCAAAATTCTTGATGGGTCATTAATGATGTCAGAGTAATTCTAATCGGAAAGATAGGAATAAATATCTTTGAATCATTTTTTAATCATTTATCACTTTCACTAATGTTTGCAGAATGTTGCTTGGTGAATGCTTTGTAGCAGCCTTTTCCGAGAAAGTTGTTATTAAATGGATTACTTCTGGATTTATCATCAAAAAATTGTTTTACCGAAGCTTGAACATCTTCCTCTATTCGCGGGAAATATTTTCGGTGACATTCCTTAAACTAATCAACTAAAACACATTCCTCTTCGGATGTTAGTATTGTGGAAGGTCTATGTCCAAATTTCCTAACTTTCGAAATATTCTAAATTGTAAGGTAGAACGATGAATATTATTCAATTTTGTTGCCTCTTGCTTTTGCATTCCATGGAGAGACAATTGTTGTAGCAAAAGATATGCATATTCATCGGGTGAAGATATGATTGCAGTATTAACCCATTGCACTCGAGCGGCGCCGTTACAGCGCCCAGGCGATTTGATGCGTCCGCTCGAGCGGCGCTGCTACGGCGCCCGGGAGGTGTGATGCATCCTAACTTAACCCAACCCTACCTTACCTAACCCAATGATTTTAAAGTACCTGTAAGTACCTTGCTGGTTCGCCCTAGTGAAAAAGGCCTCGAGTGCAAAGGGTTAAAAGTGTACCGAAACGCTAATGACAAAAACAATCACAATCCAACTTTGTTTCAATAAATTTCCTTTCGAAAATATTCCCCTGTTTATACATAAATCGAAATTTAAACTCGATTACCTGATGACCAAACGTGGTATTTTCCTCTGTTTATAACTTAAATCAGGAATATCTGATGCGATAATTAATGTTTATTAGCTATTAATAGGCCTGCTGTAGGGGATTGTTTACGAATACGATTTTCATTAATTAGAGCGCGTAAATATTGCAGTAAGAATGAAGCCGAAGCCAAGGCGAACGGGTGAACTTATTTTAGTGGGCCTTCTAAAAAACGTACTTTTCATTAATGATCTTCAGGTAAAACTGGTGGTCCCCGAAATTGAACACGAAGGTGTCGTTCTCTTGGAGTGAATGTAGCGATATCCTGGTTTTGGGATTGAAGTACTGTATCAGAGGTCCATCATGGTTATTTTGGAAGTGATGCAATAATTCGCCTCCTACGGTAATTAAGCATGATTCATTAATTACTGCTGGTGACGCGCCTACCTTTAATTAAACAATTCATTCGAAACTATTTCATTTTAGAAATTGCGAACATCCTTGATCAAAAAAACTGCAAATAATTAATCGTCTGTAAACAATTAATATGTATAGATTAAAATAACAACCTTAAACCAAGTACTATTTGTAACCTTTCAAGTGTAATTTGAAACAAAAACATTTTTTTGCACTCGTGTCATAAAACAAATTTTTATAATTCTTTCTTGAAGCCTTAATCTCATTCGATTAGTACACATTTCAAGTTATTACAATATTTTTTACATCACAAAATGGTCATAAACAAGCGAGTTTGAAGTAATTCCGCGAAGGGCTTACAAAAAAGACCTTTTGCGGTGCCAATCGCCATTTTGGACTGGATCATCTTAGATAAAAAAAAAGCTTCGGGAATCTTAAGTAAATTGCATTAATGTGTGCTGGATCGAAGCTTTTTGTAACATTTCAATTTTTAACAAAATGGCGGACAGTTAAACAAATTTTTTTTTTGGCAAGACAAACGTTCGTTTTTTGGCTGTATAAAAAAAATAATTAACAGAATGAAAAAAAAACACCGATCCAGCACACACCAATGCAATTTAATAACGATTCCCGTCGGTTTTTTTTATCTGAGATGATCCAATCCAAAATGACGATTGGTACCACAAGAGGCCTTTTTTTGTTGACTTCAAACTCGCTTGTTTGTGACTATTTTGTGATAGTCTAAATTTCTAAAAACTTGAGATGTGTAATAATCGAATAGAAAAGGAATTGTCAAACAATATTTAAACCAGGCTTAAAAAAAAACCTTAGCCAATTTAGTGGTTTAACAGAGTTTTAGTTTTTATTCTAAATCACATTTACAACATAAAACATTTTTTACTGTAAACAGCCTTTTTAATTCTTAGTAAAGTTGCGATTGTTCATATTAATAGAACTATAAATGCGTAAATATTGAAACTGTTACATGATTATTTTTTAACTTAATTGATGTTTCGAGAGAGAGAGAATACCGTTTTATTTTAATACACTTTTACGAATGACCTCAACAGGCAATTGACTAGAGGTTTTTCAGCCTCTGATGTTTCGATTTTAGATCAATGTAGGTCCATAATTTGAATTGTTAAAAATGGTCTACTATCAAAAAATCTATGGGTTATTAAAACATGATACAATTAGAAAAGAACAAACTGGTATTTGTTAACAAATTGTAAGAAAACCCATATTTTTTTTAAACGCCTGAAGTAAGTAATAAAGTAATAAAATGTAAATAACTAATTTAAATAACCGCAAATCTCAAAATATACATGACTAAATATTAACAAATAAATCCCAAGCAACGATTACGACATCCAATATAAAAAATTACGTGTAGGACTTACCTTTAATCAACGCGGAGCAATTAAGTTTGTACGGACAGTGAAAAAGCACACCCTCGTGGATACGCGGCACCGAAAAGGTGATCTGATTATCCAGCGACTCGTACGATCCGTGGTAGGACATTGGCCTGTCTGCCGATTGATTTTTATTTTGTACATTAGTGCGACTTAATCCGTTTATTGAACCTGTCCGTGAGATGCTCGTGGTCCGGGGATTGAAAATTTCGCTGGAGGAAAGAGATTTCGATTTCAGGCCCGTGTCAAGGAACTCCCCGTCGACGGTGAGGCTGTTGCATGATGCGTTTTTGGCGGAGAGGTTGTCGACCGACGACGATTTTCCGATGAGCCGGGCGAGGAATTTGCTGGTGTGGGCAGGTGTGACTTTGATCCCCGGCACTTTCTTGTTCTTTATCTTGAAGATTTGCTGCATTTTCGCCGTGCGCGCTTCGTGGGAGTCTTCGCGCAGCTCGAACGCTTCGGTGATCGCGGTGTAAACCTGGGTGGAAAAATAAAGGAAAATTTATTAGACTAGAACTGTAATCAGAGATATCTGCGGTCCGCTAGGTAATTATCGCCGATTTCTTGTTAATTCGTATTGTCATTCTAGAAAGTTGATGTACCTGATCAGCAAGCAAAGATCTACCCCGATTCAAACGTATCCTGCAAACGGGACATCTTTCACTTTTTGTCCTGCAGCGCATACAAATTAGGTGTCCGTTGTCGCATTGGTAGGTAGGTGAAACCGCGGTGTCCAAACATACCGGGCATTCCAGGAATTGGAGGATGGACGACATGCAAGCCGAGAGTCGCTGTAAATTGTTGGGCATTGGGCCGCAGCACAGCGCCTGAAATATGGTAATTCCCTACTTAATTATAATCTTATCACGCATACGTCCTGTACTGGCCTACTGAGTAATCAACAATTAATCACTTCCTCTAAACGGTTTACATCGTCTGTGGCCCACTACATATCACATCTGATGTTTTACATTAATTCCTATGTGCTTACCTCGGGTGAGCACTGCGAGTACACACCGGCATTCCACAGCAGGAGAGAAACTTGATTAGGGTGCGCCCGAATCAACTGAGCCACTTCTGAAACCCTTTGTCCAATAACGTCCTCTCCGTTAACTTCCAGTAAACAATCCCCGGGCAGCATCTTCACTAAATGCGCCGCGGATCCTGAATCTATTCCACCGATCCAAGGATACGGGTCCCATTTGCTCCTAGTCAAGTGGAACCCCAAGCTCCCGGACGCGGGCTTCTCAAGCTCCACCAGCCGCACCGAGGGACTGTAATGGTCCTCGCCATCTGTGTCTGTCAACATTTCCCACAGTTATAAACGTCCAGAAACTTTCATCTTGCTTTTTACCTTAACTTCGTATACTTCAAGGCCTGTTTGGGACATTAAGCTATCGGCTCTTGATTACCTTCAAATCTATCTAGCCGAGCACACATGTCCGTGCCTCTAGACACATTAAATGCAGTTTAGATAAAATGTATTAAACGCTCGTGACTTGCCCACACTACAAGTCGACATTGGAATGTGCTCAACCAGAAGAAGACCTGATGGTCATGTTTTCCAACTATCCGCAGGCTTGATTACCTTCACCTGGTTCGGAAGGTGACGCTGCGACCTTACACACTACCACGTACGTTACTTATCTCGCCAGAAATTTATACACGAAAAATACACATTTTATTATAAAACCAAACCCATCGTAATATATGAGTTATACGGGGGTTGGGCAAATGTGTCGGAACATCTGATTTCTGAGTAAACGTCTGTTGTTTTCTTATTACTTTTTAAGGAATTGTTTATAGTTTTATTTATTTTATTCAGATTTTTTGGCTGTTTTTTAAATAGATCACCCTGTATATTTTTACATTTTATAGGGTTTATTATATTTTACAAATATGGTCAATTAATAAATATTAATTAAAATAATGTTTACGAATCAATTAAAACAACGACTGATTTATGAAATATGGAATAAATTCAGGAAATATTTTGGCAAAAAATCCTTGAACAGGTAGATTTTCTTTAATAAAAATACACATTTTTACATGAAAATGACTTTCAGTCATCATTTGTTTTTGAGTAATGAGCCACCATTATTTTTTTTAACGACAAACTCCTATTTTTGTTCTTGATTTTGAGAGATCTTTTCATTGTTGAACTGACAGTATAAAAACGTTGCCATCTTACATAAGACATTTTTCCAGTAAACGACAATTGAAGGTGAGAACCCGATATTTAGAATGTTTGCAAAATAACCTTGTTCCAGCGCTTGCAGTAATTTTTTGAAACAACAATGATTTTGACCTTCCATATAATACAATATGGTTTCAGCAAGATGGCGCACCCCCGTTTTCTGACAATTGCTTTACGAGTAGATGGATTGGCAGGCGAGAACCGATAGAATGGCCCGCGAGACCCCCAGTTTACTTTTTATGGAGTCAAAGATCTACGTCAACACACCACAAAATTTAGCGGAACTAGAGCATTACATAAGAGATGAAATGCGCAGAATTAGCCCGGAAAATATTCAAAATGTTCAAGAATTTCTACATGGGCTTGCGTATTGTCAAAAAGTCAAACAGACAAACTGTATAATTTACCCTGAAAATTACCAATATTGGATGGATATCTGGAGCTTTTCTCTGCAAAGAATTAAAAATGTAATGCTACAGAAAAATAGTTCATACCTTGGAAAACAATATGTTCGTAATAAAATTATCATTCGTTATCAAATAAAATCGCAAAAACGTAAGAGCTGCACCTCTGCAAACATGAATATGCTTCGCTGTAATGAACGCCACCTGCACGAAACATATTTTATTAACCCTGGAGGCGTTAACAAACAAATTTACGTACTTACCAAGATAGTGACGATTATTATTTTCTATTAGACGATTCTGGTCTAATAGAAAATGATAATCTCCACAATCTTGGGCCGGAAATTTTACCGAGTACGTACATTTGTTAGTACACGCCTCCAGGATTGATACAAAATGTTTCATGCAGGTAGCGTTCATTACAACGGCGAAAATGAAGCAAATTCGTGTTTGTAGAGGTGCAGCTCTTACGATTTTGCGACTTTATTTGATAACTAATCACAATTTTATTACGTACATATTGTTTTCAAAGGTATGAACTGTTTTTCTGTAGCATTACATTTTTAATTCTTTGCAGAGAAAAGCTTCAGATATCCATCCAATTTTGGTAATTTTCAGGATAAATTATACAGTTTGTCTGATGATTAAAAAAAAAATCAAATTCTATAGACGAATAGTTTAACCCTTTCTCTCTAAATGTGCAAAATATTATTTCTTAATATTTAATAGTAACTTCAGAATTATGTATATGCTGACCATCAAAAATGCATCGATTTTCGACGCGGCACTTACCCCCTTAAAAGGTCAGAATAAAATTAGAATCATTCCTTTACCTACTAGCATTATATTCCAGGTCGTGTTTTTGTTTCCTTGCGCAGTTTAAGAAGCAGTCACAGTTTAAATAGCAGTGATTTAGAGTCGCATTGATTGTAAGTAGCAGTGATTTTAAGTAGCAGTGATTTTGAGTACCAGTGATTGTAAGTAGCAGTGAAATTCGCCTATTAGAAACAGCAGCGACCTGTGATTTTTTTAAAAACCACTGAAAAATCACAGGTACGTGAAATATCGCCCATTCCTAGATCACAGTGGTTGAGTCAAGCAGATGAATAATTGTGATAAATGTTGATTCAACAGCAGTAGTAATTGTTTAAAAATTCAACACAAGTATTGAGGGCAGAAACTTTTAGATATCGCAACGGGTGACAAGATTCATTTAATATAAATTTATTATTCTCTGTTTATTAATTTATCGATCAATAATCATAAATAACCTTTATAACAAATATAATTTAAATTCATGTATATTGTAAATAATCGTAACTATATACCTATAATGATCATCTTTTTCGACAATTTACTAATGTTAGTTATTTCATATATATTTAGACCTGGTAGGGGCACTTATAAAAGTGAAACTATTCGAGAATTTTAAATATTCAGTCACCAAACTCTCTCTATTTGATGGTATTAGTACCTATTTTATATTATTATACATAAAAATATGGACTACCAATGCATAAATATTAAAAATATTACATAATTTAAAATTACATTTCGTGCCGTATTGTTTGGCATTAAAAGTTCTTATTGTTAGTGACATTTTGTTTGGCATTAAAAGTACTTTTACTGTCGTTCTGATTGGCATTAAAAGTGGCGTTAAAACTACCTTTAGTGCCGTTTTGAGTAACATTACAAGTACTTTTCGTGCTTTTTTGAGTGGCATTAAAAATGCTTTTCGTGGCGTTTTCAGATACCGAAAATCGTCCCGAAAGTAAGAAAAATCGTCCAGTAAATAAAGAAATCGTTTCGAAAGTGAAAACAATCGTGATGAAAGTAGCTATTTTCGGCACGATTTTTATTGTTGCAACAATAACGCAACGGTTTTAATTTATGCAACTTTTTCAATTCTGGTTGAAAATGAAATTTACTGCAGAGCTACTTTAAAAAAATTCATAACTTTTGTCTTAGTTGCAATATTTTCAAAGAGTAGGCTGTTTTAGTTGGCAAATAGATGCAAAAGTATCTGCTAACATTTACAAAACAATGACGCAACGATTTAAGTTTTTTGCATATTTTTTAATTTCGAATCAAATTTTAACTGTAATGCAGGGACAACTTAAAAAAATCATAACTTTTGTTTTAGTAAGAATTTTTTTAATAAGTGGACTGTTTTAGTTGGCGAATAGATGCAAAAGTGTCTGTTAGCATTTGCAAAACAATAAAGCAACGATTTAAATTTTTTGCATATTTTTAAATTTCGACTCAAATTTTAACTGTAATGGAGGGACAACTTTAAAAATTCATAACTTTTGTTTTAGGCAGAATTTTTCAAAGAAGTGGACTGTTTTAGTTGGCGAATAGATGCAAAAGTGTCTGTTAGTATTTGCAACAGAGTGACGCAACGATTTAAATTTTTTGCACATTTTTAAATTTCGAATCAAATTTTTAATTGTAATGCAGGGACAAGTTAAAAAAATCATAACTTTTGTTTTAGGCAGAATTTTTTAAAGAAGTGTACTGTTTTAGTTGGCTAATAGATGCAAAATTGTCTGCTAACATTTACAAAACAATAAAGCAGCGATTCAAATTTTTTGCATATTTTAAATTTCGAATCAAATTTTAACTGTAATGGAGGGACAACTTTAAAAATTCATAACGTTTGTGTTAGGCAGAATTTTTTAAAGAAATGGACTGTTTTAGTTGGCGAATAGATGCAAAGGTGTCTGTTAGCATTTGCAAAACAATAATGCAACGATTTAAATTTTTTGCGTATTTCTAAATTTCGAATCAAATTTTAACTGTAATGCAGTGACAACTTTAAAAAAATCATAACTTTTGTTTTAGGCAGAGTTTTTTAAAGAAGTAGACTGTTTTAGTTGGATAATATATGCAAAAGTGTCGGTTAGCATTTGCAAAACAATAAAGCAACGATTTAAATTTTTTGCATATTTTTAAATTTCGAATAAAATTTAACTGTAATGCAGGGACAACTTATAAAAAAAATCATAACTTTTGTTTTAGGCAGAATTTTTTTAAGAAGTGAATTGTTTTAGTTGGCGAATAGATGCAAAAGTGTCTGTTAGCATTTGCAAAACAATGACGCAACGATTTAAATTTTTTGCATATTTTTAAATTTCGAATCAAATTTTAACTGTAATGCAGGGACAACATAAAAAAATCATAACTTTTGTTTTAGGCAGAATTTTTTAAAGAAGGGGACTGTTTTAGTTGGCGAATAGATGCAAAAGTGTCTGTTAGCATTTGCAAAACAATAATGCAACGATTTAAATTTTTTGCATATTTCTAAATTTTGAATCAAATTTTAACTGTAATGCAGGGACAACTTAAAAAAATCATAACTTTTGTTTTAGGCAAAATTTTTTAAGAAGTGGATTGTTTTAGTTGGCAAATAGATGCAAAAGTATCTGTTAGCATTTGCAAATCAATAAAGCAACGATTTAAATTTTTTGCATATTTTTAAATTTCGAATGAAATTTAACTGTAATGCAAAGACAACTTAAAAAAATCATAACTTTCGTTCTAGGCAGACTTTTTTAAAGAAGTGGACTGTTTTAGTTGGCGAATAGATGCAAAATTGTCTGTTAGCATTCGCAAAACAATAAAGCAACGATTTAAATTTTTTGCATATTTTTAAATTTCGAATGATATTTAACTGTAATGCAGGGACAACTTTAAAAAAATCATAACTTTTGTTTTAGGCAGATTTTTTTTAAGAAGTGGACTGTTTTAGTTGGCTAATAGATGCAAAATTGTCTGTTAGCATTTGCAAAACAATAAAGCAACGATTGAATTTTTTTGCACATTTTTAAATTTCGAATCGAATTTGAACTGTAATGGAGGGACAACTTAAAAAAATCATAATTTTTGTTTTAGGCAGAATTTTTTAAAGAAGTGTACTGTTTAAGTTGGTGAATAGATGCAAAAGCGTCTGTTAGCATTTGCAAAACAATAAAGCGACGATTTAAATGTTTTACATATTTTACTGTAATGCGGGGAAAACTTTAAAAAAAACATAACTTTTGTTTTAGGCAGAATTTTTTAAAGAAGTGGTTTGTTTTAGTTGGCGAAGAGATGCAAAAGTGTCTGTTAGCATTTGCAAAACAATAATGCAACTCTTTCCTTATTATTTTTAAACTTTACACCTCTCCAATAAGTTATTAAAGAAATTTCTTCAACGAAACAGTTTTGTAGTTTAAAATAATGTAGATTCGAAGGGTGGTAGGTGGGCCCTTTCATACAATCCAATCCGTTGCTCGCGCGTCCAATTTTTTACCAATAAATAAGTTAAACGAGTAAGAAAGACAGTGAAGACCTTATTTTTTGTATTCACTAATTAATTGTTAGGATAGGGCCCACCCACCGCCCCTCATTTCAACTTTATTTAAACTACAAAATCGCTATCCTTATTATTTCTAAACTTTACACCTCTGCAATAAATTGTTAAAAAAAATTTTTCAACCAAACAGTTTTGTAGTTTAAAATCATGTTGAATCGATAGGTGGGCACTATTCTACAATCAAGATTTTTACTAATAAATACTTTTCGTGCCATTTTGGGTGGCATTAAAAATACTTTTAGCGCTATTTTGAGTGGCAAAGAAATACTTTTAGTGCCGCTTTGAGTGGCATTAAAAGTTTTTAGTGCCGTTTTGAATGATATTAAAAGTACTTTTCATACCGTTTCGAGTGGCAAAGAAATACTTTTAGCGCCGCTTTGAGTGGCATTAAAAGTACTTTTCGTGTCGTTTTGAGTGGCAAAGAAATACTTTTACTGCCGTTTTGAGTTATAGATTCAAATAAGATTCCGAGATAAGAAGGGGAGATGTGGGAGTTATTAATTTTAACTTTGGTAGAGTAGGGAGTGATTTTATGGTAACGGATGAATAGTTTAGATTTGGAGAGATTTGTCGTCTTTAAAAAAAAACCGATTTCGATTGAATCGATAGCTTTCTCTAGGGAATTGATGATGGCCTGGAAGGGATGGGCATGAGATATTAATGCTGTGTCATCGGCAAATTGGAATGGGGTTAAAAGTGGTCAGGGTAAAAAATATCATGACAGGATGGGGGCCAGTAAGACTTATTTTTGTATATTTAACGGAATGTTTTTGAAACTTAATATTGTACACAGGTATACTTATTTGCTTATGCTCTCTTGAGAACGATAAATAATTATCGAAATACTGTTTGAAAACTGATAAAATATGATAAAAACAAGTGTTTATATTTGAAAACCTTGCACAAACAGTTATAATTCGCGGTTTTCAAAAAAGGAGAAAAAGTGGACCTTAATTTAGATGCTGGAAAAAGTCTAATATCCATGGGAATGTTTGCCATTAATGGGATGGTTTCAGCTACAAGTCCAAATTTTATTACGAAAGTCACCAGAACCATCTCCCACCTATAGACGAAATGAAGGGAGAAACGTCCCTCGACTTTATATTCTATCAAACGTCTCTTCGGTAGAGTTGTTTGATACAATTGTGTAATAAATAATGTTCAAGTTATTATCGTTAAAATCATCGAACAACTATCATTGAGATTAACAAAACAACAACTAGAACAAAAAACTAGACTTTCTTAAAAATATTATGTTTTAAAGATTAGTATCACTAACAATACAAGTACAATTACCAATTGTACAAACATACATTTGGAATTGCTATAGCTTCAAGGCTAGCTTTACTAAAACTAAAAAAAAAACTAAAACAGAAAAAAAAAATCTAAAAACGAAAAACTAAAAGGTGCAGACAAAGATCGAAAATGGCTAAAGTAAAGAATATTTAAGCCAAAAATTTTGGAACAATGAAATCGAAAATACAGGCCAAAGATCCCAAATATATGCCAAAAATAAAAAATCCTGATTTAAAAAATTCAAAATGCAGACTACATAAACCGAAACAAATCGAAATTTTTAGCCAAAACAAAGAATATTTAGGCCGAAAACTCTAAAATTTTGCAAGAAAGAAATCGAAAATACATGCCAAAGTTCTAAAATATAGGCCAAAAATCAAAAACCCTGATCTAAAAATTCAATAAAAATAGACCAAAAAATTGAAAATTCAAGCAAAAGAAATTTGCCATTTTAGTCCTAAAAATAACTCTTTAGCTCGACCAGAAACTCGAAAATAGTAAACAAATTCGCCCATAAAAATCAATAATTAAGGTTAAAAATCCAAAATGAAGGGCAAAATATCAAAAACTTACTCCAACAAAACTCGAAAATATAGGCAAAAAAATGGAGCATAAAAATCAATAATTCAAGGATGCAGATATCTTCATCCTTACCCCTTTGTTATTTTTGTATGAATAAATGTGAATAAATGAAGAAATTAATAATGTAAGACATATACAACAACCACAGACCCGAGCTAATACTTCTCGATCGCCGAAAAATCGTCCGCCCGGGATGGGAATCGAACCCACACGGCCGCGCAGCCGGCACAGTATTTGCTTTTAAATTGACGAATTTCCATTAGCGCATTTTTACTTTATTTACTGTCCGACTCACTACGTTTTTTTCCATATTTTCCATCGATTACTAGAATTCGCCTTTAGAATAATTTATTGCTAAAACGTGAGAATGTCGCGATTTGCGCGGAACTGAACAATGATCGATTTTTTGAGTTTGAACATTATCGGCTTATGGATAATAAAAAAACAATACTCGTTTTATATCAATGAGTCACTTTACTCTCGAACACAAATTTACAAAAGGCAGAACGGATTGTTCAAACGATATACCAATCAACAATGAGATCAGAGCATTATCGAGGAATATTTCCTCGTATTGGAAATGTTTCAACATATTTAAAAATAGTAGTGAACAAATCTATGTGAGATTTTCGCTACCATAAAAAGCAAATGAAAATGTATATCAATATTAACGACTTCATTTCTCCTCCTGTTTGTATTTCCCTTATCATGATGGCCACCATGAAAAGCTTCCTGTACAAAAACCCAAGTTATGTACGAAATCATCTTTGAGGCTGTTCAACGTAGTTCACGAACGTGAACCAGAACATTAATGTTAAAAAAAACGACTTCATTTTGTCGCCACTCAAAGTACATAATTCTTATGTCTGATGAAAGAGTACATTTTGGGCTGTTGGCCCTACTAATTTATTTTAATATTGTAACTTTATTTATTGCGTTAACTTTAATGAAAAAAATAAGGCACTTTTTTTAATATTAATCTTATTATAAAAAATACTCTGAGGTGAAATTGGATAAAAACAGCTAGTAGAACCTTTACTAGATCATAATACCTTCTACTCGGTGAAAACCAAAATAGAATATATTTAACCATTTAGCTTCGATTTATGTTAAAAAATCACATACATTTACATATAGTTTTTTGTTACTCCCAACGCTCTTAATCTCACCGAATCCTCTAGTTCTGGATACCAGGGAAAAATACGGACTACAAACAAAATGAGTCGACGAAAATGGATAGGGTAAAATTGGCAAAAAGGAGCCAAGGATAGAAGTTGGTGAAATAAACTAGGAAAGCCTATGTCCCGATAAAAATTGCGAGAGTTATTATCGTGATATTTCTGGAATTTCATGAATACTCAGGTATTATTAGTTTGTAAAAAATCTATGATGTGCATTGTAATAATTTTCAATGTTGTTACATAGTTAGCATAATGTTTTTATATCTACCCATTCCAGTGCAACCAAGTAAACAATGCAATCATTACATTTGTCAAGTACTCAAGGAACCATAAAATTATATGTATATCCCCATGAGAACTGTATACTACATAAGCGCAAACCTATAATTACAAAAGGAGAAATTACTTTAAATTACATTTTCCAGATACTCAGCGTACGTTCGTATTTTTAAAACCTTGCGTTCTAAGGACAAATTATATTACATAACAATATGCATATCATTGTAATATCAAATATGAAATAATAGACAGTATATACTACTTCTTTTATATAAATTCTCTTAAACATTATTTAAGTATTTCGCTAAATCGATTGGCTTTAAAAAATTTCATCTAGAAAAAATTGCAAAAACGTTGACAAGTCACCATGACGGCTAAACGAAGAATCCAAATCGAACGCGGTTTTCAAATCTGTGCTCCTAGGGTGCAAATTAGCCGGATTCAATTAAAATTGGCGATTTTTTATTTTTGAGGAAAACTTGAAAAACTACCCCCCTTCTTACTTTTGCCCAAAAATGGATTTCCTGAAGAAACCACTAGTTCGATTCGGGGTTTCTATATGTCACCAGAAAGTTCCCTTCAAGACACTTCAGAAAATGTACTTGCCCAACAACAAATGTCTGTTTGAAGCCCGTGACGCGTCAGCAAAGAAAACTAGAAAATAGAAAAAATCGAAAAAATCAACTTTTTTAATAGACATCCTAGACCTTTATGTTATACCCTATTTTCTTCAGAAGAACGGGCTAAATCGATTAACGTTAAAAAATTTCATCTAGATGGTGCCATGGCTCCTTGGCTCTATATAAGTCAACACTGAAGCTTGAAAAACCTTCTGGAGAAAATCACAAAGGCTGTTACCTTGAAGATTTCGCATGTGGGCGAGGGTTCGGTAGAGGAAATCCCCAAGAAAATCCCGGAGGCTTTTTCCTTGAGGATTTCCTGTACGTGTATGGCTACCTTTAGCTTCCTCCACGAACCACCACTGCTATGTAGTAATTCATTCAACTAAACTGGATTGAAATTAAATTAACAAATAAACCATTTGTTCGTGATACCTATTATCTTACAGACATTAATTTGGGTAAATACCATGAGGGTCAGTTTTTGATAACGACAAAACAAATAGTGGTCTTGTTAATCAGTTAAATATGTAGTCAAGGTTTCCGCAGTTCCTTCAACATGAGTGATGATAATTCATTAGATTAAACGATAAATGAGATTGTCGTAAATATGACTAAACCCTGTGTTTACTATTATAACAATTAAATGTAAATATGTATAAATTAAATAATTTTTTTTTTCAAAATACATGTAAAAGCTTTTATCTGGCGATTTTAATGTTCCATAATGATTACGATTATTCATAAAGGATTAGAATGTTTATCATCAGTGTCAACGTTCATGTTCTAGGATGAACATGGGCAATACACATATTCCACAGTAAAAATAAAGCTTATATATGTCAATTTGTATGTTCCAAGGTTTTATCTGGCGATTTTAATGTTTAAAAATTAATGCCATCATTCCATAAAGGATTAGCTTATTCCTCGTCATGTTCTGAGGTGAACATGAAGCTTTTATCTGGTGAATTTAATGTTTTAAAATGAATGCGATCATTCCTTGGATTAGCATATTTCTCATCATGTTTTAAGGTGAACATGAAGCTTTTATCTGGTGATTTTAATGTTTTAAAATGAATGCGATCGTTCCTTATATAGGATTAGCGTATTTTTCATAAATGTTCATGTTCTAAGGTGAACATGAAGCATTTATCTGGCGATTTTAATTTTTTAAAATGAATGCGATCATTCCTTATATAGGATTAGCGTATTTTTCATCATGTTCTAAGGTGAACATAAAGCAATTTTTATTTTTAATAATATTTTGGAAAGTAGAGATTTTCATCATACTTCCGGTGTACGAAATTTTACCGAAAGTTTTTCGAATGTTCCAATAAGTCTTAAGGTACGTTTACACGCACATGCAAAATTGGGTAAATGGTTGAATGTGTGTTAGTGTTTACACGTTCAGTGTTTTTGGTATAAAAAATATTGACGAATAAATACTTTTTTCTCTAACTTCGGTTTGTGTTATTAACAAAAAATAGGTAAAATCGCAGAGAGAGAAAATGCACCAGCCTCGTGCAAAGTTTCTAGCACGACAGATTTTATTTAAGCCAATTTTTTTATTTGCGTAAACCTCATGCAAACATTTACACGCAACAATTTATTTAAATAAATTGCATGAGCGTGTAAACGTACCTTTATGTTCAACGTTTCATTAGAAAATATTTCGTAAAAATTTTGAATTCGAAAAGTCAAGAAAACAATACTGCCACGTACTTCAGTAAAGATTATAAAATGATACGAATAATCAATGGAATTTTAAGATTAAGAAAATTAGAAAAATATAATCCTCTTGAAAATGCCCTGATAAGGCGAAACTAGTCGAGAATTTTCAAACATTCTAATATTTATCTGTTTCATTTCACTATTATTAATAATATTAACAATAAATTATTGAATATTAACATGTTGCATGCAACACTAATTTTACAAGACTGCGTTATTATGGTGGAATATTGACAAGTTAAAGTGTGTAATCACGTGTAACGCGTTCATGTTTCAGGTGGTCACCGGTGCCCCCGTGGCGCTGAAAGGCATATCTTTGTTTTCGCAAGATTTATATTTTTTGTCAAGTAGAGAAAAAATGTAATATCTGAAAAGTGATAATGAGGGTAGGTTGCTATTTGAGAAAACATTGTTGCCGTAGCAATTTCGAACATTTGAGATAATTATTTTTATTTGATTTTTGTATTTAGTTAAAAATAGATTTTTGATTTCTCATTTTACTATGGTGATACAAATTTTTTTATTAGAATAATCAATATTAAAAAAAAACAAAGTTGACTTATTTCTGTCAAAAAACAGATATCTTTTTTTTAGTTTAAGGGGTCACTTCCCGTTTTCCATTAGAAAAACCTGATTTTTAGGTACACTTTTCTAGAAAACTACTGAAACGATTTCTCTGAAATTTTGCACACATGTTCTTACCTCCAAAATCAGCATTTATGACTGAGGAATTAAAAAAATATTAATGAGATTGAGAATCATGACATGAAAAAAAACATGAACATTTTTCGAGTAATTTATATTCTTAAAAATCCCGCCACTCTATATGTGGAAATAATATCAGCCATATTGGTAGGTATCGATACCACCTTTAAAACAAAACAAAAATTGCGTTGATATCTTTTATAATTTTGCAAAAAAAGTGTACCTAAACTTAAAAAGTAAATTTTTCAGGAGAGTCAAAATAGTCGCCTCCCTTATTTTGCTTACAATTTTCGATAACTTCTACTAATCGGTAAACTGTAAAATAAAAATTGACTGTCGAATCAGAATCTACGATAAAAAAAAATACGATTATTTTTTTCATTTTTGAGGAAGTGACTCCCTTAAAGCTTTATTAAAACGATTTTATTTGGTGTATCATTGTTTGAAATCGGATAAAAACTAAAGAATTTACAGAACCTAAGGTTTTCCATAAAACACCCTGTATATACCAGTTGCGAGATATTTTTCTCAAAATTACAATTGTTACATGGATTTGCCAGCTTAACCGCCAATTAATTATACCTCATCAATTTTTTTTGGCTTAGATTATTAAAAATCGGATTAAAACCCTTCCAAATCAAAATCAAAGCTATATCCGTAAAACCGTAAAACAAAATGTAGATTTAAAATTGTACTTAAATTCCCAAACTGTGGCATTGGGTCTGTAATCACACAATTATTAACCGATATCTACGCAATAAATTAATACAAAAAATGTTATTAGTTTGCTTATCACTCGCTGGCATTGAGTCTATATACGCGAGCACTATTATTTACTGATATCAACGAAATGCATTCCAATATCGAATTTGATTACGAAGTAATAGTACCTCAATTACGACACGCTGCATTTGAAAAGAAAACGAAACAATGCAATTTGTCAGTTGTTATTTATCTTACAATGGAGGTACAGCATTTAAACAGACATTGTAATTGCATACATATTAATGTGCAATTTACGAGGCGCAAATTGCATTTTAATGCATTGAATGGGAACGAGATGCGGTCGTAAAAATTACTTACTTGCGGAGGCCGAGCGTAGAAAGAAAACAAATCGTATATTAAAATAATATATTTGATAACACAATTATTCGAATAAAACAGACTCGCATCTTAATTTAGTATAGCACTTAAATTAGGTTTTGAGGGGACACTAAAACAACGCCTAAATTGTGCGACTAAGTTACGTATATAATAAGTGTTGCATATAGCAATTGCGTTTTCGATGTGGTTTACGCCAGGGTTTTCCAATTTTGTATTTTCTTTACATGTGCTGCTTTTGGGAAAGCCTGGTGTACGCGATGCATGTGGATGCGGAGTTTTTTTGTAATCACTTAACTTGTTTAATGGACGTGATATATGTGAAGGCCACTCGATTTTCAAGCCCAATACCAAACTATTGTCCGCCCGTTGTCGTCCGAGTGCGCCCGAACTATAATAACACTTTTTAAAGTTTTTGTATGATGTCGAATTTCTTTTTAAAATCCAGAGATTCCTTCTTGGGGTCGAACTTTTTTTTGGCGGCGAGTTTTGCCCGCAGCTCTGCGGCAGTCATGTTGAGGTTGAGGGTTCCGTTCTCTTCGGGCTCCTTGAGGGGTTTTTCGGTGTTCTTGGTGATGTCTGGGATGATGTTGTTTTCCTCGTCCGGGTCGACGACGAGGAGCTTGGTTTCGCCTGCCACGGTCTTTATGAGCTCGACGACTTGCTTGTGTGTCTTATTGGTTATGCTCTCTCCGTTCACTTCCAGGATTCGGTCGCCTTGTCGCAGGCCTGCGGATTCCGCTGGGGATCCTGTATCCACCTTGCCGATGTATTGGCCCGGCTTACCCTTTTCGGCGTGCAGGTCGAAGCCGTAGCCGTCGAAGTTCTCCCATTTCAAAATGTGGCACAGGCGCGCGTTCGGGTTTTTTAAATCAGACATGCTCTCTGGTGCACGAGAAATTTGCGAATTAAAACTCAGTTCCGCGTCCTTACAAGGATTTTAGGAACATCGCGCGGCGCACACCGTGTTTGTCTCGTCCGTGTTTCGGATCGTTGTGGAGATTGGCGCAGCGTCGAACCGGTCCCGGTTATTTGCTCTCACTTCACGGACACTAGAATGCGGTGGTACTGGTTGACTGGTAGTCTGGTACTAGTAGGTATCAGGTCTGGTATCAGTATTAGTTGGCGAGCTGGTCGCGGTTCGAGGTACGACTGCGGCTACGTCCGCGACTGGCCGGCCAGACTAACAAAAGTGGTGGGCCGACCAGCAGTGACTCAACGCGCTCGCTTCTTTCTACCTGTGACCAAATCACCTGGAATCTTCTCGATCATCTCTGATCACGCAAAATCCATCGATTTTCCACCGCGAGTGAAAATCCCGCCGGCAATTAAACCTAATTACCGAAGTGAAATGTCCAATTATATCCACTTTCCATTTTACCACTTTCCCTTCATTCATCCAAGCTCTGCACGCATAAAATAACTTACAACTACGCTAGAGAAAAAAAAACCCTTTCAATTTATAACAGTATTTGATGTGATATACCGACATTCTATTTATTTTATGAATATATTTTTCAAATTAACACTTGGTAAAATTAAATCACAATTTTAAATAAAACTCTTATTTGGTTTAAAGTTATATTCAGTTTTCTGACAAAGCAGAAATGTACTAACATGAAACCAAACAAGAGTTTTATTTCAAATATACCCAAAAATATATTTTTAAGTCATGGTGATGGTTGCGACCGTTACTACGTGGTAATTCATTATAGAAACACTTTCTGGTGTTTTATTCAGTGTTTCTATATTTTTAAGTCATTATTTTCAACAAGAAGATAAAAATAAATAATAATATATAATAAATATAAAATAAAACTTACTTTAAAATTTCCTTTTTTTTGTTGATTATATTTTCTGTCAATAAAAAATTGTTTTGGTGACGACACCAATTAACAATTTCTCAACTTTTTCAAAATGCGACCCGAATTGCGTAGTGTGAGGACTTTCTGATCCACCGTGAGAATGGGAATGTAAAGAAATTAAGAGAGCGCTCTAATTGCTTAAAATTCAATATACGGCGAGGCATTATGTAAAATATTAAAACTAACATAGAGTGGCCAAAATCTGTATGAGATCTAGGTAGAGAAAATCGGATGACAAACTAAATTGTGAAAGCAAAAATCGGCGATCGTCTGTTGTTTTTGAGTTATAGCGAAAAACTCTTTATTTTCCAATTTCGAATTTTATCAATATCTCAGATGTTTATCATTAAATTAAGATATGAGTTGCATGTTCTCGGGGCAATATTTTAAGGCGAATTGAATGAGATTTACGAAATTTTAAAGTCTTCAATAATATACAAAATTGTGTTTTCTTGAATAGAATTATTTTTTTCCACGACAAAATATTATTCTTGAGTATAAAGAACTTAAGCTAACAATGCTTTAATCGTCAAAATAGTCTCTTGTCACTTTGTTAAATTTTAATGTCAATAAATTGTTTTTCAAAGCCACCTTCGATTTTCATTTAGTAAAATGGCTATTGAAACGAGTTTTTTGCAAATAACTTTTAATGTGTTAGGAATTGGGGCAGGGTTGTTATTAGGAAAAATGTTTGTTTTTTAATTCTGCATGGAATGACATAAAATATACAGGGGCTCTAATTTAAAATAAGAAAAATAAAGTGCTTTAAAGTTTTAAATGTTTGACACTAAATTTTGGACCCCTGTATAATTAATATCAATCAAACTTAGTTAACGGGACTATCAGACCTTATTTAATAAGTACCTTGTATGATTTTATTAACTCGGCACTATTTTTACTTCTTATTCATTTTTTTTAAACAATAGAGCAGAACTGATTTTTTTTAGTTTTAATTTTTTTTTTTGCTGATATACCTGAATCGATTTCAATAAAATTATAGGATTATGTAGGCAACTATAAAAGGTACCCAAATAAGTAATAAAATACATAGCATGTAATTTTTAAAAAAATATCATCATGACGTCACGCTTTTCTGGGACACCCTGTATAATCAAAAATATTTTCCTGAAATGCATCATAGGATACAAATATATTCTACAAAATATCGAAATCTTAACTTTACTAACTGAGCTATAGAAGAAAGTTTTTTGGTATATTAAAATTTCGATAACAATAAAAAAAACATCGGAAATTATCATAATCAACACTATATTGTTGATTATGCAGGTAAATCTGATATTGATTTGTTTTACAATATTTAAATCAATAAAAAAGAGAAAACAATGAAATCGATTATAATAAATAAACGTTCAAATTACTTCCGGGAAATATAAAAAAAATAGTAATAAAAAAGGCAAATAAATTGTGCCATTCGACTGTTCACTCCAATTACTGAAAGCATTATTTTTTCCCAGCATCAATTTAAGTTGGCTATATTTTTTTTAGAATTAAATTTAAAAAATATTTTAAGAATAATACATAATATAGTCATCTAATTGATTTTGGTTAACGCAATGCTATTTTTACTCGTATTGTCTTTTAAATTAATTCTAAATTTTAGATTTTATTTAATTAATTTTTGGTAACGTAACTTCCATATTTATATTTTAAAATTGTAATTAAATTGAATAGTATGAAAAATAATATACATCTGTATTAGCAGCAACTATACTATATATAATTAACAGGCATATGATAACGTGATGTTAGTTTGTTAATCTGCCAAATGGCTATCGACCAGAAGTCTTTCTGAATAATAGGAATTTCATTGCAATCTCCTCAATATTCCAGAACATTTAATCATCTTTATCCAAAAATTCTACAGAAACATAAAAATCCGTCAAGTACTATATACTCCTGAACAAGGTGTCCCTAAAGGTTCCGCGCTATCACCACACCTATATAATATATTTCACTTTGACATTTACCACCTCAGTTCTTACTATTTTAGCCCCAAACTTTATTCGCTGATGATATGGCCCTAATTTCCCACTCCACATATATTCCAAATGGCAGGGAAGAATTTGTTTAATTCAGTTATTTGTTTTTTATTCACGTGGAATATTTTAATTAAGTTAATTGTTTTTTTTTTATTCAGGTGGTATATTTATATTTTTAGGTTATTTTTAGTCTTTATTGAATGTATTTAATGCTTCTGCAACAAGTGAGGATTTTTCAATTTGAATTACTTTTCCTGTTGAATTATTTAACTTTATAACTTCAGGCCGTTCTCAAACGTATCTTTGTTTGAAAATCTCAGGTCCAAACTAAAGTCAAGAATATTCAATAAAAAAACTTAATCTGTTAATATTTTTACTTAACACAGTTATCTGGTTTCAATTAGATTTTTACAGTTAACACAATCATTCATAGAAAGGAAGTATTTACTGATCGATTCGATTGTGGATTATCCAAGCTTTTACTGCACTTAAGCATTACCAATTTGTTCCACCGTTCTGTGGAACGACGATTAAAATCTTACAACCCGGCCATCTGGTCAGCGGGATCAGCGCCTCCCGTGAAGTTATTATACATTTTAATCATATGTAATGTTTTTCTTGAAATTGTAGACACATTATTCAAAACAACATGTTTTTCTTTAGTAGCTGACATATGTACTACCCGATAAATTTTTAAGAAATTCTTGCATCTGTTTTCAATTTAAATTTTATCTAGTTTTTATGCATGTTTTAGAGCCATATAAAAAAATCACGCTTGAGATAAGCGGCAAAATGTAATAATAATAATTTTAGAATTAAATATTGACGAATAGTAGCCTAAATATGAAAAAAAATGGTCTAATAAACAAACAACTTCCTTGGCCAATGTTACGCCGGATATTAATTTTTAATTTTACTATTATCTTCTTTGTTACAATCAGTGACGGCTCTCGGGGTGACTCATGGTACGGCCGAGGTAGTAGAGGTGGTGTCACCCGCTAGCCGTCTCTGCAACCGACCCAAGTTATCTGTATTGCCATCTCTGCTAGTTCGGCCGTACCACGAATCACCCCGTGAGCCGTCACTGGTTACAATATACCGTACGCGCCTAAAGTATGGAATAAATTAAACCGCAATAAAATATTTCTGGAAAAAATCCTTTGATAAAAATACACATTTTTGCATGAAAATCGATTTTCGGTCCTCATTTTTTTTTAGTAATGACGTCAGCCTTTTGTTTTTAATAGACAGCCCCTTACTATTGTTCTTAATCTTGAGAGATCTTTTCATTGAACTGGCACTATAAAAATATAGCCATCTAACATAAGAAATTTTTCGAGTTTTTCGGTTTTACTGAATTTATTCTATACTTCAGGTGCGCACTGTATATTGTAACCAGTGACGGCTCACGGGGTGATTCATGGTACGGCCGAAGTAGCAGAGATGGCAATACAGATAACTTGGGTGGGTTGCAGAGACTGTACATCATAGGTGTATCGAGTAGAGATGGGCGAAAAGACTCTTTTTTGTGAGTCGACTCTTGACTCTTTGAAAGAAGTAATCAAGCATGCAAAGAAAAAAGTGATGAACAAAAAAACATCTCTAGTATCGAGTTAAAGAATTCAATCTCAATCGTACCTTTCTTTCTTGAGCAAGTACTTCAAGATAGAAAATCATTTTTGCCGAGAAAAGTAAGCTGAAATATTTTTGACCGGTACTACATGCTGACATAGGCAACCAGCCTCGGTTTTTATACAAAATACTTCAATATTTCATCATCGTTAACAAATATACGACATCGCACTGAAATTTAAATATCAGAATTAAATATGGATAAAGATTAATTAATTACTAGATTTGAAGGACGAACATATTTTAGTTCATATCGAAAATGAATTTTGAAATTATTGATGCCATTAAGAATCTACGTATCTGCAGAATAAATTCGATATAACGAGATAACAGGAATAAATTGCGCATTGAATTAATTAGAATAAATGAATGTATCATTCGAATAATTTCCATTTTCTTGCCTAAAAAAGCCTCAACAAATGCATGTTATGTAAACAACAAAAATACAACTTTATGAATAAAGTGTAATTATTTGCGAGACTTTAAATTGTTATTTTTATAAGGTCTTGTAGTCGCTATTTCATTTTGAATAATATTTTTATGAAACTTTAAACTAAGGAGGTTGATCTTAACACTGCTTTTTCACTTTATTGTGACTAGTTTCTTCCTATTCGGACATTATCAAACAACACACACAGTGTCACTAGTCACAATAAAGTGAAAAATTCGTGATATCAGTAGTGGGGTCACTTCCTCGGCCGTTTCCATTAAAAAAAGTGATTTCTAGGTACATTTTTCTAGAAAATTACAAGACCGATTTCTCTGAAATTTTGCTCACATGTTTTTACCTTATATATGGAAATATTCTCTGCCATACTGGTAGATACCGATACCCAGCGGCGGCTCGTCATATAGAGCCAAGGAGCTATGGTACTACCTCTAGCGTTTTACACGCGTTCTGAACGTGAATTTGGAGCCAAATAATTTCGGTCTCATCTCGTGCGCGCGACGACGACGACACTTGTCGTATTTTCCGCACTATACATAATGAGTAACATTAGTTCATTACAGAATAAGCATTTTTGTTCATGTACTATCGAGTATATAAATATATCAATTAGGTAGGCCTCTGTCTGATTTGATTACCGTAAAAAAATACTGTGGGATATGTCCTACATTTTCCAAAATGTTAAAAATATAATATTTCTGGATGTATTTGAGAAGTTTGAAACTAATTCTGGCAATCACTATTTTCTAGAATTTTTTAAATCACAAAATGCAAATTATATTTTTCTAAAAATCAAGTTTCAAGTGGTTACATTTTGTTTCCAGCATGTTAAATATGCAATATTTCTGGATGGATTTGAGAATTTTTGAAGCTAATTATGGCAGTCACTATTTTTTTAGACTTCTGTAAATCACAAGATCCAAATACTGTTTTTTTTAACTCAATTTTTGAGTGCTGACACTTTGTTTCTAGCGGGGGTATATCGATTATTTTCCAGTATGTTAAAAATACTATATTTCTGGATAGATTTGAGAGTTTTGAGGCTAATTCTGGTAGTCACTATTTTTTTAGAATTTTCTAAATCACAAGATAGAAATTCCGTTATTTCTAAAAATCAAGTTTCGTTGGCTGACATTTTGTTTCCACCGGGGGTATGTCGATCATTTTCCAGTTTGCCAAAAATACAATATTTCTGGATGGCTTTGAGAAATTTGAAGCTAATTCTGGCAGTCATTATTTTTTTAGTTTTTTTTTAATCACAAAATACAAATTTCATTTTTCTAAAAATCAAGTTTGGAGTGCTGACATTTTGTTTCCAATATGTTAAATATGCAATTTTTCAGGATGGATTTGAGAATTTTTGAAGCTAATTACGGCAGTCACTATTTTTCTAGAATTCTGTAAATCACAAGATCCAAATTCTGTTTTTTTAAACTCAAGTTTCAAGTCCTGACACTTTGTTTCCAGTAAAGGTATATCGATTATTTTCCAGTATGTTAAAAATACTATATTTCTGGATGGATTTGAGAATTTTGAGGCTAATTCTGGTAGTCACTATTTTTTTAGAATTTTTTAAATCACAAAGATGGAAATTCTGTTATTTCTAAAAATCAAGTTTCGATGGCTGACGTTTTGTTTCCAGCGGGGGAATGTCGATCATTTTCCAGTTTGCCAAAAATACAATATTTCTGGATGGATTTCAGAAAATTGAAGCTAATTCTGGCAGTCACTATTTTTTTAGTTTTTTTTAATCACAAAATGCAAATTTAATTTTTCTAAAAATCAAGTTTCAAGTGCTGACGTTTTGTTTCCAGTATGTTAAATATGCAATATTTCTGCATGGATTTGAGAATTTTTGAAGCTAATTAGGGCAGTCACTATTTTTTTAGAATTCTGTAAATCACAAGATCCAAATTCTGTTTTTTTTTAAATTCAAGTTTCCAGTGAAGGTATATCGATAATTTTCCAGTGTGTTAAAAATACTATATTTCTGGATGGATTTGAGAAGTTTGAAGCTAATTCTGGTTGTCACTATTTTTTTAGATTTTTTTAAATCACAAAATGCAAATTTCGTTTTTCTAAAAATCAAGTTTCGAGTGTTGTAACACTGATGGCCACATCACTATTTTTCTTGTGAAAAAACGAACGATAGTTTCAAGCAAAATCGAAATTCTAACTTTGAACGTCCGCCATTTTGTCCCAGATCAATTTTTCGACAGAACGAAGTTGTCGGAAAATACAGAAATAATTGCCATCGACTTGAAATTTTACAAATTTATTTAAAAAGCATTCAGGATTATATATACATGAAAATGTGTAAACACTCCATCCCAAAATTTCGAAATAGTCTCAAAAAAATATAAAAACAATTGTCATCTACTTGAAATTTCACAAATTTATTTAAAACACATTCAGGAATACAATTACATTAAAATCTGTAAATACTCCATCCCTAAATTCTGTATTTTCTAAAAATCAAGTTTCGAGAGTTGACATTTTGTTTCCACTGGGGGTACATCGATCATTTTCCAGTATGTGAAAAATACAATATTTCTAGATGGATTTGAGAAGTTTGAAGCTTCTTAATACAATAGCTTCCAGCTTTAGTGCGTCGATTTCGAAAATTCGTAAATACGAAGGAGAAAGTTTAATCGAGATATACACTTAAAAAAACAATTGGCTTTAAGGGTGTAAGGAAGAAAACGTATTTTTTGTTTTCCGTGTGTTTTGTTTAGGGGTGAGGTTATGTGGACGAAGAACGGTATTAGAGATTTAGTGCATATCTGGGATAAAATTAAAATACAGGACAAATGAGAAGTACACATAAATAATATTTTCATTCATTCTTTAGAAAGGACGGGGGAATATACCGGGTGGACCATTTAATGTGTTTTCAGGAAATATCTTCGAAACAAGAAACTTTAGAAAAAAATGACCCAAACAAAAAATGATTGTATTGAAGGGGGCCATAATAACATAATTTTGTTTTTTTCATAGATGGCGCTGTTGTTGCTAAATCGAGGTCAACTTAGTTTTTTTAAATGGAAACCCCTACTTTTTATTACAGAATCAGAGTCCTTGTTAAAAAATGAGAAGAATTCACTCAGATAACTTTTTCGTCAGAGTGATAGATGGCGCTGTAATCACGAAAAGAAGTTGTTGCATTTGGACGCTGGCGTATTCGAACTTCGCGCGCATGTGTGTATGTGTGTGTGTGGTGTGTGTGTGTGTCAAAACATGACGTCGGCCGTATTTCCATGAATTACAATTTTAAATTGAAAAATAGCTGGAAATAGCTGGATTTTGATGCTTTCTTTGACTGAACAAAAGAAAATTTAGTTTGGTAATCAGTCGGTCTTCTGCATTGACGGCGAAAACGTTACAATGGTGCGGTATACTATCGCGGAAAAGGCCGACATGATTTTCGTGTATGGTGAAGCTAGACGCAATGCACTTGATGCGTGTGGCTGGTACGCGGAGAGGTATCCTGATCGAGATCATCCGAGTCACATGACTTTTCTTCGGATTGTCAACTCATTTGTGGACACTGGCAGCCTAAAACGAACCAGACATCGAAGACGCACCGTAACCCAGGAGAATGCCGAAGTTGATATTTTAGCTGCAGTTGCAGTCAAACCCAACATAAGTTCTTGTCAACTGGCGCGGAGTTCAGGCATCTCCAAAACGAGTGTTCTGCGAGTTCTTCATCGGCATAAATTTCATCCTTACCACGTATCGTTGCATCAAGAACTTCATGGCGACGACTTCCAACATCGAGTGCAGTTCTGCAATTGGACTCAGCAGCAAATACGCAACAACCGGAACTTCGTTTCCATGATTCTATTCTCGGATGAAGCAAGTTTCACGAATCGTGGCCAAATCAAGCGGCATAACATGCATTATTGGGCGGAGGAGAATCCACATTGGATCCGACAAGTGGACCATCAACGACCATGGAGCGTCAACGTTTGGTGCCGAGTTCTGGGAGATCACGTCATTGGCCCGTACTTCATCGACGGAAATCTGAATGCTGAAAAATACGGTGAAATTCTGACGGCTCATCTTCCTGCTTTACTCGAAGACGTCCCTCTGCTGACCCGATTGAGACTGTGGTATCAGCACGATGGCTGCCCTGCACATTTTGCCCGTGTCGTCCGAGATATTTTGAACCGCCAATTTCCGAACAAGTGGATTGGTCGTGGAGGTCCAGTGCCTTGGCCGGCACGTTCGCCGGACTTGACAGCGCCGGACTTTTTCCTGTGGGGATTGCTGAAGGACAAATGCTATGCCGACATACCGTCGACGCCTGATAACATGAAGGAGCGTATTCGCAATGCTTGTGCGAACATCAACAGAGACACCCTACGAGAAGTTCAGAGATCGTTTCAAACAAGGATCGCAAAACGTCTCGAGATGAACGGCCATCATTTTGAGCACCTGCTCTAGAGATGATTTCAAGTAAGTTAAACACAAGTGCGCGTCTACACACACTTCGACCCAATCGACTTCTTCTAACCTGCCATTTCTTTTCAGCTTCCTACAAATTACGCTCCAGCCGGACATCGACAACATCAACCTGCAGAGCGACATGAGGCTGCCAAATCTGTCAGCAGCGCTCACGCTGAGCCCAGAATATAAAAAGCAAAATTGAAGTTATTTGTTTAATTTGAAATTATTATAAATTTTGAAATATCAATTTGGAAATGGATCAAAATTATTTATTTTGCATTTCCAAGTCGGTCGATCATACTCTTGAATAAAATACTAGTTAAGTTTACGTCACATTCATATCCTTTACAAAAATAATAACAAAATAATGTAACGAACATTATTGGTGATTTTAGACGGGCATATTCGCGGGTGCGCACACACACACACACATGCGCGCGAAGTTTGAATACGCAAGCGTCCAAATGCAACAACTTGTTTTCGCGATTACAGCGCCATCTATCACTCTGACTAAAAAGTTAGCTGAGTGAATTCTTCTCATTTTTTAACAAGGACTCTGATTCTGTAATAAAAAGTACGGGTTTCCATTTAAAAAAACTAAGTTGACCTCGATTTAGCGACAACAGCGCCATCTATGAAAAAAACAAAATTATGTTATTGTGGCCCCCTTCAAAACAATCATTTTTTGTTTGGGTCATTTTTTTCTAAAGTTTCTTGTTTCGAAGATATTTCCTGAAAACATATTAAATGGTCCACCCGGTATAGTATGCTAAGTGGCTCTACCTTTAAAATGTTCCACGAGCCGCCACTGCCGATACCACCTTTAAAACAAAACAAAAATCGTGTTGATAGCTTTCATAGTTTTGAAGAAAAGTGTACCTAAACTTAAAAAAGTAAATTTTTCAGAAGAGTCAAAAAACTTAAAAATAGTCCGTACAAGAGGTCGCGCCTCCCCCACTTTGTTACAAATTTCGATCATTTCTACTAATCGGAAAAATGTAAAATACATTTTTTTATTCGTAGAATTGAGTGTTGAATCAGAATCGACGATAAAAACTTCAGAATAGTGTAGATTTTTGTTTGCACATCAATAAAAATAGTATATTTCGTTAACTAGAGTACAGATCTTTACGCAATGACTAATTACTAATAACTGCTGCTATCAAAAATTCGTTGTCTACCGTAATTTTCATTACACATCGAATGTGGTGGCCAAAATCCAAAATGACTCACACGTTCACTACGAAATAGCCATGTTCTCATTTTCATTCCGCGCAGATTGAATAACCAGAAAATCCCATACTCCCATATTGCGTCACGCATCTCTGGATTCCCATCTCCATTCTTCTTTCTTCGTTCGTGCACTTTATTGCATTACAATTTTATATATTCTAATTGGGTAAAATTAATTAGTTACAAAACGCGAGCCACAAGGCTGCGCGCGGTTTATGTAACGCGCCATGGGAATCCAAGAACAATACCAGGAAGAAAACTGCATTGCTATTATTATTATTTTCGGATCCACTCGAGGCCTTTTACCATCCTGCAATTAACGTTCGTTTATTTTATTTGTTAGGATTTACTCGGAACGCATATTTTTCAAAACACGCTTGATTGTTCGAGTCAAGGTCGGCCCGCAATGACAATGATTTCATATGCTTGTCTCAAGAGCATTGATGGTTTATTGAAAACCGCGTTTTATGACGCCATCGGGTTTTATGGTTCTCGATAGTGATTAACTTTGCTTTCATTAATTCATGAGCAAATAAACTCACACCGCAGCGAATCCCCCTTTAATGGACAATAGGTGCACACACGCTGTTATGTTAGGGTTATGCAATATTGGAAATTTTACTTTTCAAATAATTAAATATGTTGTTGTTATTTGTATAGACTCAAGGCAAAGAATCGTATTTTCAAGTTATTACACGTAAAACTGCTAGTGTCATAGGAATGTTGTTGTCAATAACTAAAATGCGATTCGTTCGAATATACTTTTCACAAGTTGCTGAAGAGGTAACAGAAATAAAATCCTATTTCTGTAATTATTGCTAAGTGAGCCGGTTGGCTTATCATTAATATTCAAATAACATCCGTTATGCACACTATTAATCGTTTCTTCTTTATGTTGAACTGACTGAAGAATGCCTTCTACATTATATTTTGTTCATAATTGTGTCACTCCTACACAGAACTACCAAAAAACATGTTGGCATATTCAGTTCGTCATTGCTTCATCAAACATCTCTAGGATGTATTTGCTGTTACGTGTCCCACGTTCCACGTACGACTGCTGTTTGAAGTCTCCTCATCCATTGAAAACTAGTACATGTTTACAGAAGCTAAATAAATATAATAACGGAGTTATATGCTCTACCATATTTTTGAGAGGCTAGAAAGCTGACCTCCACGTGTTGTCTCCTGGGTAATGCTAACAAGCTTTCATTAAAAATATGTTGGTTTATTATAATAAAACACAATATTTCGCTAGTTTTTCATAGCAGTGCGCGATCCTAGGTATTTATAAGATGTTTTTTGATTACTAAGCACTAAAGAACATAAGGAGTTTTATAAGGATTAGGTACGCTAAATTGTACCTGCGATGAATTATGGAGTATGAATTGTGCCTCCGATGTTTTTTTGATTACTAAGCCCTAAAGAACATATGAATTTTGATAAGGATTGGGTACGCTAAATTGTGCCTGCGATGAATTGTGGACTATGAATTGTGCCTCCGATGTTTTTTGATTACTAAGCCCTAAAGAACATAAGGATTTTTATAAGGATTAGGTACGCTAAATTGTACCGGCGATGAATTATATGAGCGATGAATTGTTCCGGCGGTGAATTATGCAGGCGATGAATGGTGAACGATGAATTTACCTAAAATCTTCGGAAAAATTGAGAAAATCTAGCCGAAATTGTGCCAGCGATGAATTGTGTGAACAATGAATTGTGAACTATAAATTGCTCCGGCGGTGAATTATGCAGGCGATGAATTGTAAGCGATGAATTTACCTAAAATCTTCAAAAAAATTGTAGAAATCTAGCCGAAAGTGTGCATTTTCATCGCCCATAATTCATCGCTCACATTTCATAGTCCAAAAAAAATTCGTAGTCCAAAATACACACTTTCTGCTAGACTTTCTCAATTTTTCCGAAATCCACTTTATGAATTTTAATCAATATCCCTATGAATTGTTACAGTGATGAATTGTGAGCGTTGAATTTTGTCTCCCATGAGTTGCAACCAATGAATTTACCTAAAATCTTCGGAAAAATTGTGGAAATCTATCTGATGTGTGCATTTTCAAGATTTTAGGAAAATTCATCGCCCACAATACATCGCTCACAATTCATCACCGGAACAATTCATAGTCCAAATAGTCTTAATTTTTTTCGTAATCCACTTGATGAATTTTAATTCATATTTAAGAAAATATTTCAAACACATTCATCAAAAAAACCTAAAGAAAGCACTTACTAGTTTCTCCGGAATAGTCTTTCAAATTCACTACTTTAAAAAATGTGCACTTTAGGCGTGATTTCCTTAATTTTTCCGAAATTTCCTTAATGAATTATAAATATTTTTTTAAGAAGGATTCCAGACTCGTGTAACTATAAAACAAAAGAACGATCCAAAGAAAGGTTTCTCCAAAATGTTCTACTAAAATCGTTTCTGTGACCGATGAATGTGGACCACAAATTTACCTAAAATCTTCGAAAAAATTGAGGAAATCTGGCCGAAAGTGTGAATTTTTAAAGATTGTAGATAATTTCATCGCCCACAATTCATCGTCTGGATAATTTACCGCTGGAACAATTCATAGTCCAAAATGCTCACTTTCGGCAAGATTTCCTGAATTTTTCCGAAATCCACTCGATGAATCTTAATCAATATTTAAGGCAATATTTCAGACGTACATATGTAGCTATTAACCAAAAGAAAAATCCAAAAATAGGCACTCACTAGTTTTCCCGGAATTTTCTGTCAAATCCGTTGCTTTACAAAATGTGCACTTTCGGCTTGATTTGCTTCATTTGTTGGAAATTTCCTTAATTAATTTTAATAATTTTTTCTAAAACCATTCTAGACTAGATTGTAGCTATAAAACGAAAGAAAAAAAGCAAGTTTCTCCAGAATTTTCCAACAAATTGCAAAATAGGCACTTTCGACTAGATTTCCTTATTTTTTTTCGAAATCCTCTTGATGAATTTAAATAAGTTTTAAGGAAGCATCCCAGACATATGTAGCTATAAAAAATCTACAAATCATAAAAGCTACTTGCAAAATGTAAAATTTCGATTAAATTTTCTTAACTTTTCTGGAATCCTTTAACAAAGTTTTCAATAAAATTTTCAAGAAACATTCCAAATATTTGTAGCCATAAAATAGAAGGAACATCCAAAACGAGGCTGTAACAAGTTTTCCCAAAATTTCAATCAAAGTCGTTACTTTGCAAAATGTGTACTTTAGGCTTTATATTCTTAATTTTCCGAATTTTTTTTATTGAATTTTAATAAATTTCCCAAAAATCGTTTCAAATTTATGTAACTATAAAACAAACAAAAAAATAAAAAAAAAGCTTATCGCCAGTTTCTCCAGAATTTTCTATTAATGTCGCTGCTTTGCAAAATGCGCACTTTCGGCTGGATTTCCTTAATTTTTTTCGAATTTTCTTGATGAATTTAAATAAGTTCTAAGGAAACATTACAGACATATGTAGCTACAAAACAAAGGACAAATCATAATAGCTACTTGTAAAATGTGAAGTTTCGATTAGTTTTTCTTAATTTTCCTGGAATCCCGTCGGAAAATTTGGTTAAAATTTTCAAGAAACATTCCAGATATATGTAGGTATAAAACACAAGGAAAATCCAAAACTAGGCTGTAACAAGTTTTCCTGAAATATTCAATTCTCAATAGCTTTGCAAAATGTGTCTCAGATGAATCCAGGCTGTGATTAATGTGCATTACCCTCGGCATTAGCGTCACCCGATGTGCACCACGTGGGAGTTACCGATGGGATTTTGCCCATCATTGGCCTGAAAAGGGCCGATGGTTTCAGTGGCTGAAGGTTCGATCAAGTGCCCATCCCCGTCAATGCACTTCTGTACCCGCTGGCGAAAGTTTACTTAAACATTTCGAAGGGTTTGGATGAAAATTGCTCTAAATGCAGCCCTAATCCTCTTCTTCATGTTCTGCACTGTTGTCGGAGCTTCAGCAAATACTTTCTCCTTGACTAGTCCCCAGAGGAAAAAGGGGAGTAAGATCCGGGGATCTTGCACCAGCACCTTTGATGCCAATGCCGAAGGTAATGCATAAATCACAGCCTGGATTCATCTGAGATTTCAAACAACATGACGGACAAAATTCGTGAAAAAACTCTTAAAAAAAGCATTTAAAAAAAACGTTTTCTACAAAAGTTTGTATTTTTTCCCGTAGAATACGATCCCGCAATAAAAAATAGGGGGTTCCATTTCTTCGTTTGACCTTGAAAATTAATGCCAAGGTCATTTTTAAGGTCACCAGCATATGTCCCCCTCCGAACTCTACAACTTTTATCTGAAACATTTTTTGCCATGTTGCTCAGGTTTTCAGATATTTGGGGTGGCAATTTAAAATGGGACACAAAATGGGAGTTGTGGTGTGGATTATTGGGGTGTCTAAGTTTGGTTAGTGTTCTGAGAACTGACCTTTCTGCGACTGGACATAGTGGAGTGTGGGAGAACGGATTTGCGTGAAGAGGATACAGCTATAATTTCTTCGGTTAGATTTTCTTAATTTTCGCGGAAATATTTTTGTACCTCGCGGTTAAGAATTGAAGCATACGCCTTTTCCGCTTATTGGATAAAACGTCACTGAGGATTCCTTACTAATGAAACTCGATAAAGTATCAATCTGTAATTTAGATCTAATACAGTGACAGTTTGCGGGATTTTTTCTGGTACGGCCGAGGAACAAGAGGTGGCAATACAGATAGGTAGGGTCAGTTGCAGAGTCGGCTATCTGTAGTACCACCTCTTGTTCCTCGGCCGTACCAGAAAAAACCCCGCGAACCATCACTGATCTAATACATAACAAATCGTTATTGCCAAGACCTAATTATAAATATTATAATTTATTCTTATTGATCTCGACAATTAGCTATCGATCTGAGATGTGTCTACCGAATTAGATGTTACTAAGTCCTTAAAATTAAGTAGTTGAATCGTTCCTCTCTTTCCTCCCGAAGTCCCATGAGCGGTTAAAATGCAGAATTCATAACGTAAACGTACACTGGAGTAATCTAGTTTTTTTTTTACTTTGCACTGCTTAATTTTGCTCTGGGTATGCTGCTGACTTTCTTCTTTTTTTAATACTCAGACTCGCCTACGACTAGCTGCATTTGTATTGCGTTGTTATTTTATTAATTCCGGAGGTGTAGTAAAAAAAACTTGTTTTGTTTTGCGCTATAAACCATGAATAATCTGCTTACACACTAGCATACACAAAATTGAGCACATTTGTTGCAACGACAGGTTGTACAACGGGTCACGACTATTAAAATAATGCTAGTCACCTCGATAACAGTGCTATTGCTACTATAGCGAATACATCATTAGAAAGTAAATCGACCATTAAGCACATTCTCCGAATACTTGGAAAACTCGCCCAGCGGAGATTTCTAATGCAAAATCCGGAATAATATCCGCTGGAGCATTGGTAATTTGATTAACAAGACCTTGTAATACACCTCGTGAGCTCTATCCACTATGTCATCATTTTATATAACGTTTAAAGTCATTTTCCCATGTTGCTCATTCGAGCGCAACAAAATATTATTTACAAGGAAATACGAAAACGTGTTTCATAACAGCGATTTGAAAAAGATGCATTTCATCATGCGCACACGTGCAAATTCCAATAATGAATTTTTCCCGCAAAATGACTAATCGCGAATCGTTCCAATTGGTCAGAAGCAAGACGATACTTATGCAATCGCCCGACCTCGAAAAAATAACAACAAGGACGTACGCCAAGGAAACTGCAGCGGTCGCTTTAAATATTTGTTTATTTATACAAATACAACAATTCAAATACACAGCCTATAGAAAACGGAAATAGAAAACGATACCATTCAATAAAAATATACCGATACACCTATATTTCTCATTAAACGGTTGTAAATTAATAGGAACCAAAGAAAAATATACACCCTTTTAAACTTTGGATAATAAAGTATGTCTCAACTTCGTCAGGTACTAGGATCGTACTTAATCTTGATCTTTTTTCAATTCCGTCAGAGCTGTGTGGATCTTGAAGTGCAGCCGGGACTCCAGAGAGTAGCCGGAGTAGTTCCTCCTGCAAAGCAAAATTGGGCCATTAGTATTTGAATAATTCGGGAAATTACGTCGTGCTTAATTCAGTTTAATTGTTCCAACGTTACTGTGAGCGTCATCCTAATGTTAACTAATAACACAAATTACGAACAAATAATTATGCCGGGAACGTTTTTACTATTGGTACAGTTATTATTTTCTATTTTTAGTCAATAATTACTAAATAAACGTTGTTATTAATTATCTTGTGATACATCTAAATTTAGACAAAAACAAACTTAGGTTTATTATAACAGGAGACTTGAACGTAGCAAACTGCATTCAATCATTGTGTTGCGTAATGTTGGCTGTACAGATTTATCAGGCACTCGATAATGCCGAGGGTAATGCATGAATCACAGCCTGGATTCATCAGAGATTTCAGACAACATGACGGATAAAATTAGCGAGAAAACTCTTAAAAAAAGCATTTTAAAAAAACGTTTATTACAAAAAGTTTGTATTTTTTCCCGTAGAATACGATCTCGTAATAAAAAATAGGGGGTTCCATCTGAAAAATCAAAGTTGATCTTCGTTTGACCTTGAAAATTAACGCCAAGGTCATTTTCAAGGTCACCCTCCGAACCCTACAACTTTCATCTAAAACATTTTTTGCCATATTGCTCAGGTTTCAAGATATTTGGGGTGGCAATTTAAAATGGGACACCATGTATATCGGGTGATTATTCCAAAACCACCCTTTTTCATGCGTGCGCCAGGTGAAAATAGTCTACAAGTTTACAGGTCGCCAAGCTGTGGGTAAAATTTCTTTAAAATGTCGATTTTTTGTCTAATTTGAAGGGACTATTAATGCGATTTAAAATATTTACTTTATTTTTCATTTATAAATGTATTTGCTGCTTGCTAATGGTACACTGTTCTCCTGATTTAAACAAACAAAAAAGTCAACTTCTTGTATATCTTCGTTCGCTTGATTGCCTATCTACATTCTCTGATAACAAACAAGGTTGTATATATAGCGTTGTAATGGCGCGTAGGGGTAGTTCCAAAAATTTTGAAAAAATATCTTCTGCCATCCCTGAAAGTTTCAGCTTTTCGACTTTAAAAGAAAGAAATTCGTCATTAAAAGAAAAAAACCGATCCACCCCCTGGTTTGGTGGCGTTGGTTGGCGTGTGGGGTGGTTGCAATAATTTTGAAAAAATTCCCAATGAAAGCCAGTTATCCCTTCTGGCATCCCTGAAGGTTTCAGCTTTTCTACTTGAAAAGAAAAAAATACGTCCTTAAAAGAAGAAGAAAAAAAAATTGTTTTTACCCGGTTTTTAAAAAATCATATCTCGGAAACGGGGCAAAAATTCAAAAAAGTGGCCCGATCAATTTTAGATATTTTCTTTAAGATTATTTTAAGATATACCGGGATCGTCCAGCTCCGGCGGTTACGGAGGAGATACAACTTTAAAAGAAAGAAATTCGTCATTAAAAGAAGAAAACCGAACCACCCCCCGGTTTGGTGGCTTTGGTTGGTGTGTAGGGGTGCTTCCAATAATTTTGAAAAAATTCCCAATGAAAGCCAGTTATCCCTTCTGGAATCCCTTAAGGTTTCAGCTTTTCGACTTGAATAGAAAAAAATACGTCCTTAAAAGAAGAAAAAACATTTTTTTTTACCCGGTTTTTTAAAAATCATATCTCGGAAAAGTGGCCCGACTAATATTAGATATTTTCTTAAAGATTATTTTAAGATATACCGGGGAGATATTTTTTTTTAAACGTGCAAAAATCGAAAATCTGCGCTCGAAAAATCCCACCCGGGGGTGGGGGTGAAACGAAACGATGGGACCGGTTCTAAAACCTTGTCCGGTTATCTGGGCGTCGATCTGCGTGCAAAAACTAACAAAATTATATCGAATAAGGCCCTGATAAGGGGTGAGGTTTAACCCTATTCACCTTAAGAATAATAATTTAGGTAATATTTTTCCATGGGCCTACTAACCAAATATGCTGTGAAGCAGTGGCGACTCGTTATATGGAGCCAAGGAGCCATGACACCACATGTAGTTTCAAGCTCAATTCTTAAAACCCTTTTTCGCCAGTTACTTTGGTCTAGGAAGATAAATAGTTCTTTCTTTAAAAAAGGAGGGGGGGTATATTGTATAAGTGGCTCTACCTTCAACATGTTTCACGAGCCGCCACTGCTGTGAAGTAGAGGAGAGCGAAATGACTACTTTTTGTGAGTCGACTCATTGCAAAGAGTGGACTCTGTACACGACTCATGATTCTATTAAAAAAGTAAAAACTATGCCTGAACAAAAAAACAGGACCATTTTCAATTTACCCTGAAATCATACTGAATATTTACGAGCCGAGTCATAATTCAAAAATTTTGAGGAAAAACAATTAATGCGTCAATTTTAATTAATAATTAATGTAATTACTCGTTTTGTGTCAGCATTTCGTGATAAGATATATTTCTATTAGCAATGTTTTATCAATATTTACTTTATGATAATCAAAAATATTCGATGCTTAATGCACTGATCATTATTTTATCATTTCATATATTTAAACTTTTGATGTGTAATTTTGTTGAGGGGGAAAGCAATGGAATGATTTTATCGTTTTGTTCTCTTCAGAATGAAATATATTAGAAAAGGTTTTTAAATTCAAAACTGGAATTTCGCGTTGGAGGCATAAAAAACAAAGAAATGTAATACTGTTGACGCTACAAACTTGAAATTAAACTCTTGTTGCGTTTTATATTGTTGTTTTCTGTTGCCTGCCACGTGTTTCGACAAATCTTACAGAATACAATATTCCGTATGATTCAGGAATGACACGTGTCAGGCAACTGAATACAATAATTTGATACACAACACGAGTTTAATTTCAAATATAGGTTTATAAATTAAAATTCACTTGGTTTGTTTCACGATAAAATTGTTTTATTACCAACTGGTTTCGGCTTAGTGCCATTTTCAAGAATGATGTACAAACGAAATTTTATGGATTATATATACATTAGGTGACTTTCTGCAACAAGTAAAGTTGTTTCTAATTTGTTTATAAGTAAACCACTTGGAAATTTGTTAAAAAATGCAACTTTCTTAATAATCATCGTAGACTATTGAATTTTACTTTTTTTTCATCAGAAAAACGAGAGAAATTGATTGCCGTTAAAAAATTTCAGCTATCTACAATAGCAAAAAAATTAGCTAGTCACCATGAACATTTTAGAAAAATCTAAAAAATAATTAATTTTTCTGACTTTGATCCTCCCTAGCGGCTAAACGAAAACTCCAAATTGAACGCGATTTGCAAATCTGAGCTCCTCGTATGTTAGTTAGTCGGATTAAAGATTTACATTTTTTTGACAAAAACGTGAAAAAAGACATGAGTAAACCCCTTGGAAATTTGTTAAAAAATGCAACTTTCTTAATAATCATCGTAGACTATTGAATTTTACTTTTTTTTCATCAGAAAAACGAGAGAAATTGATTGCCGTTAAAAAATTTCAGCTATCTTCAATAGCAAAAAAATTAGCTAGTCACCATGAACGTTTAAGAAAATTTTAAAAAATTATTGATTTTTCAGACTTTGATCGGCCGTAGCGGCTAAACGAAAACTCCAAATTTAACGCGGTTTGCAAATCTGAGCTCCTCGTACGTTAATTAGTCGGATTAGAGATTTTTAGTTTTTTGACAAAAACGTGAAAAAAGACATGAGTAAACCCCTTGGAAATTTGTTAAAAAATGCAACTTTCTTAATAATCATCGTAGACTATTGAATTTTACTTTTTTTTCATTAGAAAAACGAGAGAAATTGATTGCCGTTAAAAAATTTCAGCTATCTTCAATAGCAAAAAAATTAGCCTGTCACCATGAACATTTTAGAAAATTTTAAAAAATAATTGATTTTTCAGACTTTGATCGGCCGTAGCGGCTAAACGAAAACTCCAAATTGAACGCGGTTTGCAAATCTGAGCTCCTCGTACGTTAATTAGTCGGATTAGAGATTTTTATTTTTTTGACAAAAACGTGAAAAAAGACATGAGTAAACCCCTTGAAAATTTGTTAAAAAATGCAACTTTCTTAATAATCATCGTAGACTATTGAATTTTACTTTTTTTCATCAGAAAAACGAGAGAAATTGATTGCCGTTAAAAAATTTCAGCTATCTTCAATAGCAAAAAAATTAGCCAGTCACCATGAACATTTTAGAAAATTCAAAAAAAATAATTGATTTTTCAGACTTTGATCGGCCGTAGCGGCTAAACGAAAACTCCAAATTGAACGCGGTTTGCAAATCTGAGCTCCTCGTACGTTAATTAGTCGGATTAGAGATTTTTATTTTTTTGACAAAAACGTGAAAAAAGACATGAGTAAACCCCTTGGAAATTTGTAAAAAAATGCAACTTTCTTAATAATCATCGTAGACTATTGAATTTTACTTTTTTTTCATCAGAAAAACGAGAGAAATTGATTGCCGTTAAAAAATTTCAGCTATCTTCAATAGCAAAAAGATTAGCCAGTCACCATGAACATTTTAGAAAATTTTAAAAAATAATTGATTTTTCAGACTTTGATCGGCCGTAGCGGCTAAACGAAAAATCCAAATTGAACGCGGTTTGCAAATCTGAGCTCCTCGTACGTTAATTAGTCGGATTAGAGATTTTTATTTTTTTGACAAAAACGTGAAAAAAGACATGAGTAAACCCCTTGGAAATTTGTTAAAAAATGCAACTTTCTTAATAATCATCGTAGACTATTGAATTTTACTTTTTTTTCATCAGAAAAACGAGAGAAATTGATTGCCGTTAAAAAATTTCAGCTATCTTCAATAGCAAAAAAATAAGCCAGTCACCATGAACATTTAAGAAAATTTTAAAAAATAATTGATTTTTCAGACTTTGATCGGCCGTAGCGGCTAAACGAAAACTCCAAATTGAACGCGGTTTGCAAATCTGAGCTCCTCGTACGTTAATTAGTCGGATTAGAGATTTTTAGTTTTTTGACAAAAACGTGAAAAAAGACATGAGTAAACCCCTTGAAAATTTGTTAAAAAATGCAACTTTCTTAATAATCATCGTAGACTATTGAATTTTACTTTTTTTTCATCAGAAAAACGAGAGAAATTGATTGCCGTTAAAAAATTTCAGCTATCTTCAATAGCAAAAAAATTAGCCAGTCACCATGAACATTTTAGAAAATTCAAAAAAAATAATTGATTTTTCAGACTTTGATCGGCCGTAGCGGCTAAACGAAAACTCCAAATTGAACGCGGTTTGCAAATCTGAGCTCTTCGTACGTTAATTAGTCGGATTAGAGAATTTTATTTTTTTGAAAAAAACGTGAAAAAAGACATGAGTAAACCCCTTGGAAATTTGTAAAAAAATGCAACTTTCTTAATAATCATCGTAGACTATTGAATTTTACTTTTTTTTCATCAGAAAAACGAGAGAAATTGATTGCCGTTAAAAAATTTCAGCTACCTTCAATAGCAAAAAGATTAGCCAGTCACCATGAACATTTTAGAAAATTTTAAAAAATAATTGATTTTTCAGACTTTGATCGGCCGTAGCGGCTAAACGAAAAATCCAAATTGAACGCGGTTTGCAAATCTGAGCTCCTCGTACGTTAATTAGTCGGATTAGAGATTTTTATTTTTTTGACAAAAACGTGAAAAAAGACATGAGTAAACCCCTTGGAAATTTGTTAAAAAATGCAACTTTCTTAATAATCATCGTAGACTATTGAATTTTACTTTTTTTTCATCAGAAAAACGAGAGAAATTGATTGCCGTTAAAAAATTTCAGCTATCTTCAATAGCAAAAAAATTAGCCAGTCACCATGAACATTTAAGAAAATTTTAAAAAATAATTGATTTTTCAGACTTTGATCGGCCGTAGCGGCTAAACGAAAACTCCAAATTGAACGCGGTTTGCAAATCTGAGCTCCTCGTACGTTAATTAGTCGGATTAGAGATTTTTATTTTTTTGACAAAAACGTGAAAAAAGACATGAGTAAACCCCTTGAAAATTTGTTAAAAAATGCAACTTTCTTAATAATCATCGTAGACTATTGAATTTTATTTTTTTTTCATCAGAAAAACGAGAGAAATTGATTGCCGTTAAAAAATTTCAGCTATCTTCAATAGCAAAAAAATTAGCCAGTCACCATGAACATTTTAGAAAATTCAAAAAAAATAATTGATTTTTCAGAATTTGATCGGCCGTAGCGGCTAAACGAAAACTCCAAATTGAACGCGGTTTGCAAATCTGAGCTCCTCGTACGTTAATTAGTCGGATTAGAGATTTTTATTTTTTTGACAAAAACGTGAAAAAAGACATGAGTAAACCCCTTGAAAATTTGTTAAAAAATGCAACTTTCTTAATAATCATCGTAGACTATTGAATTTTACTTTTTTTTCATCAGAAAAACGAGAGAAATTGATTGCCGTTAAAAAATTTCAGCTATCTTCAATAGCAAAAAAATTAGCCAGTCACCATGAACATTTTAGAAAATTCAAAAAAAATAATTGATTTTTCAGACTTTGATCGGCCGTAGCGGCTAAACGAAAACTCCAAATTGAACGCGGTTTGCAAATCTGAGCTCCTCGTACGTTAATTAGTCGGATTAGAGATTTTTATTTTTTTGACAAAAACGTGAAAAAAGACATGAGTAAACCCCTTGGAAATTTGTAAAAAAATGCAACTTTCTTAATAATCATCGTAGACTATTGAATTTTACTTTTTTTTCATCAGAAAAACGAGAGAAATTGATTGCCGTTAAAAAATTTCAGCTATCTTCAATAGCAAAAAGATTAGCCAGTCACCATGAACATTTTAGAAAATTTTAAAAAATAATTGATTTTTCAGACTTTGATCGGCCGTAGCGGCTAAACGAAAACTCCAAATTGAACGCGGTTTGCAAATCTGAGCTCCTCGTACGTTAATTAGTCGGATTAGAGAATTTTATTTTTTTGACAAAAACGTGAAAAAAGACATGAGTAAACCCCTTGGAAATTTGTAAAAAAATGCAACTTTCTTAATAATCATCGTAGACTATTGAATTTTACTTTTTTTTCATCAGAAAAACGAGAGAAATTGATTGCCGTTAAAAAATTTCAGCTATCTTCAATAGCAAAAAGATTAGCCAGTCACCATGAACATTTTAGAAAATTTTAAAAAATAATTGATTTTTCAGACTTTGATCGGCCGTAGCGGCTAAACGAAAAATCCAAATTGAACGCGGTTTGCAAATCTGAGCTCCTCGTACGTTAATTAGTCGGATTAGAGATTTTTATTTTTTTGACAAAAACGTGAAAAAAGACATGAGTAAACCCCTTGGAAATTTGTTAAAAAATGCAACTTTCTTAATAATCATCGTAGACTATTGAATTTTACTTTTTTTTCATCAGAAAAACGAGAGAAATTGATTGCCGTTAAAAAATTTCAGCTATCTTCAATAGCAAAAAAATTAGCCAGTCACCATGAACATTTAAGAAAATTTTAAAAAATAATTGATTTTTCAGACTTTGATCGGCCGTAGCGGCTAAACGAAAACTCCAAATTGAACGCGGTTTGCAAATCTGAGCTCCTCGTACGTTAATTAGTCGGATTAGAGATTTTTATTTTTTTGACAAAAACGTGAAAAAAGACATGAGTAAACCCCTTGAAAATTTGTTAAAAAATGCAACTTTCTTAATAATCATCGTAGACTATTGAATTTTACTTTTTTTTCATCAGAAAAACGAGAGAAATTGATTGCTGTTAAAAAATTTCAGCTATCTTCAATAGCAAAAAAATTAGCCAGTCACCATGAACATTTTAGAAAATTCAAAAAAAATAATTGATTTTTCAGACTTTGATCGGCCGTAGCGGCTAAACGAAAACTCCAAATTGAACGCGGTTTGCAAATCTGAGCTCCTCGTACGTTAATTAGTCGGATTAGAGATTTTTTATTTTTTGACAAAAACGTGAAAAAAGACATGAGTAAACCCCTTGAAAATTTGTTAAAAAATGCAACTTTCTTAATAATCATCGTAGACTATTGAATTTTACTTTTTTTTCATCAGAAAAACGAGAGAAATTGATTGCCGTTAAAAAATTTCAGCTATCTTCAATAGCAAAAAAATTAGCCAGTCACCATGAACATTTTAGAAAATTCAAAAAAAATAATTGATTTTTCAGACTTTGATCGGCCGTAGCGGCTAAACGAAAACTCCAAATTGAACGCGGTTTGCAAATCTGAGCTCCTCGTACGTTAATTAGTCGGATTAGAGAATTTTATTTTTTTGACAAAAACGTGAAAAAAGACATGAGTAAACCCCTTGGAAATTTGTAAAAAAATGCAACTTTCTTAATAATCATCGTAGACTATTGAATTTTACTTTTTTTTCATCAGAAAAACGAGAGAAATTGATTGCCGTTAAAAAATTTCAGCTATCTTCAATAGCAAAAAGATTAGCCAGTCACCATGAACATTTTAGAAAATTTTAAAAAATAATTGATTTTTCAGACTTTGATCGGCCGTAGCGGCTAAACGAAAAATCCAAATTGAACGCGGTTTGCAAATCTGAGCTCCTCGTACGTTAATTAGTCGGATTAGAGATTTTTATTTTTTTGACAAAAACGTGAAAAAAGACATGAGTAAACCCCTTGGAAATTTGTTAAAAAATGCAACTTTCTTAATAATCATCGTAGACTATTGAATTTTACTTTTTTTTCATCAGAAAAACGAGAGAAATTGATTGCCGTTAAAAAATTTCAGCTATCTTCAATAGCAAAAAAATTAGCCAGTCACCATGAACATTTAAGAAAATTTTAAAAAATAATTGATTTTTCAGACTTTGATCGGCCGTAGCGGCTAAACGAAAACTCCAAATTGAACGCGGTTTGCAAATCTGAGCTCCTCGTACGTTAATTAGTCGGATTAGAGATTTTTATTTTTTTGACAAAAACGTGAAAAAAGACATGAGTAAACCCCTTGAAAATTTGTTAAAAAATGCAACTTTCTTAATAATCATCGTAGACTATTGAATTTTATTTTTTTTTTCATCAGAAAAACGAGAGAAATTGATTGCCGTTAAAAAATTTCAGCTATCTTCAATAGCAAAAAAATTAGCCAGTCACCATGAACATTTTAGAAAATTCAAAAAAAATAATTGATTTTTCAGACTTTGATCGGCCGTAGCGGCTAAACGAAAACTCCAAATTGAACGCGGTTTGCAAATCTGAGCTCCTCGTACGTTAATTAGTCGGATTAGAGATTTTTATTTTTTTGACAAAAACGTGAAAAAAGACATGAGTAAACCCCTTGAAAATTTGTTAAAAAATGCAACTTTCTTAATAATCATCGTAGACTATTGAATTTTATTTTTTTTTTCATCAGAAAAACGAGAGAAATTGATTGCCGTTAAAAAATTTCAGCTATCTTCAATAGCAAAAAGATTAGCCAGTCACCATGAACATTTTAGAAAATTTTAAAAAATAATTGATTTTTCAGACTTTGATCGGCCGTAGCGGCTAAACGAAAAATCCAAATTGAACGCGGTTTGCAAATCTGAGCTCCTCGTACGTTAATTAGTCGGATTAGAGATTTTTATTTTTTTGACAAAAACGTGAAAAAAGACATGTGTAAACCCCTTGGAAATTTGTAAAAAAATGCAACTTTCTTAATAATCATCGTAGACTATTGAATTTTACTTTTTTTTCATCAGAAAAACGAGAGAAATTGATTGCCGTTAAAAAATTTCAGCTATCTTCAATAGCAAAAAGATTAGCCAGTCACCATGAACATTTTAGAAAATTTTAAAAAATAATTGATTTTTCAGACTTTGATCGGCCGTAGCGGCTAAACGAAAAATCCAAATTGAACGCGGTTTGCAAATCTGAGCTCCTCGTACGTTAATTAGTCGGATTAGAGATTTTTATTTTTTTGACAAAAACGTGAAAAAAGACATGAGTAAACCCCTTGAAAATTTGTTAAAAAATGCAACTTTCTTAATAATCATCGTAGACTATTGAATTTTACTTTTTTTTCATCAGAAAAACGAGAGAAATTGATTGCTGTTAAAAAATTTCAGCTATCTTCAATAGCAAAAAAATTAGCCAGTCACCATGAACATTTTAGAAAATTCAAAAAAAATAATTGATTTTTCAGACTTTGATCGGCCGTAGCGGCTAAACGAAAACTCCAAATTGAACGCGGTTTGCAAATCTGAGCTCCTCGTACGTTAATTAGTCGGATTAGAGATTTTTTATTTTTTGACAAAAACGTGAAAAAAGACATGAGTAAACCCCTTGAAAATTTGTTAAAAAATGCAACTTTCTTAATAATCATCGTAGACTATTGAATTTTACTTTTTTTTCATCAGAAAAACGAGAGAAATTGATTGCCGTTAAAAAATTTCAGCTATCTTCAATAGCAAAAAAATTAGCCAGTCACCATGAACATTTTAGAAAATTCAAAAAAAATAATTGATTTTTCAGACTTTGATCGGCCGTAGCGGCTAAACGAAAACTCCAAATTGAACGCGGTTTGCAAATCTGAGCTCCTCGTACGTTAATTAGTCGGATTAGAGAATTTTATTTTTTTGACAAAAACGTGAAAAAAGACATGAGTAAACCCCTTGGAAATTTGTAAAAAAAATGCAACTTTCTTAATAATCATCGTAGACTATTGAATTTTACTTTTTTTTCATCAGAAAAACGAGAGAAATTGATTGCCGTTAAAAAATTTCAGCTATCTTCAATAGCAAAAAAATTAGCCAGTCACCATGAACATTTAAGAAAATTTTAAAAAATAATTGATTTTTCAGACTTTGATCGGCCGTAGCGGCTAAACGAAAACTCCAAATTGAACGCGGTTTGCAAATCTGAGCTCCTCGTACGTTAATTAGTCGGATTAGAGAATTTTATTTTTTTGACAAAAACGTGAAAAAAGACATGAGTAAACCCCTTGGAAATTTGTAAAAAAATGCAACTTTCTTAATAATCATCGTAGACTATTGAATTTTACTTTTTTTTCATCAGAAAAACGAGAGAAATTGATTGCCGTTAAAAAATTTCAGCTATCTTCAATAGCAAAAAGATTAGCCAGTCACCATGAACATTTTAGAAAATTTTAAAAAATAATTGATTTTTCAGACTTTGATCGGCCGTAGCGGCTAAACGAAAAATCCAAATTGAACGCGGTTTGCAAATCTGAGCTCCTCGTACGTTAATTAGTCGGATTAGAGATTTTTATTTTTTTGACAAAAACGTGAAAAAAGACATGAGTAAACCCCTTGGAAATTTGTTAAAAAATGCAACTTTCTTAATAATCATCGTAGACTATTGAATTTTACTTTTTTTTCATCAGAAAAACGAGAGAAATTGATTGCCGTTAAAAAATTTCAGCTATCTTCAATAGCAAAAAAATTAGCCAGTCACCATGAACATTTAAGAAAATTTTAAAAAATAATTGATTTTTCAGACTTTGATCGGCCGTAGCGGCTAAACGAAAACTCCAAATTGAACGCGGTTTGCAAATCTGAGCTCCTCGTACGTTAATTAGTCGGATTAGAGATTTTTATTTTTTTGACAAAAACGTGAAAAAAGACATGAGTAAACCCCTTGAAAATTTGTTAAAAAATGCAACTTTCTTAATAATCATCGTAGACTTTTGAATTTTATTTTTTTTTTCATCAGAAAAACGAGAGAAATTGATTGCCGTTAAAAAATTTCAGCTATCTTCAATAGCAAAAAAATTAGCCAGTCACCATGAACATTTTAGAAAATTCAAAAAAAATAATTGATTTTTCAGAATTTGATCGGCCGTAGCGGCTAAACGAAAACTCCAAATTGAACGCGGTTTGCAAATCTGAGCTCCTCGTACGTTAATTAGTCGGATTAGAGATTTTTATTTTTTTGACAAAAACGTGAAAAAAGACATGAGTAAACCCCTTGAAAATTTGTTAAAAAATGCAACTTTCTTAATAATCATCGTAGACTATTGAATTTTACTTTTTTTTCATCAGAAAAACGAGAGAAATTGATTGCCGTTAAAAAATTTCAGCTATCTTCAATAGCAAAAAAATTAGCCAGTCACCATGAACATTTTAGAAAATTCAAAAAAAATAATTGATTTTTCAGACTTTGATCGGCCGTAGCGGCTAAACGAAAACTCCAAATTGAACGCGGTTTGCAAATCTGAGCTCCTCGTACGTTAATTAGTCGGATTAGAGATTTTTATTTTTTTGACAAAAACGTGAAAAAAGACATGAGTAAACCCCTTGGAAATTTGTAAAAAAATGCAACTTTCTTAATAATCATCGTAGACTATTGAATTTTACTTTTTTTTCATCAGAAAAACGAGAGAAATTGATTGCCGTTAAAAAATTTCAGCTATCTTCAATAGCAAAAAGATTAGCCAGTCACCATGAACATTTTAGAAAATTTTAAAAAATAATTGATTTTTCAGAATTTGATCGGCCGTAGCGGCTAAACGAAAAATCCAAATTGAACGCGGTTTGCAAATCTGAGCTCCTCGTACGTTAATTAGTCGGATTAGAGATTTTTATTTTTTTGACAAAAACGTGAAAAAAGACATGAGTAAACCCCTTGAAAATTTGTTAAAAAATGCAACTTTCTTAATAATCATCGTAGACTATTGAATTTTACTTTTTTTTCATCAGAAAAACGAGAGAAATTGATTGCTGTTAAAAAATTTCAGCTATCTTCAATAGCAAAAAAATTAGCCAGTCACCATGAACATTTTAGAAAATTCAAAAAAAATAATTGATTTTTCAGACTTTGATCGGCCGTAGCGGCTAAACGAAAACTCCAAATTGAACGCGGTTTGCAAATCTGAGCTCCTCGTACGTTAATTAGTCGGATTAGAGATTTTTTATTTTTTGACAAAAACGTGAAAAAAGACATGAGTAAACCCCTTGAAAATTTGTTAAAAAATGCAACTTTCTTAATAATCATCGTAGACTATTGAATTTTACTTTTTTTTCATCAGAAAAACGAGAGAAATTGATTGCCGTTAAAAAATTTCAGCTATCTTCAATAGCAAAAAAATTAGCCAGTCACCATGAACATTTTAGAAAATTCAAAAAAAATAATTGATTTTTCAGACTTTGATCGGCCGTAGCGGCTAAACGAAAACTCCAAATTGAACGCGGTTTGCAAATCTGAGCTCCTCGTACGTTAATTAGTCGGATTAGAGAATTTTATTTTTTTGACAAAAACGTGAAAAAAGACATGAGTAAACCCCTTGGAAATTTGTAAAAAAATGCAACTTTCTTAATAATCATCGTAGACTATTGAATTTTACTTTTTTTTCATCAGAAAAACGAGAGAAATTGATTGCCGTTAAAAAATTTCAGCTATCTTCAATAGCAAAAAGATTAGCCAGTCACCATGAACATTTTAGAAAATTTTAAAAAATAATTGATTTTTCAGACTTTGATCGGCCGTAGCGGCTAAACGAAAAATCCAAATTGAACGCGGTTTGCAAATCTGAGCTCCTCGTACGTTAATTAGTCGGATTAGAGATTTTTATTTTTTTGACAAAAACGTGAAAAAAGACATGAGTAAACCCCTTGGAAATTGATTGCTGTTAAAAAATTTCAGCTATCTTCAATAGCAAAAAAATTAGCCAGTCACCATGAACATTTTAGAAAATTCAAAAAAAATAATTGATTTTTCAGACTTTGATCGGCCGTAGCGGCTAAACGAAAACTCCAAATTGAACGCGGTTTGCAAATCTGAGTTCCTCGTACGTTAATTAGTCGGATTAGAGATTTTTTATTTTTTGACAAAAACGTGAAAAAAGACATGAGTAAACCCCTTGAAAATTTGTTAAAAAATGCAACTTTCTTAATAATCATCGTAGACTATTGAATTTTACTTTTTTTTCATCAGAAAAACGAGAGAAATTGATTGCCGTTAAAAAATTTCAGCTATCTTCAATAGCAAAAAAATTAGCCAGTCACCATGAACATTTTAGAAAATTCAAAAAAAATAATTGATTTTTCAGACTTTGATCGGCCGTAGCGGCTAAACGAAAACTCCAAATTGAACGCGATTTGCAAATCTGAGCTCCTCGTACGTTAATTAGTCGGATTAGAGAATTTTATTTTTTTGACAAAAACGTGAAAAAAGACATGAGTAAACCCCTTGGAAATTTGTAAAAAAATGCAACTTTCTTAATAATCATCGTAGACTATTGAATTTTACTTTTTTTTCATCAGAAAAACGAGAGAAATTGATTGCCGTTAAAAAATTTCAGCTATCTTCAATAGCAAAAAGATTAGCCAGTCACCATGAACATTTTAGAAAATTTTAAAAAATAATTGATTTTTCAGACTTTGATCGGCCGTAGCGGCTAAACGAAAAATCCAAATTGAACGCGGTTTGCAAATCTGAGCTCCTCGTACGTTAATTAGTCGGATTAGAGATTTTTATTTTTTTGACAAAAACGTGAAAAAAGACATGAGTAAACCCCTTGAAAATTTGTTAAAAAATGCAACTTTCTTAATAATCATCGTAGACTATTGAATTTTACTTTTTTTTCATCAGAAAAACGAGAGAAATTGATTGCTGTTAAAAAATTTCAGCTATCTTCAATAGCAAAAAAATTAGCCAGTCACCATGAACATTTTAGAAAATTCAAAAAAAATAATTGATTTTTCAGACTTTGATCGGCCGTAGCGGCTAAACGAAAACTCCAAATTGAACGCGGTTTGCAAATCTGAGCTCCTCGTACGTTAATTAGTCGGATTAGAGATTTTTTATTTTTTGACAAAAACGTGAAAAAAGACATGAGTAAACCCCTTGAAAATTTGTTAAAAAATGCAACTTTCTTAATAATCATCGTAGACTATTGAATTTTACTTTTTTTTCATCAGAAAAACGAGAGAAATTGATTGCCGTTAAAAAATTTCAGCTATCTTCAATAGCAAAAAAATTAGCCAGTCACCATGAACATTTTAGAAAATTCAAAAAAAATAATTGATTTTTCAGACTTTGATCGGCCGTAGCGGCTAAACGAAAACTCCAAATTGAACGCGATTTGCAAATCTGAGCTCCTCGTACGTTAATTAGTCGGATTAGAGAATTTTATTTTTTTGACAAAAACGTGAAAAAAGACATGAGTAAACCCCTTGGAAATTTGTAAAAAAATGCAACTTTCTTAATAATCATCGTAGACTATTGAATTTTACTTTTTTTTCATCAGAAAAACGAGAGAAATTGATTGCCGTTAAAAAATTTCAGCTATCTTCAATAGCAAAAAGATTAGCCAGTCACCATGAACATTTTAGAAAATTTTAAAAAATAATTGATTTTTCAGACTTTGATCGGCCGTAGCGGCTAAACGAAAAATCCAAATTGAACGCGGTTTGCAAATCTGAGCTCCTCGTACGTTAATTAGTCGGATTAGAGATTTTTATTTTTTTGACAAAAACGTGAAAAAAGACATGAGTAAACCCCTTGGAAATTTGTTAAAAAATGCAACTTTCTTAATAATCATCGTAGACTATTGAATTTTACTTTTTTTTCATCAGAAAAACGAGAGAAATTGATTGCCGTTAAAAAATTTCAGCTATCTTCAATAGCAAAAAAATTAGCCAGTCACCATGAACATTTAAGAAAATTTTAAAAAATAATTGATTTTTCAGACTTTGATCGGCCGTAGCGGCTAAACGAAAACTCCAAATTGAACGCGGTTTGCAAATCTGAGCTCCTCGTACGTTAATTAGTCGGATTAGAGATTTTTATTTTTTTGACAAAAACGTGAAAAAAGACATGAGTAAACCCCTTGAAAATTTGTTAAAAAATGCAACTTTCTTAATAATCATCGTAGACTTTTGAATTTTATTTTTTTTTTCATCAGAAAAACGAGAGAAATTGATTGCCGTTAAAAAATTTCAGCTATCTTCAATAGCAAAAAAATTAGCCAGTCACCATGAACATTTTAGAAAATTCAAAAAAAATAATTGATTTTTCAGACTTTGATCGGCCGTAGCGGCTAAACGAAAACTCCAAATTGAACGCGGTTTGCAAATCTGAGCTCCTCGTACGTTAATTAGTCGGATTAGAGATTTTTATTTTTTTGACAAAAACGTGAAAAAAGACATGAGTAAACCCCTTGAAAATTTGTTAAAAAATGCAACTTTCTTAATAATCATCGTAGACTATTGAATTTTACTTTTTTTTCATCAGAAAAACGAGAGAAATTGATTGCCGTTAAAAAATTTCAGCTATCTTCAATAGCAAAAAAATTAGCCAGTCACCATGAACATTTTAGAAAATTCAAAAAAAATAATTGATTTTTCAGACTTTGATCGGCCGTAGCGGCTAAACGAAAACTCCAAATTGAACGCGGTTTGCAAATCTGAGCTCCTCGTACGTTAATTAGTCGGATTAGAGATTTTTATTTTTTTGACAAAAACGTGAAAAAAGACATGAGTAAACCCCTTGGAAATTTGTAAAAAAATGCAACTTTCTTAATAATCATCGTAGACTATTGAATTTTACTTTTTTTTCATCAGAAAAACGAGAGAAATTGATTGCCGTTAAAAAATTTCAGCTATCTTCAATAGCAAAAAGATTAGCCAGTCACCATGAACATTTTAGAAAATTTTAAAAAATAATTGATTTTTCAGACTTTGATCGGCCGTAGCGGCTAAACGAAAAATCCAAATTGAACGCGGTTTGCAAATCTGAGCTCCTCGTACGTTAATTAGTCGGATTAGAGATTTTTATTTTTTTGACAAAAACGTGAAAAAAGACATGAGTAAACCCCTTGAAAATTTGTTAAAAAATGCAACTTTCTTAATAATCATCGTAGACTATTGAATTTTACTTTTTTTTCATCAGAAAAACGAGAGAAATTGATTGCTGTTAAAAAATTTCAGCTATCTTCAATAGCAAAAAAATTAGCCAGTCACCATGAACATTTTAGAAAATTCAAAAAAAATAATTGATTTTTCAGACTTTGATCGGCCGTAGCGGCTAAACGAAAACTCCAAATTGAACGCGGTTTGCAAATCTGAGCTCCTCGTACGTTAATTAGTCGGATTAGAGATTTTTTATTTTTTGACAAAAACGTGAAAAAAGACATGAGTAAACCCCTTGAAAATTTGTTAAAAAATGCAACTTTCTTAATAATCATCGTAGACTATTGAATTTTACTTTTTTTTCATCAGAAAAACGAGAGAAATTGATTGCCGTTAAAAAATTTCAGCTATCTTCAATAGCAAAAAAATTAGCCAGTCACCATGAACATTTTAGAAAATTCAAAAAAAATAATTGATTTTTCAGACTTTGATCGGCCGTAGCGGCTAAACGAAAACTCCAAATTGAACGCGGTTTGCAAATCTGAGCTCCTCGTACGTTAATTAGTCGGATTAGAGAATTTTATTTTTTTGACAAAAACGTGAAAAAAGACATGAGTAAACCCCTTGGAAATTTGTAAAAAAATGCAACTTTCTTAATAATCATCGTAGACTATTGAATTTTACTTTTTTTTCATCAGAAAAACGAGAGAAATTGATTGCCGTTAAAAAATTTCAGCTATCTTCAATAGCAAAAAGATTAGCCAGTCACCATGAACATTTTAGAAAATTTTAAAAAATAATTGATTTTTCAGACTTTGATCGGCCGTAGCGGCTAAACGAAAAATCCAAATTGAACGCGGTTTGCAAATCTGAGCTCCTCGTACGTTAATTAGTCGGATTAGAGATTTTTATTTTTTTGACAAAAACGTGAAAAAAGACATGAGTAAACCCCTTGGAAATTTGTTAAAAAATGCAACTTTCTTAATAATCATCGTAGACTATTGAATTTTACTTTTTTTTCATCAGAAAAATGAGAGAAATTGATTGCCGTTAAAAAATTTCAGCTATCTTCAATAGCAAAAAAATTAGCCAGTCACCATGAACATTTAAGAAAATTTTAAAAAATAATTGATTTTTCAGACTTTGATCGGCCGTAGCGGCTAAACGAAAACTCCAAATTGAACGCGGTTTGCAAATCTGAGCTCCTCGTACGTTAATTAGTCGGATTAGAGATTTTTATTTTTTTGACAAAAACGTGAAAAAAGACATGAGTAAACCCCTTGAAAATTTGTTAAAAAATGCAACTTTCTTAATAATCATCGTAGACTATTGAATTTTATTTTTTTTTTCATCAGAAAAACGAGAGAAATTGATTGCCGTTAAAAAATTTCAGCTATCTTCAATAGCAAAAAAATTAGCCAGTCACCATGAACATTTTAGAAAATTCAAAAAAAATAATTGATTTTTCAGACTTTGATCGGCCGTAGCGGCTAAACGAAAACTCCAAATTGAACGCGGTTTGCAAATCTGAGCTCCTCGTACGTTAATTAGTCGGATTAGAGATTTTTATTTTTTTGACAAAAACGTGAAAAAAGACATGAGTAAACCCCTTGAAAATTTGTTAAAAAATGCAACTTTCTTAATAATCATCGTAGACTATTGAATTTTACTTTTTTTTCATCAGAAAAACGAGAGAAATTGATTGCCGTTAAAAAATTTCAGCTATCTTCAATAGCAAAAAAATTAGCCAGTCACCATGAACATTTTAGAAAATTCAAAAAAAATAATTGATTTTTCAGACTTTGATCGGCCGTAGCGGCTAAACGAAAACTCCAAATTGAACGCGGTTTGCAAATCTGAGCTCCTCGTACGTTAATTAGTCGGATTAGAGATTTTTATTTTTTTGACAAAAACGTGAAAAAAGACATGAGTAAACCCCTTGGAAATTTGTAAAAAAATGCAACTTTCTTAATAATCATCGTAGACTATTGAATTTTACTTTTTTTTCATCAGAAAAACGAGAGAAATTGATTGCCGTTAAAAAATTTCAGCTATCTTCAATAGCAAAAAGATTAGCCAGTCACCATGAACATTTTAGAAAATTTTAAAAAATAATTGATTTTTCAGACTTTGATCGGCCGTAGCGGCTAAACGAAAAATCCAAATTGAACGCGGTTTGCAAATCTGAGCTCCTCGTACGTTAATTAGTCGGATTAGAGATTTTTATTTTTTTGACAAAAACGTGAAAAAAGACATGAGTAAACCCCTTGAAAATTTGTTAAAAAATGCAACTTTCTTAATAATCATCGTAGACTATTGAATTTTACTTTTTTTTCATCAGAAAAACGAGAGAAATTGAACCATGAACATTTTAGAAAATTCAAAAAAAATAATTGATTTTTCAGACTTTGATCGGCCGTAGCGGCTAAACGAAAACTCCAAATTGAACGCGGTTTGCAAATCTGAGCTCCTCGTACGTTAATTAGTCGGATTAGAGAATTTTATTTTTTTGACAAAAACGTGAAAAAAGACATGAGTAAACCCCTTGGAAATTTGTAAAAAAATGCAACTTTCTTAATAATCATCGTAGACTATTGAATTTTACTTTTTTTTCATCAGAAAAACGAGAGAAATTGATTGCCGTTAAAAAATTTCAGCTATCTTCAATAGCAAAAAGATTAGCCAGTCACCATGAACATTTTAGAAAATTTTAAAAAATAATTGATTTTTCAGACTTTGATCGGCCGTAGCGGCTAAACGAAAAATCCAAATTGAACGCGGTTTGCAAATCTGAGCTCCTCGTACGTTAATTAGTCGGATTAGAGATTTTTATTTTTTTGACAAAAACGTGAAAAAAGACATGAGTAAACCCCTTGGAAATTTGTTAAAAAATGCAACTTTCTTAATAATCATCGTAGACTATTGAATTTTACTTTTTTTTCATCAGAAAAACGAGAGAAATTGATTGCCGTTAAAAAATTTCAGCTATCTTCAATAGCAAAAAAATTAGCCAGTCACCATGAACATTTAAGAAAATTTTAAAAAATAATTGATTTTTCAGACTTTGATCGGCCGTAGCGGCTAAACGAAAACTCCAAATTGAACGCGGTTTGCAAATCTGAGCTCCTCGTACGTTAATTAGTCGGATTAGAGATTTTTATTTTTTTGACAAAAACGTGAAAAAAGACATGAGTAAACCCCTTGAAAATTTGTTAAAAAATGCAACTTTCTTAATAATCATCGTAGACTATTGAATTTTACTTTTTTTTTCATCAGAAAAACGAGAGAAATTGATTGCCGTTAAAAAATTTCAGCTATCTTCAATAGCAAAAAAATTAGCCAGTCACCATGAACATTTTAGAAAATTCAAAAAAAATAATTGATTTTTCAGACTTTGATCGGCCGTAGCGGCTAAACGAAAACTCCAAATTGAACGCGGTTTGCAAATCTGAGCTCCTCGTACGTTAATTAGTCGGATTAGAGATTTTTATTTTTTTGACAAAAACGTGAAAAAAGACATGAGTAAACCCCTTGAAAATTTGTTAAAAAATGCAACTTTCTTAATAATCATCGTAGACTATTGAATTTTACTTTTTTTTCATCAGAAAAACGAGAGAAATTGATTGCCGTTAAAAAATTTCAGCTATCTTCAATAGCAAAAAAATTAGCCAGTCACCATGAACATTTTAGAAAATTCAAAAAAAATAATTGATTTTTCAGACTTTGATCGGCCGTAGCGGCTAAACGAAAAATCCAAATTGAACGCGGTTTGCAAATCTGAGCTCCTCGTACGTTAATTAGTCGGATTAGAGATTTTTATTTTTTTGACAAAAACGTGAAAAAAGACATGAGTAAACCACTTGGAAATTTGTTAAAAAATGCAACTTTCTTAATAATCATCGTAGACTATTGAATTTTACTTTTTTTTCATCAGAAAAACGAGAGAAATTGATTGCCGTTAAAAAATTTCAGCTATCTTCAATAGCAAAAAAATTAGCCTGTCACCATGAACATTTTAGAAAATTTTCAAAAATAATTGATTTTTCAGACTTTGATCGGCCGTAGCGGCTAAACGAAAACTCCAAATTGAACGCGGTTTGCAAATCTGAGCTCCTCGTACGTTAATTAGTCGGATTAGAGATTTTTATTTTTTTGACAAAAACGTGAAAAAAGACATGAGTAAACCCCTTGAAAATTTGTTAAAAAATGCAACTTTCTTAATAATCATCGTAGACTATTGAATTTTACTTTTTTTTCATCAGAAAAACGAGAGAAATTGATTGCTGTTAAAAAATTTCAGCTATCTTCAATAGCAAAAAAATTAGCCAGTCACTATGAACATTTTAGAAAATTCAAAAAAAATAATTGATTTTTCAGACTTTGATCGGCCGTAGCGGCTAAACGAAAACTCCAAATTGAACGCGGTTTGCAAATCTGAGCTCCTCGTACGTTAATTAGTCGGATTAGAGATTTTTTATTTTTTGACAAAAACGTGAAAAAAGACATGAGTAAACCCCTTGAAAATTTGTTAAAAAATGCAACTTTCTTAATAATCATCGTAGACTATTGAATTTTACTTTTTTTTCATCAGAAAAACGAGAGAAATTGATTGCCGTTAAAAAATTTCAGCTATCTTCAATAGCAAAAAAATTAGCCAGTCACCATGAACATTTTAGAAAATTCAAAAAAAATAATTGATTTTTCAGACTTTGATCGGCCGTAGCGGCTAAACGAAAACTCCAAATTGAACGCGGTTTGCAAATCTGAGCTCCTCGTACGTTAATTAGTCGGATTAGAGAATTTTATTTTTTTGACAAAAACGTGAAAAAAGACATGAGTAAACCCCTTGGAAATTTGTAAAAAAATGCAACTTTCTTAATAATCATCGTAGACTATTGAATTTTACTTTTTTTTCATCAGAAAAACGAGAGAAATTGATTGCCGTTAAAAAATTTCAGCTATCTTCAATAGCAAAAAGATTAGCCAGTCACCATGAACATTTTAGAAAATTTTAAAAAATAATTGATTTTTCAGACTTTGATCGGCCGTAGCGGCTAAACGAAAAATCCAAATTGAACGCGGTTTGCAAATCTGAGCTCCTCGTACGTTAATTAGTCGGATTAGAGATTTTTATTTTTTTGACAAAAACGTGAAAAAAGACATGAGTAAACCCCTTGGAAATTTGTTAAAAAATGCAACTTTCTTAATAATCATCGTAGACTACTGAATTTTACTTTTTTTTCATCAGAAAAACGAGAGAAATTGATTGCCGTTAAAAAATTTCAGCTATCTTCAATAGCAAAAAAATTAGCCAGTCACCATGAACATTTAAGAAAATTTTAAAAAATTATTGATTTTTCGGACTTTGATCGGCCGTAGCGGCTAAACGAAAACTCCAAATTGAACGCGGTTTGCAAATCTGAGCTCCTCGTACGTTAATTAGTCGGTTTAGAGATTTTTATTTTTTTGACAAAAACGTGAAAAAAGACATGAGTAAACCCCTTGAAAATTTGTTAAAAAATGCAACTTTCTTAATAATCATCGTAGACTATTGAATTTTACTTTTTTTTCATCAGAAAAACGAGAGAAATTGATTGCCGTTAAAAAATTTCAGCTATCTTCAATAGCAAAAAAATTAGCCAGTCACCATGAACATTTTAGAAAATTCAAAAAAAATAATTGATTTTTCAGACTTTGATCGGCCGTAGCGGCCTAAACGAAAACTCCAAATTGAACGCGGTTTGCAAATCTGAGCTCCTCGTACGTTAATTAGTCGGATTAGAGATTTTTATTTTTTTGACAAAAACGTGAAAAAAGACATGAGTAAACCCCTTGAAAATTTGTTAAAAAATGCAACTTTCTTAATAATCATCGTAGACTATTGAATTTTACTTTTTTTTCATCAGAAAAACGAGAGAAATTGATTGCCGTTAAAAAATTTCAGCTATCTTCAATAGCAAAAAAATTAGCCAGTCACCATGAACATTTTAGAAAATTCAAAAAAAATAATTGATTTTTCAGACTTTGATCGGCCGTAGCGGCTAAACGAAAACTCCAAATTGAACGCGGTTTGCAAATCTGAGCTCCTCGTACGTTAATTAGTCGGATTAGAGATTTTTATTTTTTTGACAAAAACGTGAAAAAAGACATGAGTAAACCCCTTGGAAATTTGTAAAAAAATGCAACTTTCTTAATAATCACCGTAGACTATTGAATTTTACTTTTTTTTCATCAGAAAAACGAGAGAAATTGATTGCCGTTAAAAAATTTCAGCTATCTTCAATAGCAAAAAGATTAGCCAGTCACCATGAACATTTTAGAAAATTTTAAAAAATAATTGATTTTTCAGACTTTGATCGGCCGTAGCGGCTAAACGAAAAATCCAAATTGAACGCGGTTTGCAAATCTGAGCTCCTCGTACGTTAATTAGTCGGATTAGAGATTTTTAGTTTTTTGACAAAAACGTGAAAAAAGACATGAGTAAACCCCTTGGAAATTTGTTAAAAAATGCAACTTTCTTAATAATCATCGTAGACTATTGAATTTTACTTTTTTTTCATCAGAAAAACGAGAGAAATTGATTGCCGTTAAAAAATTTCAGCTATCTTCAATAGCAAAAAGATTAGCCAGTCACCATGAACATTTTAGAAAATTTTAAAAAATAATTGATTTTTCAGACTTTGATCGGCCGTAGCGGCTAAACGAAAAATCCAAATTGAACGCGGTTTGCAAATCTGAGCTCCTCGTACGTTAATTAGTCGGATTAGAGATTTTTATTTTTTTGACAAAAACGTGAAAAAAGACATGAGTAAACCCCTTGGAAATTTGTTAAAAAATGCAACTTTCTTAATAATCATCGTAGACTATTGAATTTTACTTTTTTATCATCAGAAAAACGAGAGAAATTGATTGCCGTTAAAAAATTTCAGCTATCTTCAATAGCAAAAAAATTAGCCTGTCACCATGAACATTTTAGAAAATTTTAAAAAATAATTGATTTTTCAGACTTTGATCGGCCGTAGCGGCTAAACGACAACTCCAAATTGAACGCGGTTTGCAAATCTGAGCTCCTCGTACGTTAATTAGTCGGATTAGAGATTTTTATTTTTTTGACAAAAACGTGAAAAAAGACATGAGTAAACCCCTTGAAAATTTGTTAAAAAATGCAACTTTCTTAATAATCATCGTAGACTATTGAATTTTACTTTTTTTTCATCAGAAAAACGAGAGAAATTGATTGCTGTTAAAAAATTTCAGCTATCTTCAATAGCAAAAAAATTAGCCAGTCACCATGAACATTTTAGAAAATTCAAAAAAAATAATTGATTTTTCAGACTTTGATCGGCCGTAGCGGCTAAACGAAAACTCCAAATTGAACGCGGTTTGCAAATCTGAGCTCCTCGTACGTTAATTAGTCGGATTAGAGATTTTTTTATTTTTTGACAAAAACGTGAAAAAAGACATGAGTAAACCCCTTGAAAATTTGTTAAAAAATGCAACTTTCTTAATAATCATCGTAGACTATTGAATTTTACTTTTTTATCATCAGAAAAACGAGAGAAATTGATTGCCGTTAAAAAATTTCAGCTATCTTCAATAGCAAAAAAATTAGCCTGTCACCATGAACATTTTAGAAAATTTTAAAAAATAATTGATTTTTCAGACTTTGATCGGCCGTAGCGGCTAAACGACAACTCCAAATTGAACGCGGTTTGCAAATCTGAGCTCCTCGTACGTTAATTAGTCGGATTAGAGATTTTTATTTTTTTGACAAAAACGTGAAAAAAGACATGAGTAAACCCCTTGAAAATTTGTTAAAAAATGCAACTTTCTTAATAATCATCGTAGACTATTGAATTTTACTTTTTTTTCATCAGAAAAACGAGAGAAATTGATTGCTGTTAAAAAATTTCAGCTATCTTCAATAGCAAAAAAATTAGCCAGTCACCATGAACATTTTAGAAAATTCAAAAAAAATAATTGATTTTTCAGACTTTGATCGGCCGTAGCGGCTAAACGAAAACTCCAAATTGAACGCGGTTTGCAAATCTGAGCTCCTCGTACGTTAATTAGTCGGATTAGAGATTTTTTTATTTTTTGACAAAAACGTGAAAAAAGACATGAGTAAACCCCTTGAAAATTTGTTAAAAAATGCAACTTTCTTAATAATCATCGTAGACTATTGAATTTTACTTTTTTTTCATCAGAAAAACGAGAGAAATTGATTGCCGTTAAAAAATTTCAGCTATCTTCAATAGCAAAAAGATTAGCCAGTCACCATGAACATTTTAGAAAATTTTAAAAAATAATTGATTTTTCAGACTTTGATCGGCCGTAGCGGCTAAACGAAAAATCCAAATTGAACGCGGTTTGCAAATCTGAGCTCCTCGTACGTTAATTAGTCGGATTAGAGATTTTTAGTTTTTTGACAAAAACGTGAAAAAAGACATGAGTAAACCCCTTGGAAATTTGTTAAAAAATGCAACTTTCTTAATAATCATCGTAGACTATTGAATTTTACTTTTTTTTCATCAGAAAAACGAGAGAAATTGATTGCCGTTAAAAAATTTCAGCTATCTTCAATAGCAAAAAGATTAGCCAGTCACCATGAACATTTTAGAAAATTTTAAAAAATAATTGATTTTTCAGACTTTGATCGGCCGTAGCGGCTAAACGAAAAATCCAAATTGAACGCGGTTTGCAAATCTGAGCTCCTCGTACGTTAATTAGTCGGATTAGAGATTTTTATTTTTTTGACAAAAACGTGAAAAAAGACATGAGTAAACCCCTTGGAAATTTGTTAAAAAATGCAACTTTCTTAATAATCATCGTAGACTATTGAATTTTACTTTTTTATCATCAGAAAAACGAGAGAAATTGATTGCCGTTAAAAAATTTCAGCTATCTTCAATAGCAAAAAAATTAGCCTGTCACCATGAACATTTTAGAAAATTTTAAAAAATAATTGATTTTTCAGACTTTGATCGGCCGTAGCGGCTAAACGACAACTCCAAATTGAACGCGGTTTGCAAATCTGAGCTCCTCGTACGTTAATTAGTCGGATTAGAGATTTTTATTTTTTTGACAAAAACGTGAAAAAAGACATGAGTAAACCCCTTGAAAATTTGTTAAAAAATGCAACTTTCTTAATAATCATCGTAGACTATTGAATTTTACTTTTTTTTCATCAGAAAAACGAGAGAAATTGATTGCTGTTAAAAAATTTCAGCTATCTTCAATAGCAAAAAAATTAGCCAGTCACCATGAACATTTTAGAAAATTCAAAAAAAATAATTGATTTTTCAGACTTTGATCGGCCGTAGCGGCTAAACGAAAACTCCAAATTGAACGCGGTTTGCAAATCTGAGCTCCTCGTACGTTAATTAGTCGGATTAGAGATTTTTTTATTTTTTGACAAAAACGTGAAAAAAGACATGAGTAAACCCCTTGAAAATTTGTTAAAAAATGCAACTTTCTTAATAATCATCGTAGACTATTGAATTTTACTTTTTTTTCATCAGAAAAACGAGAGAAATTGATTGCCGTTAAAAAATTTCAGCTATCTTCAATAGCAAAAAAATTAGCCAGTCACCATGAACATTTTAGAAAATTCAAAAAAAATAATTGATTTTTCAGACTTTGATCGGCCGTAGCGGCTAAACGAAAACTCCAAATTGAACGCGGTTTGCAAATCTGAGCTCCTCGTACGTTAATTAGTCGGATTAGAGAATTTTATTTTTTTGACAAAAACGTGAAAAAAGACATGAGTAAACCCCTTGGAAATTTGTAAAAAAATGCAACTTTCTTAATAATCATCGTAGACTATTGAATTTTACTTTTTTTTCATCAGAAAAACGAGAGAAATTGATTGCCGTTAAAAAATTTCAGCTATCTTCAATAGCAAAAAGATTGGCCAGTCACCATGAACATTTTAGAAAATTCAAAAAAAAAAATTGATTTTTCAGACTTTGATCGGCCGTAGCGGCTAAACGAAAACTCCAAATTGAACGCGGTTTGCAAATCTGAGCTCCTCGTACGTTAATTAGTCGGATTAGAGATTTTTATTTTTTTGACAAAAACGTGAAAAAAGACATGAGTAAACCCCTTGGAAATTTGTTAAAAAATGCAACTTTCTTAATAATCATCGTAGACTATTGAATTTTACTTTTTTTTCATCAGAAAAACGAGAGAAATTGATTGCCGTTAAAAAATTTCAGCTATCTTCAATAGCAAAAAGATTGGCCAGTCACCATGAACATTTTAGAAAATTAAAAAAAAAAATTGATTTTTCAGACTTTGATCGGCCGTAGCGGCTAAACGAAAACTCCAAATTGAACGCGGTTTGCAAATCTGAGCTCCTCGTACGTTAATTAGTCGGATTAGAGATTTTTATTTTTTTGACAAAAACGTGAAAAAAGACATGAGTAAACCCCTTGGAAATTTGTTAAAAAATGCAACTTTCTTAATAATCATCGTAGACTATTGAATTTTACTTTTTTTTCATCAGAAAAACGAGAGAAATTGATTGCCGTTAAAAAATTTCAGCTATCTTCAATAGCAAAAAAATTAGCCAGTCACCATGAACATTTTAGAAAATTCAAAAAAAAATAATTGATTTTTCAGACTTTGATCGGCCGTAGCGGCTAAACGAAAACTCCAAATTGAACGCGGTTTGCAAATCTGAGCTCCTCGTACGTTAATTAGTCGGATTAGAGATTTTTATTTTTTTGACAAAAACGTGAAAAAAGACATGAGTAAACCCCTTGGAAATTTGTTAAAAAATGCAACTTTCTTAATAATCATCGTAGACTATTGAATTTTACTTTTTTTTCATCAGAAAAACGAGAGAAATTGATTGCCGTTAAAAAATTTCAGCTATCTTCAATAGCAAAAAAATTAGCCAGTCACCATGAACATTTTAGAAAATTTTAAAAAATAATTGATTTTTCAGACTTTGATCGGCCGTAGCGGCTAAACGAAAACTCCAAATTGAACGCGGTTTGCAAATCTGAGCTCCTCGTACGTTAATTAGTCGGATTAGAGATTTTTATTTTTTTGACAAAAACGTGAAAAAAGACATGAGTAAACCCCTTGGAAATTTGTTAAAAAATGCAACTTTCTTAATAATCATCGTAGACTATTGAATTTTACTTTTTTTTCATCAGAAAAACGAGAGAAATTGATTGCCGTTAAAAAATTTCAGCTATCTTCAATAGCAAACAAACTAGCCAGTCACCATGAACATTTTAGAAAATTTTAAAAAATAATTGATTTTTCAGACTTTGATCGGCCGTAGCGGCTAAACGAAAACTCCAAATTGAACGCGGTTTGCAAATCTGAGCTCCTCGTACGTTAATTAGTCGGATTAGAGATTTTTATTTTTTTGACAAAAACGTGAAAATAGACATGAGTAAACCCCTTGGAAATTTGTTAAAAAAAGCAACTTTCTTAATAATCATCGTAGACTATTGAATTTTACTTTTTTTTCATCAGAAAAACGAGAGAAATTGATTGCCGTTAAAAAATTTCAGCTATCTTCAATAGCAAAAAAAATAGCCAGTCACCATGAACATTTTAGAAAATTCAAAAAAAATAATTGATTTTTCAGACTTTGATCGGCCGTAGCGGCTAAACGAAAACTCCAAATTGAACGCGGTTTGCAAATCTGAGCTCCTCGTACGTTAATTAGTCGGATTAGAGATTTTTATTTTTTTGACAAAAACGTGAAAAAAGACATGAGTAAACCCCTTGGAAATTTGTTAAAAAATGCAATTTTCTTAATAATCATCGTAGACTATTGAATTTTACTTTTTTTTCATCAGAAAAACGAGAGAAATTGATTGCCGTTAAAAAAATTCAGCTATCTTCAATAGCAAAAAAATTAGCCAGTCACCATGAACATTTTAGAAAATTTTAAAAAATAATTGATTTTTCAGACTTTGATCGGCCGTAGCGGCTAAACGAAAACTCCAAATTGAACGCGGTTTGCAAATCTGAGCTCCTCGTACGTTAATTAGTCGGATTAGAGATTTTTATTTTTTTGACAAAAACGTGAAAAAAGACATGAGTAAACCCCTTGGAAATTTGTTAAAAAATGCAACTTTCTTAATAATCATCGTAGACTATTGAATTTTACTTTTTTTTCATCAGAAAAACGAGAGAAATTGATTGCCGTTAAAAAATTTCAGCTATCTTCAATAGCAAAAAAATTAGCCAGTCACCATGAACATTTTAGAAAATTTTAAAAAATAATTGATTTTTCAGACTTTGATCGGCCGTAGCGGCTAAACGAAAACTCCAAATTGAACGCGGTTTGCAAATCTGAGCTCCTCGTACGTTAATTAGTCGGATTAGAGATTTTTATTTTTTTGACAAAAACGTGAAAAAAGACATGAGTAAAAAACCCCTTGGAAATTTGTTAAAAAATGCAACTTTCTTAATAATCATCGTAGACTATTGAATTTTACTTTTTTTTCATCAGAAAAACGAGAGAAATTGATTGCCGTTAAAAAAATTCAGCTATCTTCAATAGCAAAAAAATTAGCCAGTCACCATGAACATTTTAGAAAATTTTAAAAAATAATTGATTTTTCAGACTTTGATCGGCCGTAGCGGCTAAACGAAAACTCCAAATTGAACGCGGTTTGCAAATCTGAGCTCCTCGTACGTTAATTAGTCGGATTAGAGATTTTTATTTTTTTGACAAAAACGTGAAAAAAGACATGAGTAAACCCCTTGGAAATTTGTTAAAAAAAGCAACTTTCTTAATAATCATCGTAGACTATTGAATTTTACTTTTTTTTCATCAGAAAAACGAGAGAAATTGATTGCCGTTAAAAAATTTCAGCTATCTTCAATAGCAAAAAAAATAGCCAGTCACCATGAACATTTTAGAAAATTCAAAAAAAATAATTGATTTTTCAGACTTTGATCGGCCGTAGCGGCTAAACGAAAACTCCAAATTGAACGGGGTTTGCAAATCTGAGCTCCTCGTACGTTAATTAGTCGGATTAGAGATTTTTATTTTTTTGACAAAAACGTGAAAAAAGACATGAGTAAACCCCTTGGAAATTTGTTACAAAATGCAACTTTCTTAATAATCATCGTAGACTATTGAATTTGACTTTTTTTTCATCAGAAAAAACGAGAGAAATTGATTGCCGTTAAAAAATTTCAGCTATCTTCAATAGCAAAAAGATTAGCCAGTCACCATGAACATTTTAGAAAATTTTAAAAAATAATTGATTTTTCAGACTTTGATCGGCCGTAGCGGCTAAACGAAAACTCCAAATTGAACGCGGTTTGCAAATCTGAGCTCCTCGTACGTTAATTAGTCGGATTAGAGATTTTTATTTTTTTGACAAAAACGTGAAAAAAGACATGAGTAAACCCCTTGGAAATTTGTTAAAAAATGCAACTTTCTTAATAATCATCGTAGACTATTGAATTTTACTTTTTTTTCATCAGAAAAACGAGAGAAATTGATTGCCGTTAAAAAATTTCAGCTATCTTCAATAGCAAAAAAAATAGCCAGTCAACATGAACATTTTAGAAAATTTTAAAAAATAATTGATTTTTCAGACTTTGATCGGCCGTAGCGGCTAAACGAAAACTCCAAATTGAACGCGGTTTGCAAATCTGAGCTCCTCGTACGTTAATTAGTCGGATTAGAGATTTTTATTTTTTTGACAAAAACGTGAAAAAAGACATGAGTAAACCCCTTGGAAATTTGTTAAAAAATGCAACTTTCTTAATAATCATGGTAGACTATTGAATTTTACTTTTTTTTCATCAGAAAAACGAGAGAAATTGATTGCCGTTAAAAAATTTCAGCTATCTTCAATAGCAAAAAAATTAGCCAGTCACTATGAACATTTTAGAAAATTCAAAAAAAATAATTGATTTTTCAGACTTTGATCGGCCGTAGCGGCTAAACGAAAACTCCAAATTGAACGCGGTTTGCAAATCTGAGCTCCTCGTACGTTAATTAGTCGGATTAGAGATTTTTATTTTTTTGACAAAAACGTGAAAAAAGACATGAGTAAACCCCTTGAAAATTTGTTAAAAAATGCAACTTTCTTAATAATCATCGTAGACTATTGAATTTTACTTTTTTTTCATCAGAAAAACGAGAGAAATTGATTGCTGTTAAAAAATTTCAGCTATCTTCAATAGCAAAAAAATTAGCCAGTCACCATGAACATTTTAGAAAATTCAAAAAAAATAATTGATTTTTCAGACTTTGATCGGCCGTAGCGGCTAAACGAAAACTCCAAATTGAACGCGGTTTGCAAATCTGAGCTCCTCGTACGTTAATTAGTCGGATTAGAGATTTTTTTATTTTTTGACAAAAACGTGAAAAAAGACATGAGTAAACCCCTTGAAAATTTGTTAAAAAATGCAACTTTCTTAATAATCATCGTAGACTATTGAATTTTACTTTTTTTTCATCAGAAAAACGAGAGAAATTGATTGCCGTTAAAAAATTTCAGCTATCTTCAATAGCAAAAAAATTAGCCAGTCACCATGAACATTTTAGAAAATTCAAAAAAAATAATTGATTTTTCAGACTTTGATCGGCCGTAGCGGCTAAACGAAAACTCCAAATTGAACGCGGTTTGCAAATCTGAGCTCCTCGTACGTTAATTAGTCGGATTAGAGAATTTTATTTTTTTGACAAAAACGTGAAAAAAGACATGAGTAAACCCCTTGGAAATTTGTAAAAAAATGCAACTTTCTTAATAATCATCGTAGACTATTGAATTTTACTTTTTTTTCATCAGAAAAACGAGAGAAATTGATTGCCGTTAAAAAATTTCAGCTATCTTCAATAGCAAAAAGATTGGCCAGTCACCATGAACATTTTAGAAAATTCAAAAAAAAAAATTGATTTTTCAGACTTTGATCGGCCGTAGCGGCTAAACGAAAACTCCAAATTGAACGCGGTTTGCAAATCTGAGCTCCTCGTACGTTAATTAGTCGGATTAGAGATTTTTATTTTTTTGACAAAAACGTGAAAAAAGACATGAGTAAACCCCTTGGAAATTTGTTAAAAAATGCAACTTTCTTAATAATCATCGTAGACTATTGAATTTTACTTTTTTTTTCATCAGAAAAACGAGAGAAATTGATTGCCGTTAAAAAATTTCAGCTATCTTCAATAGCAAAAAGATTGGCCAGTCACCATGAACATTTTAGAAAATTAAAAAAAAAAAATTGATTTTTCAGACTTTGATCGGCCGTAGCGGCTAAACGAAAACTCCAAATTGAACGCGGTTTGCAAATCTGAGCTCCTCGTACGTTAATTAGTCGGATTAGAGATTTTTATTTTTTTGACAAAAACGTGAAAAAAGACATGAGTAAACCCCTTGGAAATTTGTTAAAAAATGCAACTTTCTTAATAATCATCGTAGACTATTGAATTTTACTTTTTTTTCATCAGAAAAACGAGAGAAATTGATTGCCGTTAAAAAATTTCAGCTATCTTCAATAGCAAAAAAATTAGCCAGTCACCATGAACATTTTAGAAAATTCAAAAAAAAATAATTGATTTTTCAGACTTTGATCGGCCGTAGCGGCTAAACGAAAACTCCAAATTGAACGCGGTTTGCAAATCTGAGCTCCTCGTACGTTAATTAGTCGGATTAGAGATTTTTATTTTTTTGACAAAAACGTGAAAAAAGACATGAGTAAACCCCTTGGAAATTTGTTAAAAAATGCAACTTTCTTAATAATCATCGTAGACTATTGAATTTTACTTTTTTTTCATCAGAAAAACGAGAGAAATTGATTGCCGTTAAAAAATTTCAGCTATCTTCAATAGCAAAAAAATTAGCCAGTCACCATGAACATTTTAGAAAATTTTAAAAAATAATTGATTTTTCAGACTTTGATCGGCCGTAGCGCTAAACGAAAACTCCAAATTGAACGCGGTTTGCAAATCTGAGCTCCTCGTACGTTAATTAGTCGGATTAGAGATTTTTATTTTTTTTGACAAAAACGTGAAAAAAGACATGAGTAAACCCCTTGGAAATTTGTTAAAAAATGCAACTTTCTTAATAATCATCGTAGACTATTGAATTTTACTTTTTTTTCATCAGAAAAACGAGAGAAATTGATTGCCGTTAAAAAATTTCAGCTATCTTCAATAGCAAAAAAATTAGCCAGTCACCATGAACATTTTAGAAAATTTTAAAAAATAATTGATTTTTCAGACTTTGATCGGCCGTAGCGGCTAAACGAAAACTCCAAATTGAACGCGGTTTGCAAATCTGAGCTCCTCGTACGTTAATTAGTCGGATTAGAGATTTTTATTTTTTTGACAAAAACGTGAAAAAAGACATGAGTAAACCCCTTGGAAATTTGTTAAAAAATGCAACTTTCTTAATAATCATCGTAGACTATTGAATTTTACTTTTTTTTCATCAGAAAAACGAGAGAAATTGATTGCCGTTAAAAAATTTCAGCTATCTTCAATAGCAAACAAATTAGCCAGTCACCATGAACATTTTAGAAAATTTTAAAAAATAATTGATTTTTCAGACTTTGATCGGCCGTAGCGGCTAAACGAAAACTCCAAATTGAACGCGGTTTGCAAATCTGAGCTCCTCGTACGTTAATTAGTCGGATTAGAGATTTTTATTTTTTTGACAAAAACGTGAAAATAGACATGAGTAAACCCCTTGGAAATTTGTTAAAAAAAGCAACTTTCTTAATAATCATCGTAGACTATTGAATTTTACTTTTTTTTCATCAGAAAAACGAGAGAAATTGATTGCCGTTAAAAAATTTCAGCTATCTTCAATAGCAAAAAAAATAGCCAGTCACCATGAACATTTTAGAAAATTCAAAAAAAATAATTGATTTTTCAGACTTTGATCGGCCGTAGCGGCTAAACGAAAACTCCAAATTGAACGCGGTTTGCAAATCTGAGCTCCTCGTACGTTAATTAGTCGGATTAGAGATTTTTATTTTTTTGACAAAAACGTGAAAAAAGACATGAGTAAACCCCTTGGAAATTTGTTAAAAAATGCAATTTTCTTAATAATCATCGTAGACTATTGAATTTTACTTTTTTTTCATCAGAAAAACGAGAGAAATTGATTGCCGTTAAAAAAATTCAGCTATCTTCAATAGCAAAAAAATTAGCCAGTCACCATGAACATTTTAGAAAATTTTAAAAAATAATTGATTTTTCAGACTTTGATCGGCCGTAGCGGCTAAACGAAAACTCCAAATTGAACGCGGTTTGCAAATCTGAGCTCCTCGTACGTTAATTAGTCGGATTAGAGATTTTTATTTTTTTGACAAAAACGTGAAAAAAGACATGAGTAAACCCCTTGGAAATTTGTTAAAAAATGCAACTTTCTTAATAATCATCGTAGACTATTGAATTTTACTTTTTTTTCATCAGAAAAACGAGAGAAATTGATTGCCGTTAAAAAATTTCAGCTATCTTCAATAGCAAAAAAATTAGCCAGTCACCATGAACATTTTAGAAAATTTTAAAAAATAATTGATTTTTCAGACTTTGATCGGCCGTAGCGGCTAAACGAAAACTCCAAATTGAACGCGGTTTGCAAATCTGAGCTCCTCGTACGTTAATTAGTCGGATTAGAGATTTTTATTTTTTTGACAAAAACGGGAAAAAAGACATGAGTAAAAAACCCCTTGGAAATTTGTTAAAAAATGCAACTTTCTTAATAATCATCGTAGACTATTGAATTTTACTTTTTTTTCATCAGAAAAACGAGAGAAATTGATTGCCGTTAAAAAAATTCAGCTATCTTCAATAGCAAAAAAATTAGCCAGTCACCATGAACATTTTAGAAAATTTTAAAAAATAATTGATTTTTCAGACTTTGATCGGCCGTAGCGGCTAAACGAAAACTCCAAATTGAACGCGGTTTGCAAATCTGAGCTCCTCGTACGTTAATTAGTCGGATTAGAGATTTTTATTTTTTTGACAAAAACGTGAAAAAAGACATGAGTAAACCCCTTGGAAATTTGTTAAAAAAAGCAACTTTCTTAATAATCATCGTAGACTATTGAATTTTACTTTTTTTTCATCAGAAAAACGAGAGAAATTGATTGCCGTTAAAAAATTTCAGCTATCTTCAATAGCAAAAAAAATAGCCAGTCACCATGAACATTTTAGAAAATTCAAAAAAAATAATTGATTTTTCAGACTTTGATCGGCCGTAGCGGCTAAACGAAAACTCCAAATTGAACGGGGTTTGCAAATCTGAGCTCCTCGTACGTTAATTAGTCGGATTAGAGATTTTTATTTTTTTGACAAAAACGTGAAAAAAGACATGAGTAAACCCCTTGGAAATTTGTTACAAAATGCAACTTTCTTAATAATCATCGTAGACTATTGAATTTGACTTTTTTTTCATCAGAAAAAACGAGAGAAATTGATTGCCGTTAAAAAATTTCAGCTATCTTCAATAGCAAAAAGATTAGCCAGTCACCATGAACATTTTAGAAAATTTTAAAAAATAATTGATTTTTCAGACTTTGATCGGCCGTAGCGGCTAAACGAAAACTCCAAATTGAACGCGGTTTGCAAATCTGAGCTCCTCGTACGTTAATTAGTCGGATTAGAGATTTTTATTTTTTTGACAAAAACGTGAAAAAAGACATGAGTAAACCCCTTGGAAATTTGTTAAAAAATGCAACTTTCTTAATAATCATCGTAGACTATTGAATTTTACTTTTTTTTCATCAGAAAAACGAGAGAAATTGATTGCCGTTAAAAAATTTCAGCTATCTTCAATAGCAAAAAAAATAGCCAGTCAACATGAACATTTTAGAAAATTTTAAAAAATAATTGATTTTTCAGACTTTGATCGGCCGTAGCGGCTAAACGAAAACTCCAAATTGAACGCGGTTTGCAAATCTGAGCTCCTCGTACGTTAATTAGTCGGATTAGAGATTTTTATTTTTTTGACAAAAACGTGAAAAAAGACATGAGTAAACCCCTTGGAAATTTGTTAAAAAATGCAACTTTCTTAATAATCATGGTAGACTATTGAATTTTACTTTTTTTTCATCAGAAAAACGAGAGAAATTGATTGCCGTTAAAAAATTTCAGCTATCTTCAATAGCAAAAAAATTAGCCAGTCACCATGAACATTTTAGAAAATTCAAAAAAAATAATTGATTTTTCAGACTTTGATCGGCCGTAGCGGCTAAACGAAAACTCCAAATTGAACGCGGTTTGCAAATCTGAGCTCCTCGTACGTTAATTAGTCGGATTAGAGATTTTTATTTTTTTGACAAAAACGTGAAAAAAGACATGAGTAAACCCCTTGGAAATTTGTTAAAAAATGCAACTTTCTTAATAATCATCGTAGATTATTGAATTTTACTTTTTTTTCATCAGAAAAACGAGAGAAATTGATTGCCGTTAAAAAATTTCAGCTATCTTCAATAGCAAACAAACTAGCCAGTCACCATGAACATTTTAGAAAATTTTAAAAAATAATTGATTTTTCAGACTTTGATCGGCCGTAGCGGCTAAACGAAAACTCCAAATTGAACGCGGTTTGCAAATCTGAGCTCCTCGTACGTTAATTAGTCGGATTAGAGATTTTTATTTTTTTGACAAAAACGTGAAAAAAGACATGAGTAAACCCCTTGGAAATTTGTTAAAAAATGCAACTTTCTTAATAATCATCGTAGACTATTGAATTTTACTTTTTTTTCATCAGAAAAACGAGAGAAATTGATTGCCGTTAAAAAATTTCAGCTATCTTCAATAGCAAAAAAATTAGCCAGTCACCATGAACATTTTAGAAAATTTTAAAAAATAATTGATTTTTCAGACTTTGATCGGCCGTAGCGGCTAAACGAAAACTCCAAATTGAACGCGGTTTGCAAATCTGAGCTCCTCGTACGTTAATTAGTCGGATTAGAGATTTTTATTTTTTTGACAAAAACGTGAAAAAAGACATGAGTAAACCCCTTGGAAATTTGTTAAAAAATGCAACTTTCTTAATAATCATCGTAGACTATTGAATTTTACTTTTTTTTCATCAGAAAAACGAGAGAAATTGATTGCCGTTAAAAAATTTCAGCTATCTTCAATAGCAAAAAAATTAGCCAGTCACCATGAACATTTTAGAAAATTTTAAAAAATAATTGATTTTTCAGACTTTGATCGGCCGTAGCGGCTAAACGAAAACTCCAAATTGAACGGGGTTTGCAAATCTGAGCTCCTCGTACGTTAATTAGTCGGATTAGAGATTTTTATTTTTTTGACAAAAACGTGAAAAAAGACATGAGTAAACCCCTTGGAAATTTGTTACAAAATGCAACTTTCTTAATAATCATCGTAGACTATTGAATTTGACTTTTTTTTCATCAGAAAAAACGAGAGAAATTGATTGCCGTTAAAAAATTTCAGCTATCTTCAATAGCAAAAAGATTAGCCAGTCACCATGAACATTTTAGAAAATTTTAAAAAATAATTGATTTTTCAGACTTTGATCGGCCGTAGCGGCTAAACGAAAACTCCAAATTGAACGCGGTTTGCAAATCTGAGCTCCTCGTACGTTAATTAGTCGGATTAGAGATTTTTATTTTTTTGACAAAAACGTGAAAAAAGACATGAGTAAACCCCTTGGAAATTTGTTAAAAAATGCAACTTTCTTAATAATCATCGTAGACTATTGAATTTTACTTTTTTTTCATCAGAAAAACGAGAGAAATTGATTGCCGTTAAAAAATTTCAGCTATCTTCAATAGCAAAAAAAATAGCCAGTCAACATGAACATTTTAGAAAATTTTAAAAAATAATTGATTTTTCAGACTTTGATCGGCCGTAGCGGCTAAACGAAAACTCCAAATTGAACGCGGTTTGCAAATCTGAGCTCCTCGTACGTTAATTAGTCGGATTAGAGATTTTTATTTTTTTGACAAAAACGTGAAAAAAGACATGAGTAAACCCCTTGGAAATTTGTTAAAAAATGCAACTTTCTTAATAATCATGGTAGACTATTGAATTTTACTTTTTTTTCATCAGAAAAACGAGAGAAATTGATTGCCGTTAAAAAATTTCAGCTATCTTCAATAGCAAAAAAATTAGCCAGTCACCATGAACATTTTAGAAAATTTTAAAAAATAATTGATTTTTCAGACTTTGATCGGCCGTAGCGGCTAAACGAAAACTCCAAATTGAACGCGGTTTGCAAATCTGAGCTCCTCGTACGTTAATTAGTCGGATTAGAGATTTTTATTTTTTTGACAAAAACGTGAAAAAAGACATGAGACTTGGAAATTTGTTAAAAAATGCAACTTTCTTAATAATCATCGTAGACTATTGAATTTTACTTTTTTTTCATCAGAAAAACGAGAGAAATTGATTGCCGTTAAAAAATTTCAGCTATCTTCAATAGCAAAAAAATTAGCCAGTCACCATGAACATTTTAGAAAATTTTAAAAAATAATTGATTTTTCAGACTTTGATCGGCCGTAGCGGCTAAACGAAAACTCCAAATTGAACGCGGTTTGCAAATCTGAGCTCCTCGTACGTTAATTAGTCGGATTAGAGATTTTTATTTTTTTGGCAAAAACGTGAAAAAAGACATGAGTAAACCCCTTGGAAATTTGTTAAAAAATGCAACTTTCTTAATAATCATCGTAGACTATTGAATTTTACTTTTTTTTCATCAGAAAAACGAGAGAAATTGATTGCCGTTAAAAAAATTCAGCTATCTTCAATAGCAAAAAAATTAGCCAGTCACCATGAACATTTTAGAAAATTTTAAAAAATAATTGATTTTTCAGACTTTGATCGGCCGTAGCGGCTAAACGAAAACTCCAAATTGAACGCGGTTTGCAAATCTGAGCTCCTCGTACGTTAATTAGTCGGATTAGAGATTTTTATTTTTTTGACAAAAACGTGAAAAAAGACATGAGTAAACCCCTTGGAAATTTGTTAAAAAAAGCAACTTTCTTAATAATCATCGTAGACTATTGAATTTTACTTTTTTTTCATCAGAAAAACGAGAGAAATTGATTGCCGTTAAAAAATTTCAGCTATCTTCAATAGCAAAAAAAATAGCCAGTCACAATGAACATTTTAGAAAATTCAAAAAAAATAATTGATTTTTCAGACTTTGATCGGCCGTAGCGGCTAAACGAAAACTCCAAATTGAACGGGGTTTGCAAATCTGAGCTCCTCGTACGTTAATTAGTCGGATTAGAGATTTTTATTTTTTTGACAAAAACGTGAAAAAAGACATGAGTAAACCCCTTGGAAATTTGTTAAAAAATGCAACTTTCTTAATAATCATCGTAGACTATTGAATTTTACTTTTTTTTCATCAGAAAAACGAGAGAAATTGATTGCCGTTAAAAAATTTCAGCTATCTTCAATAGCAAAAAAATTAGCCAGTCACCATGAACATTTTAGAAAATTTTAAAAAATAATTGATTTTTCAGACTTTGATCGGCCGTAGCGGCTAAACGAAAACTCCAAATTGAACGCGGTTTGCAAATCTGAGCTCCTCGTACGTTAATTAGTCGGATTAGAGATTTTTATTTTTTTGACAAAAACGTGAAAAAAGACATGAGTAAACCCCTTGGAAATTTGTTAAAAAATGCAACTTTCTTAATAATCATCGTAGACTATTGAATTTTACTTTTTTTTCATCAGAAAAACGAGAGAAATTGATTGCCGTTAAAAAATTTCAGCTATCTTCAATAGCAAAAAAATTAGCCAGTCACCATGAACATTTTAGAAAATTCAAAAAAAATAATTGATTTTTCAGACTTTGATCGGCCGTAGCGGCTAAACGAAAACTCCAAATTGAACGCGGTTTGCAAATCTGAGCTCCTCGTACGTTAATTAGTCGGATTAGAGATTTTTATTTTTTTGACAAAAACGTGAAAAAAGACATGAGTAAACCCCTTGGAAATTTGTTAAAAAATGCAACTTTCTTAATAATCATCGTAGACTATTGAATTTTACTTTTTTTTCATCAGAAAAACGAGAGAAATTGATTGCCGTTAAAAAAATTCAGCTATCTTCAATAGCAAAAAAATTAGCCAGTCACCATGAACATTTTAGAAAATTTTAAAAAATAATTGATTTTTCAGACTTTGATCGGCCGTAGCGGCTAAACGAAAACTCCAAATTGAACGCGGTTTGCAAATCTGAGCTCCTCGTACGTTAATTAGTCGGATTAGAGATTTTTATTTTTTTGACAAAAACGTGAAAAAAGACATGAGTAAACCCCTTGGAAATTTGTTAAAAAAAGCAACTTTCTTAATAATCATCGTAGACTATTGAATTTTACTTTTTTTTCATCAGAAAAACGAGAGAAATTGATTGCCGTTAAAAAATTTCAGCTATCTTCAATAGCAAAAAAAATAGCCAGTCACCATGAACATTTTAGAAAATTCAAAAAAAATAATTGATTTTTCAGACTTTGATCGGCCGTAGCGGCTAAACGAAAACTCCAAATTGAACGCGGTTTGCAAATCTGAGCTCCTCGTACGTTTAATTAGTCGGATTAGAGATTTTATTTTTTTGACAAAAACGTGAAAAAAGACATGAGTAAACCCCTTGGAAATTTGTTAAAAAATGCAACTTTCTTAATAATCATCGTAGATTATTGAATTTTACTTTTTTTTCATCAGAAAAACGAGAGAAATTGATTGCCGTAAAAAATTTCAGCTATCTTCAATAGCAAAAAAAATAGCCAGTCACCATGAACATTTTAGAAAATTTTAAAAAAATAATTGATTTTTCAGACTTTGATCGGCCGTAGCGGCTAAACGAAAACTCCAAATTGAACGCGGTTTGCAAATCTGAGCTCCTCGTACGTTAATTAGTCGGATTAGAGATTTTTATTTTTTTGACAAAAACGTGAAAAAAGACATGAGTAAACACCCCTTGGAAATTGTTAAAAAATGCAACTTTCTTAATAATCATCGTAGACTATTGAATTTTACTTTTTTTTCATCAGAAAAACGAGAGAAATTGATTGCCGTTAAAAAATTTCAGCTATCTTCAATAGCAAAAAAAATTAGCCAGTCAACATGAACATTTTAGAAAATTTTAAAAAATAATTGATTTTTCAGACTTTGATCGGCCGTAGCGGCTAAACGAAAACTCCAAATTGAACGCGGTTTGCAAATCTGAGCTCCTCGTACGTTAATTAGTCGGATTAGAGATTTTTATTTTTTTGACAAAAACGTGAAAAAAGACATGAGTAAACCCCTTGGAAATTTGTTAAAAAATGCAACTTTCTTAATAATCATCGTAGACTATTGAATTTTACTTTTTTTTCATCAGAAAAACGAGAGAAATTGATTGCCGTTAAAAAATTTCAGCTATCTTCAATAGCAAAAAAAATAGCCAGTCAACATGAACATTTTAGAAAATTTTAAAAAATAATTGATTTTTCAGACTTTGATCGGCCGTAGTGGCTAAACGAAAACTCCAAATTGAACGCGGTTTGCAAATCTGAGCTCCTCGTACGTTAATTAGTCGGATTAGAGATTTTTATTTTTTTGACAAAAACGTGAAAAAAGACATGAGTAAACCCCTTGGAAATTTGTTAAAAATGCAACTTTCTTAATAACCATCGTAGACTATTGAATTTTACTTTTTTTTCATCAGAAAAACGAGAGAAATTGATTGCCGTTAAAAAATTTCAGCTATCTTCAATAGCAAAAAAATTAGCCAGTCAACATGAACATTTTAGAAAATTTTAAAAAATAATTGATTTTTCAGACTTTGATCGGCCGTAGCGGCTAAACGAAAACTCCAAATTGAACGCGGTTTGCAAATCTGAGCTCCTCGTACGTTAATTAGTCGGATTAGAGATTTTTATTTTTTTGACAAAATCGTGAAAAAAGACATGAGTCTTGGAAATTTGTTAAAAAATGCAACTTTCTTAATAATCATCGTAGACTATTGAATTTTACTTTTTTTTCATCAGAAAAACGAGAGAAATTGATTGCCGTTAAAAAATTTCAGCTATCTTCAATAGCAAAAAAAATAGCCAGTCACCATGAACATTTTAGAAAATTTTAAAAAATAATTGATTTTTCAGACTTTGATCGGCCGTAGCGGCTAAACGAAAACTCCAAATTGAACGCGGTTTGCAAATCTGAGCTCCTCGTACGTTAATTAGTCGGATTAGAGATTTTTATTTTTTTGACAAAAACGTGAAAAAAGACATGAGTAAACCCCTTGGAAATTTGTTAAAAAATGCAACTTTCTTAATAATCATCGTAGACTATTGAATTTTACTTTTTTTTCATCAGAAAAACGAGAGAAATTGATTGCCGTTAAAAAATTTCAGCTATCTTCAATAGCAAACAAATTAGCCAGTCACCATGAACATTTTAGAAAATTTTAAAAAATAATTGATTTTTCAGACTTTGATCGGCCGTAGCGGCTAAACGAAAACTCCAAATTGAACGGGGTTTGCAAATCTGAGCTCCTCGTACGTTAATTAGTCGGATTAGAGATTTTTATTTTTTTGACAAAAACGTGAAAAAAGACATGAGTAAACCCCTTGGAAATTTGTTAAAAAATGCAACTTTCTTAATAATCATCGTAGACTATTGAATTTTACTTTTTTTTCATCAGAAAAACGAGAGAAATTGATTGCCGTTAAAAAATTTCAGCTATCTTCAATAGCAAAAAAAATAGCCAGTCAACATGAACATTTTAGAAAATTTTAAAAAATAATTGATTTTTCAGACTTTGATCGGCCGTAGCGGCTAAACGAAAACTCCAAATTGAACGCGGTTTGCAAATCTGAGCTCCTCGTACGTTAATTAGTCGGATTAGAGATTTTTATTTTTTTGACAAAAACGTGAAAAAAGACATGAGTAAACCCCTTGGAAATTTGTTAAAAAATGCAACTTTCTTAATAATCATCGTAGACTATTGAATTTTACTTTTTTTTCATCAGAAAAACGAGAGAAATTGATTGCCGTTAAAAAATTTCAGCTATCTTCAATAGCAAAAAAAATAGCCAGTCACCATGAACATTTTAGAAAATTTTAAAAAATAATTGATTTTTCAGACTTTGATCGGCCGTAGCGGCTAAACGAAAACTCCAAATTGAACGCGGTTTGCAAATCTGAGCTCCTCGTACGTTAATTAGTCGGATTAGAGATTTTTATTTTTTTGACAAAAACGTGAAAAAAGACATGAGTAAACCCCTTGGAAATTTGTTAAAAAATGCAACTTTCTTAATAATCATCGTAGACTATTGAATTTTACTTTTTTTTCATCAGAAAAACGAGAGAAATTGATTGCCGTTAAAAAATTTCAGCTATCTTCAATAGCAAAAAAAATAGCCAGTCACCATGAACATTTTAGAAAATTCAAAAAAAATAATTGATTTTTCAGACTTTGATCGGCCGTAGCGGCTAAACGAAAACTCCAAATTGAACGGGGTTTGCAAATCTGAGCTCCTCGTACGTTAATTAGTCGGATTAGAGATTTTTATTTTTTTGACAAAAACGTGAAAAAAGACATGAGTAAACCCCTTGGAAATTTGTTACAAAATGCAACTTTCTTAATAATCATCGTAGACTATTTAATTTTACTTTTTTTTCATCAGAAAAAACGAGAGAAATTGATTGCCGTTAAAAAATTTCAGCTATCTTCAATAGCAAAAAGATTAGCCAGTCACCATGAACATTTTAGAAAATTTTAAAAAATAATTAATTTTTCAGACTTTGATCGGCCGTAGCGGCTAAATGAAAACTCCAAATTGAACGCGGTTTGCAAATCTGAGCTCCTCGTACGTTAATTAGTCGGATTAGAGATTTTTATTTTTTTGACAAAAACGTGAAAAAAGACATGAGTAAACCCCTTGGAAATTTGTTAAAAAATGCAACTTTCTTAATAATCATCGTAGACTATTGAATTTTACTTTTTTTTCATCAGAAAAACGAGAGAAATTGATTGCCGTTAAAAAATTTCAGCTATCTTCAATAGCAAAAAAATTAGCCAGTCAACATGAACATTTTAGAAAATTTTAAAAAATAATTAATTTTTCAGACTTTGATCGGCCGTAGCGGCTAAATGAAAACTCCAAATTGAACGCGGTTTGCAAATCTGAGCTCCTCGTACGTTAATTAGTCGGATTAGAGATTTTTATTTTTTTGACAAAAACGTGAAAAAAGACATGAGTAAACCCCTTGGAAATTTGTTAAAAAATGCAACTTTCTTAATAATCATCGTAGACTATTGAATTTTACTTTTTTTTCATCAGAAAAACGAGAGAAATTGATTGCCGTTAAAAAATTTCAGCTATCTTCAATAGCAAAAAAATTAGCCAGTCAACATGAACATTTTAGAAAATTTTAAAAAATAATTGATTTTTCAGACTTTGATCGGCCGTAGCGGCTAAACGAAAACTCCAAATTGAACGCGGTTTGCAAATCTGAGCTCCTCGTACGTTAATTAGTCGGATTAGAGATTTTTATTTTTTTGACAAAAACGTGAAAAAAGACATGAGTAAACCCCTTGGAAATTTGTTAAAAAATGCAACTTTCTTAATAATCATCGTAGATTATTGAATTTTACTTTTTTTTCATCAGAAAAACGAGAGAAATTGATTGCCGTTAAAAAATTTCAGCTATCTTCAATAGCAAAAAAATTAGCCAGTCACCATGAACATTTTAGAAAATTTTAAAAAATAATTGATTTTTCACACTTTGATCGGCCGTAGCGGCTAAACGAAAACTCCAAATTGAACGCGGTTTGCAAATCTGAGCTCCTCGTACGTTAATTAGTCGGATTAGAGATTTTTATTTTTTTGACAAAAACGTGAAAAAAGACAAGAGTAAACCCCTTGGAAATTTGTTAAAAAATGCAACTTTCTTAATAATCATCGTAGACTATTGAATTTTACTTTTTTTTCATCAGAAAAACGAGAGAAATTGATTGCCGTTAAAAAATTTCAGCTATCTTCAATAGCAAAAAAAATAGCCAGTCACCATGAACATTTTAGAAAATTTTAAAAAATAATTGATTTTTCAGACTTTGATCGGCCGTAGCGGCTAAACGAAAACTCCAAATTGAACGCGGTTTGCAAATCTGAGCTCCTCGTACGTTAATTAGTCGGATTAGAGATTTTTATTTTTTTGACAAAAACGTGAAAAAAGACATGAGTAAACCCCTTGGAAATTTGTTAAAAAATGCAACTTTCTTAATAATCATCGTAGACTATTGAATTTTACTTTTTTTTCATCAGAAAAACGAGAGAAATTGATTGCCGTTAAAAAATTTCAGCTATCTTCAATAGCAAACAAATTAGCCAGTCACCATGAACATTTTAGAAAATTTTAAAAAATAATTGATTTTTCAGACTTTGATCGGCCGTAGCGGCTAAACGAAAACTCCAAATTGAACGCGGTTTGCAAATCTGAGCTCCTCGTACGTTAATTAGTCGGATTAGAGATTTTTATTTTTTTGACAAAAACGTGAAAAAAGACATGAGTCTTTTTCTTGGAAATTTGTTAAAAAAAGCAACTTTCTTAATAATCATCGTAGACTATTGAATTTTACTTTTTTTTCATCAGAAAAACGAGAGAAATTGATTGCCGTTAAAAAATTTCAGCTATCTTCAATAGCAAAAAAAATAGCCAGTCACCATGAACATTTTAGAAAATTCAAAAAAAATAATTGATTTTTCAGACTTTGATCGGCCGTAGCGGCTAAACGAAAACTCCAAATTGAACGGGGTTTGCAAATCTGAGCTCCTCGTACGTTAATTAGTCGGATTAGAGATTTTTATTTTTTTGACAAAAACGTGAAAAAAGACATGAGTAAACCCCTTGGAAATTTGTTACAAAATGCAACTTTCTTAATAATCATCGTAGACTATTTAATTTTACTTTTTTTTCATCAGAAAAAACGAGAGAAATTGATTGCCGTTAAAAAATTTCAGCTATCTTCAATAGCAAAAAGATTAGCCAGTCACCATGAACATTTTAGAAAATTTTAAAAAATAATTAATTTTTCAGACTTTGATCGGCCGTAGCGGCTAAATGAAAACTCCAAATTGAACGCGGTTTGCAAATCTGAGCTCCTCGTACGTTAATTAGTCGGATTAGAGATTTTTATTTTTTTGACAAAAACGTGAAAAAAGACATGGAAATTTGTTAAAAAATGCAACTTTCTTAATAATCATCGTAGACTATTGAATTTTACTTTTTTTTCATCAGAAAAACGAGAGAAATTGATTGCCGTTAAAAAATTTCAGCTATCTTCAATAGCAAAAAAATTAGCCAGTCAACATGAACATTTTAGAAAATTTTAAAAAATAATTGATTTTTCAGACTTTGATCGGCCGTAGCGGCTAAACGAAAACTCCAAATTGAACGCGGTTTGCAAATCTGAGCTCCTCGTACGTTAATTAGTCGGATTAGAGATTTTTATTTTTTTGACAAAAACGTGAAAAAAGACATGAGTAAACCCCTTGGAAATTTGTTAAAAAATGCAACTTTCTTAATAATCATCGTAGACTATTGAATTTTACTTTTTTTTCATCAGAAAAACGAGAGAAATTGATTGCCGTTAAAAAATTTCAGCTATCTTCAATAGCAAAAAAAATAGCCAGTCACCATGAACATTTTAGAAAATTTTAAAAAATAATTGATTTTTCAGACTTTGATCGGCCGTAGCGGCTAAACGAAAACTCCAAATTGAACGCGGTTTGCAAATCTGAGCTCCTCGTACGTTAATTAGTCGGATTAGAGATTTTTATTTTTTTGACAAAAACGTGAAAAAAGACATGAGTAAACCCCTTGGAAATTTGTTAAAAAATGCAACTTTCTTAATAATCATCGTAGACTATTGAATTTTACTTTTTTTTCATCAGAAAAACGAGAGAAATTGATTGCCGTTAAAAAATTTCAGCTATCTTCAATAGCAAAAAAAATAGCCAGTCACCATGAACATTTTAGAAAATTAAAAAAAAATAATTGATTTTTCAGACTTTGATCGGCCGTAGCGGCTAAACGAAAACTCCAAATTGAACGGGGTTTGCAAATCTGAGCTCCTCGTACGTTAATTAGTCGGATTAGAGATTTTTATTTTTTTGACAAAAACGTGAAAAAAGACATGAGTAAACCCCTTGGAAATTTGTTACAAAATGCAACTTTCTTAATAATCATCGTAGACTATTTAATTTTACTTTTTTTTCATCAGAAAAAACGAGAGAAATTGATTGCCGTTAAAAAATTTCAGCTATCTTCAATAGCAAAAAGATTAGCCAGTCACCATGAACATTTTAGAAAATTTTAAAAAATAATTGATTTTTCAGACTTTGATCGGCCGTAGCGGCTAAACGACAACTCCAAATTGAACGCGGTTTGCAAATCTGAGCTCCTCGTACGTTAATTAGTCGGATTAGAGATTTTTATTTTTTTGACAAAAACGTGAAAAAAGACATGAGTAAACCCCTTGAAAATTTGTTAAAAAATGCAACTTTCTTAATAATCATCGTAGACTATTGAATTTTACTTTTTTTTCATCAGAAAAACGAGAGAAATTGATTGCTGTTAAAAAATTTCAGCTATCTTCAATAGCAAAAAAATTAGCCAGTCACCATGAACATTTTAGAAAATTCAAAAAAAATAATTGATTTTTCAGACTTTGATCGGCCGTAGCGGCTAAACGAAAACTCCAAATTGAACGCGGTTTGCAAATCTGAGCTCCTCGTACGTTAATTAGTCGGATTAGAGATTTTTTTATTTTTTGACAAAAACGTGAAAAAAGACATGAGTAAACCCCTTGAAAATTTGTTAAAAAATGCAACTTTCTTAATAATCATCGTAGACTATTGAATTTTACTTTTTTTTCATCAGAAAAACGAGAGAAATTGATTGCCGTTAAAAAATTTCAGCTATCTTCAATAGCAAAAAAATTAGCCAGTCACCATGAACATTTTAGAAAATTCAAAAAAAATAATTGATTTTTCAGACTTTGATCGGCCGTAGCGGCTAAACGAAAACTCCAAATTGAACGCGGTTTGCAAATCTGAGCTCCTCGTACGTTAATTAGTCGGATTAGAGAATTTTATTTTTTTGACAAAAACGTGAAAAAAGACATGAGTAAACCCCTTGGAAATTTGTAAAAAAATGCAACTTTCTTAATAATCATCGTAGACTATTGAATTTTACTTTTTTTTCATCAGAAAAACGAGAGAAATTGATTGCCGTTAAAAAATTTCAGCTATCTTCAATAGCAAAAAGATTGGCCAGTCACCATGAACATTTTAGAAAATTCAAAAAAAAAAATTGATTTTTCAGACTTTGATCGGCCGTAGCGGCTAAACGAAAACTCCAAATTGAACGCGGTTTGCAAATCTGAGCTCCTCGTACGTTAATTAGTCGGATTAGAGATTTTTATTTTTTTGACAAAAACGTGAAAAAAGACATGAGTAAACCCCTTGGAAATTTGTTAAAAAATGCAACTTTCTTAATAATCATCGTAGACTATTGAATTTTACTTTTTTTTCATCAGAAAAACGAGAGAAATTGATTGCCGTTAAAAAATTTCAGCTATCTTCAATAGCAAAAAGATTGGCCAGTCACCATGAACATTTTAGAAAATTAAAAAAAAAAATTGATTTTTCAGACTTTGATCGGCCGTAGCGGCTAAACGAAAACTCCAAATTGAACGCGGTTTGCAAATCTGAGCTCCTCGTACGTTAATTAGTCGGATTAGAGATTTTTATTTTTTTGACAAAAACGTGAAAAAAGACATGAGTAAACCCCTTGGAAATTTGTTAAAAAATGCAACTTTCTTAATAATCATCGTAGACTATTGAATTTTACTTTTTTTTCATCAGAAAAACGAGAGAAATTGATTGCCGTTAAAAAATTTCAGCTATCTTCAATAGCAAAAAAATTAGCCAGTCACCATGAACATTTTAGAAAATTCAAAAAAAAATAATTGATTTTTCAGACTTTGATCGGCCGTAGCGGCTAAACGAAAACTCCAAATTGAACGCGGTTTGCAAATCTGAGCTCCTCGTACGTTAATTAGTCGGATTAGAGATTTTTATTTTTTTGACAAAAACGTGAAAAAAGACATGAGTAAACCCCTTGGAAATTTGTTAAAAAATGCAACTTTCTTAATAATCATCGTAGACTATTGAATTTTACTTTTTTTTCATCAGAAAAACGAGAGAAATTGATTGCCGTTAAAAAAATTCAGCTATCTTCAATAGCAAAAAAATTAGCCAGTCACCATGAACATTTTAGAAAATTTTAAAAAATAATTGATTTTTCAGACTTTGATCGGCCGTAGCGGCTAAACGAAAACTCCAAATTGAACGCGGTTTGCAAATCTGAGCTCCTCGTACGTTAATTAGTCGGATTAGAGATTTTTATTTTTTTGACAAAAACGTGAAAATAGACATGAGTAAACCCCTTGGAAATTTGTTAAAAAAAGCAACTTTCTTAATAATCATCGTAGACTATTGAATTTTACTTTTTTTTCATCAGAAAAACGAGAGAAATTGATTGCCGTTAAAAAATTTCAGCTATCTTCAATAGCAAAAAAAATAGCCAGTCACCATGAACATTTTAGAAAATTCAAAAAAAATAATTGATTTTTCAGACTTTGATCGGCCGTAGCGGCTAAACGAAAACTCCAAATTGAACGCGGTTTGCAAATCTGAGCTCCTCGTACGTTAATTAGTCGGATTAGAGATTTTTATTTTTTTGACAAAAACGTGAAAAAAGACATGAGTAAACCCCTTGGAAATTTGTTAAAAAATGCAATTTTCTTAATAATCATCGTAGACTATTGAATTTTACTTTTTTTTCATCAGAAAAACGAGAGAAATTGATTGCCGTTAAAAAAATTCAGCTATCTTCAATAGCAAAAAAATTAGCCAGTCACCATGAACATTTTAGAAAATTTTAAAAAATAATTGATTTTTCAGACTTTGATCGGCCGTAGCGGCTAAACGAAAACTCCAAATTGAACGCGGTTTGCAAATCTGAGCTCCTCGTACGTTAATTAGTCGGATTAGAGATTTTTATTTTTTTGACAAAAACGTGAAAAAAGACATGAGTAAACCCCTTGGAAATTTGTTAAAAAATGCAACTTTCTTAATAATCATCGTAGACTATTGAATTTTACTTTTTTTTCATCAGAAAAACGAGAGAAATTGATTGCCGTTAAAAAATTTCAGCTATCTTCAATAGCAAAAAAATTAGCCAGTCACCATGAACATTTTAGAAAATTTTAAAAAATAATTGATTTTTCAGACTTTGATCGGCCGTAGCGGCTAAACGAAAACTCCAAATTGAACGCGGTTTGCAAATCTGAGCTCCTCGTACGTTAATTAGTCGGATTAGAGATTTTTATTTTTTTGACAAAAACGTGAAAAAAGACATGAGTAAAAAACCCCTTGGAAATTTGTTAAAAAATGCAACTTTCTTAATAATCATCGTAGACAATTGAATTTTACTTTTTTTTCATCAGAAAAACGAGAGAAATTGATTGCCGTTAAAAAATTTCAGCTATCTTCAATAGCAAAAAAAATAGCCAGTCACCATGAACATTTTAGAAAATTTTAAAAAATAATTGATTTTTCAGACTTTGATCGGCCGTAGCGGCTAAACGAAAACTCCAAATTGAACGCGGTTTGCAAATCTGAGCTCCTCGTACGTTAATTAGTCGGATTAGAGATTTTTATTTTTTTGACAAAAACGTGAAAAAAGACATGAGTAAACCCCTTGGAAATTTGTTAAAAAATGCAACTTTCTTAATAATCATCGTAGACTATTGAATTTTACTTTTTTTTCATCAGAAAAACGAGAGAAATTGATTGCCGTTAAAAAATTTCAGCTATCTTCAATAGCAAAAAAAATAGCCAGTCACCATGAACATTTTAGAAAATTAAAAAAAAATAATTGATTTTTCAGACTTTGATCGGCCGTAGCGGCTAAACGAAAACTCCAAATTGAACGGGGTTTGCAAATCTGAGCTCCTCGTACGTTAATTAGTCGGATTAGAGATTTTTATTTTTTTGACAAAAACGTGAAAAAAGACATGAGTAAACCCCTTGGAAATTTGTTACAAAATGCAACTTTCTTAATAATCATCGTAGACTATTTAATTTTACTTTTTTTTCATCAGAAAAAACGAGAGAAATTGATTGCCGTTAAAAAATTTCAGCTATCTTCAATAGCAAAAAGATTAGCCAGTCACCATGAACATTTTAGAAAATTTTAAAAAATAATTGATTTTTCAGACTTTGATCGGCCGTAGCGGCTAAACGACAACTCCAAATTGAACGCGGTTTGCAAATCTGAGCTCCTCGTACGTTAATTAGTCGGATTAGAGATTTTTATTTTTTTGACAAAAACGTGAAAAAAGACATGAGTAAACCCCTTGAAAATTTGTTAAAAAATGCAACTTTCTTAATAATCATCGTAGACTATTGAATTTTACTTTTTTTTCATCAGAAAAACGAGAGAAATTGATTGCTGTTAAAAAATTTCAGCTATCTTCAATAGCAAAAAAATTAGCCAGTCACCATGAACATTTTAGAAAATTCAAAAAAAATAATTGATTTTTCAGACTTTGATCGGCCGTAGCGGCTAAACGAAAACTCCAAATTGAACGCGGTTTGCAAATCTGAGCTCCTCGTACGTTAATTAGTCGGATTAGAGATTTTTATTTTTTTGACAAAAACGTGAAAAAAGACATGAGTAAACCCCTTGGAAATTTGTTAAAAAATGCAACTTTCTTAATAATCATCGTAGACTATTGAATTTTACTTTTTTTTCATCAGAAAAACGAGAGAAATTGATTGCCGTTAAAAAATTTCAGCTATCTTCAATAGCAAAAAGATTGGCCAGTCACCATGAACATTTTAGAAAATTAAAAAAAAAAATTGATTTTTCAGACTTTGATCGGCCGTAGCGGCTAAACGAAAACTCCAAATTGAACGCGGTTTGCAAATCTGAGCTCCTCGTACGTTAATTAGTCGGATTAGAGATTTTTATTTTTTTGACAAAAACGTGAAAAAAGACATGAGTAAACCCCTTGGAAATTTGTTAAAAAATGCAACTTTCTTAATAATCATCGTAGACTATTGAATTTTACTTTTTTTTCATCAGAAAAACGAGAGAAATTGATTGCCGTTAAAAAATTTCAGCTATCTTCAATAGCAAAAAAATTAGCCAGTCACCATGAACATTTTAGAAAATTCAAAAAAAAATAATTGATTTTTCAGACTTTGATCGGCCGTAGCGGCTAAACGAAAACTCCAAATTGAACGCGGTTTGCAAATCTGAGCTCCTCGTACGTTAATTAGTCGGATTAGAGATTTTTATTTTTTTGTCAAAAACGTGAAAAAAGACATGAGTAAACCCCTTGGAAATTTGTTAAAAAATGCAACTTTCTTAATAATCATCGTAGACTATTGAATTTTACTTTTTTTTCATCAGAAAAACGAGAGAAATTGATTGCCGTTAAAAAATTTCAGCTATCTTCAATAGCAAAAAAATTAGCCAGTCACCATGAACATTTTAGAAAATTTTAAAAAATAATTGATTTTTCAGACTTTGATCGGCCGTAGCGGCTAAACGAAAACTCCAAATTGAACGCGGTTTGCAAATCTGAGCTCCTCGTACGTTAATTAGTCGGATTAGAGATTTTTATTTTTTTGACAAAAACGTGAAAAAAGACATGAGTAAACCCCTTGGAAATTTGTTAAAAAATGCAACTTTCTTAATAATCATCGTAGACTATTGAATTTTACTTTTTTTTCATCAGAAAAACGAGAGAAATTGATTGCCGTTAAAAAATTTCAGCTATCTTCAATAGCAAAAAAATTAGCCAGTCACCATGAACATTTTAGAAAATTTTAAAAAATAATTGATTTTTCAGACTTTGATCGGCCGTAGCGGCTAAACGAAAACTCCAAATTGAACGCGGTTTGCAAATCTGAGCTCCTCGTACGTTAATTAGTCGGATTAGAGATTTTTATTTTTTTGACAAAAACGTGAAAAAAGACATGAGTAAAAAACCCCTTGGAAATTTGTTAAAAAATGCAACTTTCTTAATAATCATCGTAGACTATTGAATTTTACTTTTTTTTCATCAGAAAAACGAGAGAAATTGATTGCCGTTAAAAAAATTCAGCTATCTTCAATAGCAAAAAAATTAGCCAGTCACCATGAACATTTTAGAAAATTTTAAAAAATAATTGATTTTTCAGACTTTGATCGGCCGTAGCGGCTAAACGAAAACTCCAAATTGAACGCGGTTTGCAAATCTGAGCTCCTCGTACGTTAATTAGTCGGATTAGAGATTTTTATTTTTTTGACAAAAACGTGAAAAAAGACATGAGTAAACCCCTTGGAAATTTGTTAAAAAAAGCAACTTTCTTAATAATCATCGTAGACTATTGAATTTTACTTTTTTTTCATCAGAAAAACGAGAGAAATTGATTGCCGTTAAAAAATTTCAGCTATCTTCAATAGCAAAAAAAATAGCCAGTCACCATGAACATTTTAGAAAATTCAAAAAAAATAATTGATTTTTCAGACTTTGATCGGCCGTAGCGGCTAAACGAAAACTCCAAATTGAACGGGGTTTGCAAATCTGAGCTCCTCGTACGTTAATTAGTCGGATTAGAGATTTTTATTTTTTTGACAAAAACGTGAAAAAAGACATGAGTAAACCCCTTGGAAATTTGTTACAAAATGCAACTTTCTTAATAATCATCGTAGACTATTGAATTTGACTTTTTTTTCATCAGAAAAAACGAGAGAAATTGATTGCCGTTAAAAAATTTCAGCTATCTTCAATAGCAAAAAGATTAGCCAGTCACCATGAACATTTTAGAAAATTTTAAAAAATAATTGATTTTTCAGACTTTGATCGGCCGTAGCGGCTAAACGAAAACTCCAAATTGAACGCGGTTTGCAAATCTGAGCTCCTCGTACGTTAATTAGTCGGATTAGAGATTTTTATTTTTTTGACAAAAACGTGAAAAAAGACATGAGTAAACCCCTTGGAAATTTGTTAAAAAATGCAACTTTCTTAATAATCATCGTAGACTATTGAATTTTGCTTTTTTTTCATCAGAAAAACGAGAGAAATTGATTGCCGTTAAAAAATTTCAGCTATCTTCAATAGCAAAAAAAATAGCCAGTCAACATGAACATTTTAGAAAATTTTAAAAAATAATTGATTTTTCAGACTTTGATCGGCCGTAGCGGCTAAACGAAAACTCCAAATTGAACGCGGTTTGCAAATCTGAGCTCCTCGTACGTTAATTAGTCGGATTAGAGATTTTTATTTTTTTGACAAAAACGTGAAAAAAGACATGAGTAAACCCCTTGGAAATTTGTTAAAAAATGCAACTTTCTTAATAATCATGGTAGACTATTGAATTTTACTTTTTTTTCATCAGAAAAACGAGAGAAATTGATTGCCGTTAAAAAATTTCAGCTATCTTCAATAGCAAAAAAATTAGCCAGTCACCATGAACATTTTAGAAAATTCAAAAAAAATAATTGATTTTTCAGACTTTGATCGGCCGTAGCGGCTAAACGAAAACTCCAAATTGAACGCGGTTTGCAAATCTGAGCTCCTCGTACGTTAATTAGTCGGATTAGAGATTTTTATTTTTTTGACAAAAACGTGAAAAAAGACATGAGTAAACCCCTTGAAAATTTGTTAAAAAATGCAACTTTCTTAATAATCATCGTAGACTATTGAATTTTACTTTTTTTTCATCAGAAAAACGAGAGAAATTGATTGCCGTTAAAAAATTTCAGCTATCTTCAATAGCAAAAAAATTAGCCAGTCACCATGAACATTTTAGAAAATTCAAAAAAAATAATTGATTTTTCAGACTTTGATCGGCCGTAGCGGCTAAACGAAAACTCCAAATTGAACGCGGTTTGCAAATCTGAGCTCCTCGTACGTTAATTAGTCGGATTAGAGATTTTTATTTTTTTGACAAAAACGTGAAAAAAGACATGAGTAAACCCCTTGGAAATTTGTTAAAAAATGCAACTTTCTTAATAATCATCGTAGATTATTGAATTTTACTTTTTTTTCATCAGAAAAACGAGAGAAATTGATTGCCGTTAAAAAATTTCAGCTATCTTCAATAGCAAACAAACTAGCCAGTCACCATGAACATTTTAGAAAATTTTAAAAAATAATTGATTTTTCAGACTTTGATCGGCCGTAGCGGCTAAACGAAAACTCCAAATTGAACGCGGTTTGCAAATCTGAGCTCCTCGTACGTTAATTAGTCGGATTAGAGATTTTTATTTTTTTGACAAAAACGTGAAAAAAGACATGAGTAAACCCCTTGGAAATTTGTTAAAAAATGCAACTTTCTTAATAATCATCGTAGACTATTGAATTTTACTTTTTTTTCATCAGAAAAACGAGAGAAATTGATTGCCGTTAAAAAATTTCAGCTATCTTCAATAGCAAAAAAATTAGCCAGTCACCATGAACATTTTAGAAAATTTTAAAAAATAATTGATTTTTCAGACTTTGATCGGCCGTAGCGGCTAAACGAAAACTCCAAATTGAACGCGGTTTGCAAATCTGAGCTCCTCGTACGTTAATTAGTCGGATTAGAGATTTTTATTTTTTTGACAAAAACGTGAAAAAAGACATGAGTAAACCCCTTGGAAATTTGTTAAAAAATGCAACTTTCTTAATAATCATCGTAGACTATTGAATTTTACTTTTTTTTCATCAGAAAAACGAGAGAAATTGATTGCCGTTAAAAAATTTCAGCTATCTTCAATAGCAAAAAAATTAGCCAGTCACCATGAACATTTTAGAAAATTTTAAAAATAATTGATTTTTCAGACTTTGATCGGCCGTAGCGGCTAAACGAAAACTCCAAATTGAACGGGGGTTTGCAAATCTGAGCTCCTCGTACGTTAATTAGTCGGATTAGAGATTTTTATTTTTTTGACAAAAACGTGAAAAAAGACATGAGTAAACCCCTTGGAAATTTGTTACAAAATGCAACTTTCTTAATAATCATCGTAGACTATTGAATTTGACTTTTTTTTCATCAGAAAAAACGAGAGAAATTGATTGCCGTTAAAAAATTTCAGCTATCTTCAATAGCAAAAAGATTAGCCAGTCACCATGAACATTTTAGAAAATTTTAAAAAATAATTGATTTTTCAGACTTTGATCGGCCGTAGCGGCTAAACGAAAACTCCAAATTGAACGCGGTTTGCAAATCTGAGCTCCTCGTACGTTAATTAGTCGGATTAGAGATTTTTATTTTTTTGACAAAAACGTGAAAAAGACATGAGTAAACCCCTTGGAAATTTGTTAAAAAATGCAACTTTCTTAATAATCATCGTAGACTATTGAATTTTACTTTTTTTTCATCAGAAAAACGAGAGAAATTGATTGCCGTTAAAAAATTTCAGCTATCTTCAATAGCAAAAAAAATAGCCAGTCAACATGAACATTTTAGAAAATTTTAAAAAATAATTGATTTTTCAGACTTTGATCGGCCGTAGCGGCTAAACGAAAACTCCAAATTGAACGCGGTTTGCAAATCTGAGCTCCTCGTACGTTAATTAGTCGGATTAGAGATTTTTATTTTTTTGACAAAAACGTGAAAAAAAGACATGAGTAAACCCCTTGGAAATTTGTTAAAAAATGCAACTTTCTTAATAATCATCGTAGACTATTGAATTTTACTTTTTTTTCATCAGAAAAACGAGAGAAATTGATTGCCGTTAAAAAATTTCAGCTATCTTCAATAGCAAAAAAATTAGCCAGTCACCATGAACATTTTAGAAAATTCAAAAAAATAATTGATTTTTCAGACTTTGATCGGCCGTAGCGGCTAAACGAAAACTCCAAATTGAACGCGGTTTGCAAATCTGAGCTCCTCGTACGTTAATTAGTCGGATTAGAGATTTTTATTTTTTTGACAAAAACGTGAAAAAAGACATGAGTAAACCCCTTGAAAATTTGTTAAAAAATGCAACTTTCTTAATAATCATCGTAGACTATTGAATTTTACTTTTTTTTCATCAGAAAAACGAGAGAAATTGATTGCCGTTAAAAAATTTCAGCTATCTTCAATAGCAAAAAAATTAGCCAGTCACCATGAACATTTTAGAAAATTCAAAAAAAATAATTGATTTTTCAGACTTTGATCGGCCGTAGCGGCTAAACGAAAACTCCAAATTGAACGCGGTTTGCAAATCTGAGCTCCTCGTACGTTAATTAGTCGGATTAGAGATTTTTATTTTTTTGACAAAAACGTGAAAAAAGACATGAGTAAACCCCTTGGAAATTTGTTAAAAAATGCAACTTTCTTAATAATCATCGTAGATTATTGAATTTTACTTTTTTTTCATCAGAAAAACGAGAGAAATTGATTGCCGTTAAAAAATTTCAGCTATCTTCAATAGCAAACAAACTAGCCAGTCACCATGAACATTTTAGAAAATTTTAAAAAATAATTGATTTTTCAGACTTTGATCGGCCGTAGCGGCTAAACGAAACTCCAAATTGAACGCGGTTTGCAAATCTGAGCTCCTCGTACGTTAATTAGTCGGATTAGAGATTTTTATTTTTTTGACAAAAACGTGAAAAAAGACATGAGTAAACCCCTTGGAAATTTGTTAAAAAATGCAACTTTCTTAATAATCATCGTAGACTATTGAATTTTACTTTTTTTTCATCAGAAAAACGAGAGAAATTGATTGCCGTTAAAAAATTTCAGCTATCTTCAATAGCAAAAAAATTAGCCAGTCACCATGAACATTTTAGAAAATTTTAAAAAATAATTGATTTTTCAGACTTTGATCGGCCGTAGCGGCTAAACGAAAACTCCAAATTGAACGCGGTTTGCAAATCTGAGCTCCTCGTACGTTAATTAGTCGGATTAGAGATTTTTATTTTTTTGACAAAAACGTGAAAAAAGACATGAGTAAACCCCTTGGAAATTTGTTAAAAAATGCAACTTTCTTAATAATCATCGTAGACTATTGAATTTTACTTTTTTTTCATCAGAAAAACGAGAGAAATTGATTGCCGTTAAAAATTTCAGCTATCTTCAATAGCAAAAAAATTAGCCAGTCACCATGAACATTTTAGAAAATTTTAAAAAATAATTGATTTTTCAGACTTTGATCGGCCGTAGCGGCTAAACGAAAACTCCAAATTGAACGCGGTTTGCAAATCTGAGCTCCTCGTACGTTAATTAGTCGGATTAGAGATTTTTATTTTTTTGACAAAAACGTGAAAAAAGACATGAGTAAACCCCTTGGAAATTTGTTAAAAAATGCAACTTTCTTAATAATCATCGTAGACTATTGAATTTTACTTTTTTTTCATCAGAAAAACGAGATAAATTGATTGCCGTTAAAAAAATTCAGCTATCTTCAATAGCAAAAAAATTAGCCAGTCACCATGAACATTTTAGAAAATTTTAAAAAATAATTGATTTTTCAGACTTTGATCGGCCGTAGCGGCTAAACGAAAACTCCAAATTGAACGCGGTTTGCAAATCTGAGCTCCTCGTACGTTAATTAGTCGGATTAGAGATTTTTATTTTTTTGACAAAAACGTGAAAAAAGACATGAGTAAACCCCTTGGAAATTTGTTAAAAAAAGCAACTTTCTTAATAATCATCGTAGACTATTGAATTTTACTTTTTTTTCATCAGAAAAACGAGAGAAATTGATTGCCGTTAAAAAATTTCAGCTATCTTCAATAGCAAAAAAAATAGCCAGTCACAATGAACATTTTAGAAAATTCAAAAAAAATAATTGATTTTTCAGACTTTGATCGGCCGTAGCGGCTAAACGAAAACTCCAAATTGAACGGGGTTTGCAAATCTGAGCTCCTCGTACGTTAATTAGTCGGATTAGAGATTTTTATTTTTTTGACAAAAACGTGAAAAAAGACATGAGTAAACCCCTTGGAAATTTGTTAAAAAATGCAACTTTCTTAATAATCATCGTAGACTATTGAATTTTACTTTTTTTTCATCAGAAAAACGAGAGAAATTGATTGCCGTTAAAAAATTTCAGCTATCTTCAATAGCAAAAAAATTAGCCAGTCACCATGAACATTTTAGAAAATTTTAAAAAATAATTGATTTTTCAGACTTTAATCGGCCGTAGCGGCTAAACGAAAACTCCAAATTGAACGCGGTTTGCAAATCTGAGCTCCTCGTACGTTAATTAGTCGGATTAGAGATTTTTATTTTTTTGACAAAAACGTGAAAAAAGACATGAGTAAACCCCTTGGAAATTTGTTAAAAAATGCAACTTTCTTAATAATCATCGTAGACTATTGAATTTTACTTTTTTTTCATCAGAAAAACGAGAGAAATTGATTGCCGTTAAAAAATTTCAGCTATCTTCAATAGCAAAAAAATTAGCCAGTCACCATGAACATTTTAGAAAATTCAAAAAAAATAATTGATTTTTCAGACTTTGATCGGCCGTAGCGGCTAAACGAAAACTCCAAATTGAACGCGGTTTGCAAATCTGAGCTCCTCGTACGTTAATTAGTCGGATTAGAGATTTTTATTTTTTTGACAAAAACGTGAAAAAAGACATGAGTAAACCCCTTGGAAATTTGTTAAAAAATGCAACTTTCTTAATAATCATCGTAGACTATTGAATTTTACTTTTTTTTCATCAGAAAAACGAGAGAAATTGATTGCCGTTAAAAAAATTCAGCTATCTTCAATAGCAAAAAAATTAGCCAGTCACCATGAACATTTTAGAAAATTTTAAAAAATAATTGATTTTTCAGACTTTGATCGGCCGTAGCGGCTAAACGAAAACTCCAAATTGAACGCGGTTTGCAAATCTGAGCTCCTCGTACGTTAATTAGTCGGATTAGAGATTTTTATTTTTTTGACAAAAACGTGAAAAAAGACATGAGTAAACCCCTTGGAAATTTGTTAAAAAAAGCAACTTTCTTAATAATCATCGTAGACTATTGAATTTTACTTTTTTTTCATCAGAAAAACGAGAGAAATTGATTGCCGTTAAAAAATTTCAGCTATCTTCAATAGCAAAAAAAATAGCCAGTCACCATGAACATTTTAGAAAATTCAAAAAAAATAATTGATTTTTCAGACTTTGATCGGCCGTAGCGGCTAAACGAAAACTCCAAATTGAACGCGGTTTGCAAATCTGAGCTCCTCGTACGTTAATTAGTCGGATTAGAGATTTTTATTTTTTTGACAAAAACGTGAAAAAAGACATGAGTAAACCCCTTGGAAATTTGTTAAAAAATGCAACTTTCTTAATAATCATCGTAGATTATTGAATTTTACTTTTTTTTCATCAGAAAAACGAGAGAAATTGATTGCCGTTAAAAAATTTCAGCTATCTTCAATAGCAAAAAAAATAGCCAGTCACCATGAACATTTTAGAAAATTTTAAAAAATAATTGATTTTTCAGACTTTGATCGGCCGTAGCGGCTAAACGAAAACTCCAAATTGAACGCGGTTTGCAAATCTGAGCTCCTCGTACGTTAATTAGTCGGATTAGTGATTTTTATTTTTTTGACAAAAACGTGAAAAAAGACATGAGTAAACACCCCTTGGAAATTTGTTAAAAAATGCAACTTTCTTAATAATCATCGTAGACTATTGAATTTTACTTTTCTTTCATCAGAAAAACGAGAGAAATTGATTGCCGTTAAAAAATTTCAGCTATCTTCAATAGCAAAAAAATTAGCCAGTCAACATGAACATTTTAGAAAATTTTAAAAAATAATTGATTTTTCAGACTTTGATCGGCCGTAGCGGCTAAACGAAAACTCCAAATTGAACGCGGTTTGCAAATCTGAGCTCCTCGTACGTTAATTAGTCGGATTAGAGATTTTTATTTTTTTGACAAAAACGTGAAAAAAGACATGAGTAAACCCCTTGGAAATTTGTTAAAAAATGCAACTTTCTTAATAATCATCGTAGACTATTGAATTTTACTTTTTTTTCATCAGAAAAACGAGAGAAATTGATTGCCGTTAAAAAATTTCAGCTATCTTCAATAGCAAAAAAAATAGCCAGTCAACATGAACATTTTAGAAAATTTTAAAAAATAATTGATTTTTCAGACTTTGATCGGCCGTAGTGGCTAAACGAAAACTCCAAATTGAACGCGGTTTGCAAATCTGAGCTCCTCGTACGTTAATTAGTCGGATTAGAGATTTTTATTTTTTTGACAAAAACGTGAAAAAAGACATGAGTAAACCCCTTGGAAATTTGTTAAAAAATGCAACTTTCTTAATAACCATCGTAGACTATTGAATTTTACTTTTTTTTCATCAGAAAAACGAGAGAAATTGATTGCCGTTAAAAAATTTCAGCTATCTTCAATAGCAAAAAAATTAGCCAGTCAACATGAACATTTTAGAAAATTTTAAAAAATAATTGATTTTTCAGACTTTGATCGGCCGTAGCGGCTAAACGAAAACTCCAAATTGAACGCGGTTTGCAAATCTGAGCTCCTCGTACGTTAATTAGTCGGATTAGAGATTTTTATTTTTTTGACAAAATCGTGAAAAAAGACATGAGTCTTGGAAATTTGTTAAAAAATGCAACTTTCTTAATAATCATCGTAGACTATTGAATTTTACTTTTTTTTCATCAGAAAAACGAGAGAAATTGATTGCCGTTAAAAAATTTCAGCTATCTTCAATAGCAAAAAAAATAGCCAGTCACCATGAACATTTTAGAAAATTTTAAAAAATAATTGATTTTTCAGACTTTGATCGGCCGTAGCGGCTAAACGAAAACTCCAAATTGAACGCGGTTTGCAAATCTGAGCTCCTCGTACGTTAATTAGTCGGATTAGAGATTTTTATTTTTTTGACAAAAACGTGAAAAAAGACATGAGTAAACCCCTTGGAAATTTGTTAAAAAATGCAACTTTCTTAATAATCATCGTAGACTATTGAATTTTACTTTTTTTTCATCAGAAAAACGAGAGAAATTGATTGCCGTTAAAAAATTTCAGCTATCTTCAATAGCAAACAAATTAGCCAGTCACCATGAACATTTTAGAAAATTTTAAAAAATAATTGATTTTTCAGACTTTGATCGGCCGTAGCGGCTAAACGAAAACTCCAAATTGAACGGGGTTTGCAAATCTGAGCTCCTCGTACGTTAATTAGTCGGATTAGAGATTTTTATTTTTTTGACAAAAACGTGAAAAAAGACATGAGTAAACCCCTTGGAAATTTGTTAAAAAATGCAACTTTCTTAATAATCATCGTAGACTATTGAATTTTACTTTTTTTTCATCAGAAAAACGAGAGAAATTGATTGCCGTTAAAAAATTTCAGCTATCTTCAATAGCAAAAAAATTAGCCAGTCAACATGAACATTTTAGAAAATTTTAAAAAATAATTGATTTTTCAGACTTTGATCGGCCGTAGCGGCTAAACGAAAACTCCAAATTGAACGCGGTTTGCAAATCTGAGCTCCTCGTACGTTAATTAGTCGGATTAGAGATTTTTATTTTTTTGACAAAAACGTGAAAAAAGACATGAGTAAACCCCTTGGAAATTTGTTAAAAAATGCAACTTTCTTAATAATCATCGTAGACTATTGAATTTTACTTTTTTTTCATCAGAAAAACGAGAGAAATTGATTGCCGTTAAAAAATTTCAGCTATCTTCAATAGCAAAAAAAATAGCCAGTCACCATGAACATTTTAGAAAATTTTAAAAAATAATTGATTTTTCAGACTTTGATCGGCCGTAGCGGCTAAACGAAAACTCCAAATTGAACGCGGTTTGCAAATCTGAGCTCCTCGTACGTTAATTAGTCGGATTAGAGATTTTTATTTTTTTGACAAAAACGTGAAAAAAGACATGAGTAAACCCCTTGGAAATTTGTTAAAAAATGCAACTTTCTTAATAATCATCGTAGACTATTGAATTTTACTTTTTTTTTATCAGAAAAACGAGAGAAATTGATTGCCGTTAAAAAATTTCAGCTATCTTCAATAGCAAAAAAAATAGCCAGTCACCATGAACATTTTAGAAAATTCAAAAAAAATAATTGATTTTTCAGACTTTGATCGGCCGTAGCGGCTAAACGAAAACTCCAAATTGAACGGGGTTTGCAAATCTGAGCTCCTCGTACGTTAATTAGTCGGATTAGAGATTTTTATTTTTTTGACAAAAACGTGAAAAAAGACATGAGTAAACCCCTTGGAAATTTGTTACAAAATGCAACTTTCTTAATAATCATCGTAGACTATTTAATTTTACTTTTTTTTCATCAGAAAAAACGAGAGAAATTGATTGCCGTTAAAAAATTTCAGCTATCTTCAATAGCAAAAAGATTAGCCAGTCACCATGAACATTTTAGAAAATTTTAAAAAATAATTAATTTTTCAGACTTTGATCGGCCGTAGCGGCTAAATGAAAACTCCAAATTGAACGCGGTTTGCAAATCTGAGCTCCTCGTACGTTAATTAGTCGGATTAGAGATTTTTATTTTTTTGACAAAAACGTGAAAAAAGACATGAGTAAACCCCTTGGAAATTTGTTAAAAAATGCAACTTTCTTAATAATCATCGTAGACTATTGAATTTTACTTTTTTTTCATCAGAAAAACGAGAGAAATTGATTGCCGTTAAAAAATTTCAGCTATCTTCAATAGCAAAAAAATTAGCCAGTCAACATGAACATTTTAGAAAATTTTAAAAAATAATTGATTTTTCAGACTTTGATCGGCCGTAGCGGCTAAACGAAAACTCCAAATTGAACGCGGTTTGCAAATCTGAGCTCCTCGTACGTTAATTAGTCGGATTAGAGATTTTTATTTTTTTGACAAAAACGTGAAAAAAGACATGAGTAAACCCCTTGGAAATTTGTTAAAAAATGCAACTTTCTTAATAATCATCGTAGACTATTGAATTTTACTTTTTTTTCATCAGAAAAACGAGAGAAATTGATTGCCGTTAAAAAATTTCAGCTATCTTCAATAGCAAAAAAAATAGCCAGTCACCATGAACATTTTAGAAAATTTTAAAAAATAATTGATTTTTCAGACTTTGATCGGCCGTAGCGGCTAAACGAAAACTCCAAATTGAACGCGGTTTGCAAATCTGAGCTCCTCGTACGTTAATTAGTCGGATTAGAGATTTTTATTTTTTTGACAAAAACGTGAAAAAAGACATGAGTAAACCCCTTGGAAATTTGTTAAAAAATGCAACTTTCTTAATAATCATCGTAGATTATTGAATTTTACTTTTTTTTCATCAGAAAAACGAGAGAAATTGATTGCCGTTAAAAAATTTCAGCTATCTTCAATAGCAAAAAAATTAGCCAGTCACCATGAACATTTTAGAAAATTTTAAAAAATAATTGATTTTTCACACTTTGATCGGCCGTAGCGGCTAAACGAAAACTCCAAATTGAACGCGGTTTGCAAATCTGAGCTCCTCGTACGTTAATTAGTCGGATTAGAGATTTTTATTTTTTTGACAAAAACGTGAAAAAAGACAAGAGTAAACCCCTTGGAAATTTGTTAAAAAATGCAACTTTCTTAATAATCATCGTAGACTATTGAATTTTACTTTTTTTACATCAGAAAAACGAGAGAAATTGATTGCCGTTAAAAAATTTCAGCTATCTTCAATAGCAAAAAAAATAGCCAGTCACCATGAACATTTTAGAAAATTTTAAAAAATAATTGATTTTTCAGACTTTGATCGGCCGTAGCGGCTAAACGAAAACTCCAAATTGAACGCGGTTTGCAAATCTGAGCTCCTCGTACGTTAATTAGTCGGATTAGAGATTTTTATTTTTTTGACAAAAACGTGAAAAAAGACATGAGTAAACCCCTTGGAAATTTGTTAAAAAATGCAACTTTCTTAATAATCATCGTAGACTATTGAATTTTACTTTTTTTTCATCAGAAAAACGAGAGAAATTGATTGCCGTTAAAAAATTTCAGCTATCTTCAATAGCAAACAAATTAGCCAGTCACCATGAACATTTTAGAAAATTTTAAAAAATAATTGATTTTTCAGACTTTGATCGGCCGTAGCGGCTAAACGAAAACTCCAAATTGAACGCGGTTTGCAAATCTGAGCTCCTCGTACGTTAATTAGTCGGATTAGAGATTTTTATTTTTTTGACAAAAACGTGAAAAAAGACATGAGTAAACCCCTTGGAAATTTGTTAAAAAAAGCAACTTTCTTAATAATCATCGTAGACTATTGAATTTTACTTTTTTTTCATCAGAAAAACGAGAGAAATTGATTGCCGTTAAAAAATTTCAGCTATCTTCAATAGCAAAAAAAATAGCCAGTCACCATGAACATTTTAGAAAATTCAAAAAAAATAATTGATTTTTCAGACTTTGATCGGCCGTAGCGGCTAAACGAAAACTCCAAATTGAACGGGGTTTGCAAATCTGAGCTCCTCGTACGTTAATTAGTCGGATTAGAGATTTTTATTTTTTTGACAAAAACGTGAAAAAAGACATGAGTAAACCCCTTGGAAATTTGTTACAAAATGCAACTTTCTTAATAATCATCGTAGACTATTTAATTTTACTTTTTTTTCATCAGAAAAAACGAGAGAAATTGATTGCCGTTAAAAAATTTCAGCTATCTTCAATAGCAAAAAGATTAGCCAGTCACCATGAACATTTTAGAAAATTTTAAAAAATAATTAATTTTTCAGACTTTGATCGGCCGTAGCGGCTAAATGAAAACTCCAAATTGAACGCGGTTTGCAAATCTGAGCTCCTCGTACGTTAATTAGTCGGATTAGAGATTTTTATTTTTTTGACAAAAACGTGAAAAAAGACATGGAAATTTGTTAAAAAATGCAACTTTCTTAATAATCATCGTAGACTATTGAATTTTACTTTTTTTTCATCAGAAAAACGAGAGAAATTGATTGCCGTTAAAAAATTTCAGCTATCTTCAATAGCAAAAAAATTAGCCAGTCAACATGAACATTTTAGAAAATTTTAAAAAATAATTGATTTTTCAGACTTTGATCGGCCGTAGCGGCTAAACGAAAACTCCAAATTGAACGCGGTTTGCAAATCTGAGCTCCTCGTACGTTAATTAGTCGGATTAGAGATTTTTATTTTTTTGACAAAAACGTGAAAAAAGACATGAGTAAACCCCTTGGAAATTTGTTAAAAAATGCAACTTTCTTAATAATCATCGTAGACTATTGAATTTTACTTTTTTTTCATCAGAAAAACGAGAGAAATTGATTGCCGTTAAAAAATTTCAGCTATCTTCAATAGCAAAAAAAATAGCCAGTCACCATGAACATTTTAGAAAATTTTAAAAAATAATTGATTTTTCAGACTTTGATCGGCCGTAGCGGCTAAACGAAAACTCCAAATTGAACGCGGTTTGCAAATCTGAGCTCCTCGTACGTTAATTAGTCGGATTAGAGATTTTTATTTTTTTGACAAAAACGTGAAAAAAGACATGAGTAAACCCCTTGGAAATTTGTTAAAAAATGCAACTTTCTTAATAATCATCGTAGACTATTGAATTTTACTTTTTTTTCATCAGAAAAACGAGAGAAATTGATTGCCGTTAAAAAATTTCAGCTATCTTCAATAGCAAAAAAAATAGCCAGTCACCATGAACATTTTAGAAAATTCAAAAAAAATAATTGATTTTTCAGACTTTGATCGGCCGTAGCGGCTAAACGAAAACTCCAAATTGAACGGGGTTTGCAAATCTGAGCTCCTCGTACGTTAATTAGTCGGATTAGAGATTTTTATTTTTTTGACAAAAACGTGAAAAAAGACATGAGTAAACCCCTTGGAAATTTGTTAAAAAATGCAACTTTCTTAATAATCATCGTAGACTATTTAATTTTACTTTTTTTTCATCAGAAAAAACGAGAGAAATTGATTGCCGTTAAAAAATTTCAGCTATCTTCAATAGCAAAAAGATTAGCCAGTCACCATGAACATTTTAGAAAATTTTAAAAAATAATTAATTTTTCAGACTTTGATCGGCCGTAGCGGCTAAATGAAAACTCCAAATTGAACGCGGTTTGCAAATCTGAGCTCCTCGTACGTTAATTAGTCGGATTAGAGATTTTTATTTTTTTGACAAAAACGTGAAAAAAGACATGAGTAAACCCCTTGGAAATTTGTTAAAAAATGCAACTTTCTTAATAATCATCGTAGACTATTGAATTTTACTTTTTTTTCATCAGAAAAACGAGAGAAATTGATTGCCGTTAAAAAATTTCAGCTATCTTCAATAGCAAAAAAATTAGCCAGTCAACATGAACATTTTAGAAAATTTTAAAAAATAATTGTTTTTTCAGACTTTGATCGGCCGTAGCGGCTAAACGAAAACTCCAAATTGAACGCGGTTTGCAAATCTGAGCTCCTCGTACGTTAATTAGTCGGATTAGAGATTTTTATTTTTTTGACAAAAACGTGAAAAAAGACATGAGTAAACCCCTTGGAAATTTGTTAAAAAATGCAACTTTCTTAATAATCATCGTAGACTATTGAATTTTACTTTTTTTTCATCAGAAAAACGAGAGAAATTGATTGCCGTTAAAAAATTTCAGCTATCTTCAATAGCAAAAAAAATAGCCAGTCACCATGAACATTTTAGAAAATTTTAAAAAATAATTGATTTTTCAGACTTTGATCGGCCGTAGCGGCTAAACGAAAACTCCAAATTGAACGCGGTTTGCAAATCTGAGCTCCTCGTACGTTAATTAGTCGGATTACAGATTTTTATTTTTTTGACAAAAACGTGAAAAAAGACATGAGTAAACCCCTTGGAAATTTGTTAAAAAATGCAACTTTCTTAATAATCATCGTAGACTATTGAATTTTACTTTTTTTTCATCAGAAAAACGAGAGAAATTGATTGCCGTTAAAAAATTTCAGCTATCTTCAATAGCAAACAAATTAGCCAGTCACCATGAACATTTTAGAAAATTTTAAAAAATAATTGATTTTTCAGACTTTGATCGGCCGTAGCGGCTAAACGAAAACTCCAAATTGAACGCGGTTTGCAAATCTGAGCTCCTCGTACGTTAATTAGTCGGATTAGAGATTTTTATTTTTTTGACAAAAACGTGAAAAAAGACATGAGTAAACCCCTTGGAAATTTGTTAAAAAATGCAACTTTCTTAATAATCATCGTAGACTATTGAATTTTACTTTTTTTTCATCAGAAAAACGAGAGAAATTGATTGCCGTTAAAAAATTTCAGCTATCTTCAATAGCAAAAAAATTAGCCAGTCACCATGAACATTTTAGAAAATTCAAAAAAAAATAATTGATTTTTCAGACTTTGATCGGCCGTAGCGGCTAAACGAAAACTCCAAATTGAACGCGGTTTGCAAATCTGAGCTCCTCGTACGTTAATTAGTCGGATTAGAGATTTTGATTTTTTTGACAAAAACGTGAAAAAAGACATGAGTAAACCCCTTGGAAATTTGTTAAAAAATGCAACTTTCTTAATAATCATCGTAGATTATTGAATTTTACTTTTTTTTCATCAGAAAAACGAGAGAAATTGATTGCCGTTAAAAAATTTCAGCTATCTTCAATAGCAAAAAAATTAGCCAGTCACCATGAACATTTTAGAAAATTTTAAAAAATAATTGATTTTTCACACTTTGATCGGCCGTAGCGGCTAAACGAAAACTCCAAATTGAACGCGGTTTGCAAATCTGAGCTCCTCGTACGTTAATTAGTCGGATTAGAGATTTTTATTTTTTTGACAAAAACGTGAAAAAAGACAAGAGTAAACCCCTTGGAAATTTGTTAAAAAATGCAACTTTCTTAATAATCATCGTAGACTATTGAATTTTACTTTTTTTTCATCAGAAAAACGAGAGAAATTGATTGCCGTTAAAAAATTTCAGCTATCTTCAATAGCAAAAAAATTAGCCAGTCACCATGAACATTTTAGAAAATTTTAAAAAATAATTGATTTTTCAGACTTTGATCGGCCGTAACGGCTAAACGAAAACTCCAAATTGAACGCGGTTTGCAAATCTGAGCTCCTCGTACGTTAATTAGTCGGATTAGAGATTTTTATTTTTTTGTCAAAAACGTGAAAAAAGACATGAGTAAACCCCTTGGAAATTTGTTAAAAAATGCAACTTTCTTAATAATCATCGTAGACTATTGAATTTTACTTTTTTTTCATCAGAAAAACGAGAGAAATTGATTGCCGTTAAAAAATTTCAGCTATCTTCAATAGCAAAAAAATTAGCCAGTCACCATGAACATTTTAGAAAATTTTAAAAAATTATTGATTTTTCAGACTTTGATCGGCCGTAGCGGCTAAACGAAAACTCCAAATTGAACGCGGTTTGCAAATCTGAGCTCCTCGTACGTTAATTAGTCGGATTAGAGATTTTTATTTTTTTGACAAAAACGTGAAAAAAGACATGAGTAAACCCCTTGGAAATTTGTTAAAAAATGCAACTTTCTTAATAATCATCGTAGACTATTGAATTTTACTTTTTTTTCATCAGAAAAACGAGAGAAATTGATTGCCGTTAAAAAATTTCAGCTATCTTTAATAGCAAAAAAATTAGCCAGTCACCATGAACATTTTAGAAAATTTTAAAAAATAATTGATTTTTCAGACTTTGATCGGCCGTAGCGGCTAAACGAAAACTCCAAATTGAACGCGGTTTGCAAATCTGAGCTCCTCGTACGTTAATTAGTCGGATTAGAGATTTTTATTTTTTTGACAAAAACGTGAAAAAAGACATGAGTAAACCCCTTGGAAATTTGTTAAAAAATGCAACTTTCTTAATAATCATCGTAGACTATTGAATTTTACTTTTTTTTCATCAGAAAAACGAGAGAAATTGATTGCTGTTAAAAAATTTCAGCTATCTTCAATAGCAAAAAAATTAGCCAGTCACCATGAACATTTTAGAAAATTTTAAAAAATAATTGATTTTTCAGACTTTGATCGGCCGTAGCGGCTAAACGAAAACTCCAAATTGAACGCGGTTTGCAAATCTGAGCTCCTCGTACGTTAATTAGTCGGATTAGAGATTTTTATTTTTTTGACAAAAACGTGAAAAAAGACATGAGTAAACCCCTTGGAAATTTGTTAAAAAATGCAACTTTCTTAATAATCATCGTAGACTATTGAATTTTACTTTTTTTTCATCAGAAAAACGAGAGAAATTGATTGCCGTTAAAAAATTTCAGCTATCTTCAATAGCAAAAAAATTAGCCAGTCACCATGAACATTTTAGAAAATTTTAAAAAATAATTTATTTTTCAGACTTTGATCGGCCGTAGCGGCTAAACGAAAACTCCAAATTGAACATGTGTTACATGAACTTACAGTGTAAGGATTAAACATATCTCTTATGACAATGATTTCCTTTATGCATCGATGTGAGTTTTTGGACGTAGAGAGCAGCGGCGGCTCGTGAATTTCCGTGGGGAGGGCAAAGACACCACCGAACATCCACGAGCCACCACTGGTAGAGAGTACTCTCTAATATAGTTAGTGTATCTCATTACCTAATACTTAAATCGTCGCCCATGTTTGGCGGTTTTTAGTTCCATTAGTTGACAAAAATAGAACTTATTGGGTAAACAGATTGTATAAAATGGATACGTTATTGATTAGTCCCGATATTTACAATGTTATTGCGGTCAACTTTATGTAACAGAATTGTTTACCTCTCTCCATTAATCTGAATTAATGGGTTATTGTGAGAAGGAAAACATACTTTTCCAATCACTTCTTTGGCAGAATTATCAATGCTTTAGTCTTTAGTCTTCAACAAATCTTTTGGTCTTGATCTGCTAAAGTATAAGTACAGCGCTTCTAAAGGGTGATTTTCTTGAAGCAAAAAATCACTTCTGCTAAAGAATACGAAGATATCAATATTTCTTCACGTTGAACAAAATTATCACCTTTTCCTTGGTGAATCCCTTTCTTTCTTTAACATTTGTGGCAGGAACCTTTCTTTGCTTCATCGGTTTTAATGCAAATTTTGACATTTGAAAATTAAATTTAAATGCAATCGGTAGTGGCAGAATAGCCTCGTTATATCATGGTCCGTGCCATAGACTTTGGTGGGCGGTAGTAGTTTAGTGCGAATCGCGCATTCCTCTATTTAAAGATAAAATGAGTGCAGAAGTTTAAATTTGCAAAGCGAGCACCATTTTCCCTCACCTTACGAATTCTCCTGCCTTCGATTAACTTTTTTTTTTGGTCCTCGCTTTTATCAAGGTGTGAATTTTTAAGGCGAGGAGCAAGAAAAAGCATCGATGGCAGAAGTAGCAAAAATCAAGGTAATCGGCGGCAGGAATTCAAATTTTGATTGCGAAGGCCAAAGAAATGGAAGGTCTTCGCCATCACGATTTCCAAAATCAAAAAACACCCACCAACAATACACAAGTGGGCGGTGGCTATAATAGGTTGAACACCCCTACCCTACATCATTCACTCTCACTAACTTCAACTTTCCAATTATCGAGTACACTTACTTAGCATCTTCAAGCGCCATGGTCGCCTTCTCCCTATTCCCCGAGTCCCATTCCAACAAAGCCAACTCAACGATAGCGTAGGGAACTACGTAGGTATCATCGACGATTTCCTTGTGTAGAGAAATGGACGTTTCCAGACACTCCAGCGCCTGCAACGGACTTCCCATTTGCCTCAGGCAAGCGCCCTTAAGCAGCAGCAACATAGCCCTATTATCATTGTCGTACTTATTCATCGGCACCGAATAAGTGAGATCGCGCAGTGCCTTCTCTATCAGCTTCAAAATCTTCTCGGCCATAGAGAACTTCTTCTTAAGTACTTTGAACAGGTTCCATAAAAACATCATTTCGATTATGGGAAGGATTAGGCTGCTCTTCTGGTTGAAGTAACGCTCCGCTTTGCGGATCGCGAACTTTTCCATCGGTAGCGATTTGCCGGCTATGCGTTGTTTGTAGCGAGGTACATCCCTAAAATTATTTGTTGTTGTGAGATTCGTAAATGTTTACTGGTTGTAACGTACTTCATTAAAGCTGCGATTTGTTGTTTTTCGTCGACGGCTAGTTCCTCTTCGATCATTACCAGGAGCGCTGCTTTTTGGTAGCTGTACATCGTTTTCGACCATTTGCTCCCCGCTAGTAGTTTGTTTGCTACTGGGAGCGCTTCTTTCCAATCAGTGGCCATGCTGTAACATTTTAAGTATGAATTAAGAAATATCTAACTGATATACATATTTTGTAAGTTTCATAAATGGCGTAAGGACGTGTTTCACTACTACAAATCTAAATCACGAAGGAAACGATTATTTGCAATATTTAAATTGTAGATTTCAATAAAGATGAAAAAAGTAGCTTCAATATTGGGTTTTGGGGCTGCGGTGGTCTAGTGGGTAGCGTTCCTGCTTCTGGGCCTCGTGGTCGTGGGTTCGAAACCCATCCGTGTGGTCACTTTTTCTGAATGAAAAAATGTCCGTGCGGGTCCATGGATGTATAAGTGGTTGTCCTTTCACATCTATATATGAAAATTATTACAATCGGTTGTGGCAGAATGCCCTAGATGGCTACACTAATTCCCACTATCATCCGCACTTCCTTAACCCGAATTCCCATCAACCATCCTTCCTTTTATAAAAAAAAAATATTGGGTTGGATTACAAAATGAATTACTGGTATTTAAAAAAAAATCAACCAGATAAGGTATTAAGAGAAAATTAAATGTTGATAGCAAGAGATGCTAAGGAAGTACTTTGGGTAATGCCTTGCAGCAGTTCCCAGCAATTGTAATCAGGTAAATATCATTAATTTGGCTAATGATAGATAAAGGGTGAAAACTCTACGAGAACAAGAAAACGTTTCATCAGAAATTATTATATATATGAGGTATATTTTAAGAAGAGGTCGATGGTAGGATTGTTTATGGTGCCGTAGGCTAAAAATTAAAAAGAAGTGTAGCGAGTAAAGAAAGCGGCAAATTCTGCCCAAAATTCCTGGCTTCTCCAAAATTATGATTCTTTAGCCCTCTTTGGCCTATTTGATAAAGCGGCCCTAGGAAAGGCCAATAAGTATAAACAAACCCAAAATTCCTGGCTTCTATAAAATTATGGTTCTTTTTAAGGTTTTAGCCTTTTTTGGCTTATTCGAAAAAGCGGCTCCGAGAGAAGTCCAGGAGTAACAAATGCCAATATCCTGGCCAAAATTCCTGACTTCTCTAAAATTATGAATCTTAAGGTTTTAGTCTGTTCGGAAAGGCGAACCTGAGCAAGGCCAATGAGTAAAAATTCCTGGCTTCTATAAAATTATGTTTTTTGTTTAGATTTTAACCTTTTTTGGCCTATTCAGAAAAGCGGATCTGAGAGAAGTCCAGGACTAACAAAGGCCGATATCCTGGCCAAAATTCCTGACTTCCCTAAAATTGTGATTCTTTAGGTTTCGACTTTTTTGGCCTCTTCGGAAAGGCGGTCCTGAGCAAGGCCAATGAGTAAAAATTCTGGCCCAAATTACAGGCTTCCTAAAATAATGTTTCTTTCGGTTTTAGCCTTTTTGGCCCATTCGGAAAAGCGGCCCTGTAATAAGCTCAGGAGTAACAAAGGTTTCTCTAAATTGTGATTCTTTAGGTTTTGGCTTATTCTGAGAGGCCAAGGAGTAAAATCGGCCAAAATTTTGTCCAAAAATCCTGGCTTCTTCAAAATGATGATTCTTTGGACCTTTTTGGCCTATTCGGTAAATAAGTAAAAACGGCCGAAATTCTGGCCAAAATTCTTGGCTTCTCTAAAATTATGGTTCTTTAGATTTTAGAAATTACAAAGGCCAAAATTCTGGCCAAAATGTCTAGTTTCCCTAAAATTGTGATTCTATAGGGTTTAGCCTTTTTTGCTTATTCGGTAAAGCGGCTCTGAGAGGCCAAGGAGTAAAATTGGCCAAAATTCTGTCCACAATTCCTGGCCTCTCTAAATTTATGATTATTTGGGCCTCTTTTGCCTATTCGGTACAGCGGCCCTGGGAGAAGCCAATAAGTAAAAACGGCCGAAATTCTGACCACAATTTCTGGCCTCTCTAAAATTATGTTAACCTCTTTTTGGCCTATTCGGAAAAGTGACCCTGAGAAATCCCAGGAATAACAAAGATATTCCTGGCATCCCTAAATTTGTAATTTTTTGGCGTATTCTGTAAAGCGACTCTGAGAGAGGCCAAAAAGTAAAAACTGGCCAAAATTTCTCGCTTCTCTAAAATTGCAGTGCTTTAAGTAATAGGCTCAGTGATAGAAATAAATATCTTCTATGAAAAATCTTAGCAGCTTAACGTGCAGAAAATTAAGATGCCAACAAACGAAACACGATAGACACTAGAAGAAATTTCTAAAGTGAAACACGATAGTGACACTAGAATAAATTTCTAAAATGAGAACATGTACACGGCTAATTACATTGACTTAAAAGGGGATGTCTGCTGCACACCAATGTTAGTCACATTGAAACAAAATGATTATTTATGGCAAATATTGATGTTTCTTTACGCGAGTCTGGAAGGACTCTGAATATATTTATATAAGCGTTTTTCTTAATCGCTCAGAGTGTAGCGCTATATACGGTGCTAGGGGTCCCCGGTTCAAGTCCTGATTCGGGCATGGATGAATATGAAATGTAATTACAAATTTCGATGGAAGGTAAATGCCGTATAAACAAAGAAAAACAAAAATCGACTTGTATATTAATGACTTACCGCAATGAACTTCATGGTTCATTAAACGCACTGATTTTGGGCACGGCCAAACTTGGACTGGTGGTGACGTAAACATTCCAGCATATAGTGTTTAATTTTACGAGTCAAAGGTGTGCTTATTGATTTATTATACTCCTTTGAAGAAGATTTACTTAGAATTATGTCCTCGGTCTAGGATTTTTAGCGGAAGTACGGATGTAGATGAGACTTAACGCCGAGCAATGAATTGATAAATAGGGTTACTTTGCAGCAGCGGCGGCTCGTGGATCGCTCGAGACGCATGCTGCACTACTTACTCCTAGAGAAGAAGGAAATATTCCAGTTTTGCTCAAATTTTCTTCGTTGCCTCCTCGCCGAATGAATTTTGTTTTATTGTGTTAAACTTAGGCTTACGAAATGTTATTCTGTTATGTATTTATACGTGTATTTCTATACATTTAAATAAACAATAAACAACATCCACGAGCCGTCGCTGATTTGCAGTAAAATAAAGTAATTTTCGATTATGTTTTTTACAGCATTCTTCTATTGATCTAGGTTTGCATTGAACAACTTCTGCAAGATATTGTTGAACTCATCACCAAACCCAAAAACAATTGAAATTGAAAGTAGAAACCCTCACTTGTTGCAAATGCATTAAAGACATTTAATATAAACGAAATACAGCCTGAACGGACAATTGAATATGCAATTTTTGATGGACCACAATACTCCACGAAAGAAAATCAAAAGATGGACCACAATACTCCACGAAAGAAAATCAAAAGCTATTCATCGCAAAACTACATCATCAAATAAACGCAATAGAATATCAGTCGTCGTAAACGAAGCGCTATTTTTTAACCCTTTGATTCCCAAGCAGTGCGATCGTGCTCAGGTCTCTTCGTAATCCATAAATTCAAGCGCTATTACACTTTTTGGCGTTTTTTGACCATGTGCTTCCAACGACTATTGGGAAACAAAGGGTTAATATAAACATTGACTATGATTTTTAGAAGCTGATTGTGTTGTTGCGCTTACCAATTAACCCAGAACATCTCCCAGAAGCAGAAGTGATGGAACTGCGGCCACATCTCCTGCGAGTTCCACGACTTCACGTACCAGTCGTGGCTTTCCTTCAGGTTGCCTTTCATGAATTCAAGCCTGCCTTTGAAGAACAGGAACCAGACGCCCTTCGGGTATTTCTTGAATTGGCTCTCCAGGATCTTCTCCGAGAGGTCCAGGTCGCCTTCTTGGTGGCTCAGCACGTATAATACTATTAAATGGTAGCCCAGGAGCGTCATCACGCATAGAATCTGACGCAGGCCGTCCATGTGATAGCCTGCTAGAAGATCATTAATTCCAATTGCCTGGAAGTTAAATTGTGTTAATTAAGGTAAATAAAAATATTGCCTTGTTTTCATCTGCCTGATATGGCAAAATAATTGTTGCTGTGAACTCTCTTACGCATATAAAAAAATAGCTACAAAGCTCTGCCTGCTTCACCGATCAAATGGTAATAATGTTGCCATTGCGTCCAACAATAAACCTATGAAACTCGCACAACTTCATTGTATTACAAAATTATTTATCTCTTCCTTTCCTTCACAGGATTCTAGCGTTCGGATTATTAGAAAATTAAAGAATTAATATATAGAATTTTCTACTAGCAAGAGCATAATTTCATGACGAGGAAAATAATTAATTATACATGCACTAGAGCGTGCGTGTAAGGTTAATTATAAACACACGTGCTCACGAAATCATAATACTAAAAAAACCACGAGGTCGATAGCCGGTTGAACTTAATCTAATAAATCAACCGCTGCTATTAATTACAGTGCAGATAAAGCGTAGCACGAGCGTTGAATTAAATTAACTGTCGCGGAATCGTAAATAAAGATAAAGATAGAACGGATATAGCAAGTAAATTTACTTTATTTCCAGAAAATCCGATAAACTCGAGCAGTTTTATCACACGGCTTGGAAGCATCGATATCATCAGGTTGAAGGTACCAATCCCCATCTTGACTCCGCTTTCGAAATGGACCTTGGTCGAGTCCTTCGACCAGTCGTGTTTCTTCAAAATCTGCTGGCAATCCCTGCAAGTGATTAAGGTATAACCGCCACGTTAAATTTTCGTGTGGCGCACATACTTATACGAGTTGTAGCAAGATCTTATTTTAATCCCTGCTTTGATAAAGCTGCTTAAGTTCTCATCCTCCATGAACGTCAGCATTGATTTGAGGAGTAAGCACTCGGCGTGGCAGAGTTCCGCGTGCGCCTCCAGCTCAGTGTACTGGTCGAAGTTGGCCTTTTTCACCATCTTGCCTAGGGACTCGCCGATGGTGTTCTTTTTTCTGTACCTGTTGCACACCGCGAGGGACTGCTTAAGGGTGTCCCCGGCGCTGATTATTTGGCTGTGCTCGAAGGTAAGCATGGCTTCGAGGAATGTGAAGACCGCGGTGCCCACAGCGTGGTACATGCTCACGGTCGCCCTGGAAGAAGGTGCACCTTACGGAACTGGTTTATTTACATCGTCATTTAAATCGCTCACCATGGTTTCATTAAATCCTTCGCCTCTTTAAATTTATTGTTGAAGAAGAAATGAATGGCCTGCCGCGCTTCCTCCACGGCTTTCTCCAGAGTCATATCAGCCGGCCTACAAAACCACTTTTAGAATTTAAAAAATGTTACGGGTTAATACTTACATCTCTACAGCATCTTGGAACTGAAAGTGGAAATTTAATCGATTAGAAATCAGGATGTAATTTCATTATTTATAACAATAACAATAAAATTAATTTAAACTTACATCGTCGTAATCGTCATCATCGACATCGGCGGCGGTGTTATTCATGGTGTCCATTTTTGGAGATCACTAGAACAATACTGTTGGTAAACAGATGACAGGTGAAATGGATGTGCAACGATGAGTGCAGCAAGCGAACTGCACTCGCGTCAATTGAGTAAAAGTAAATGAAAGTCTTCACAAATTACACCGTTCCAGTACTGACGCTCAAAAATTTCTCAAGTATCAAACCTGATAAGGCAGGAGCGGAGCGTACCGCACGGTGACGTTCGTAAACTGGAGACGTGCTGTTGCTGTTGCAGTTGCAGTCATTATCTTTTCAATATGCAATAATAATTGCCTCTAATCAACTGTAATTAATTACAATTAATGGAATTTCAACGCAAACTCAATAATTCTACATCATCGGAGACGTGCTTCGAACTCATTTTCGCGAAAATGTGAAAGCGCATTAATAGTTTCACTTACATTCCTCACAATAATAGAGTTCTGTTTATGCCATTAAACGTTTCGAAGATATTAAAATTTATGCTAATTACAATTTATTCAAAAAATTAAAAATCCTGCTGCATTTTTATCACCTGCTTTAATCTAATCTAACATTTTCTTATCTAATTACTAGTCTCGAAACAATTTTTAAATCATCACAAAAAATATTCGTACGTGAAATGATGTAACTAGAAAATAAATCCGTCTGAAAATTAACATTGGGATTAATTCAAGATTTAAAGTTCCACACTAAAAACGTCGTTTTTTTATTTAACACCGCAACGGAAAAAACCTATTTAATATGTTTCCGTAACGCCTATGGATAATGAAAACGTAGGTTAGACCGTGGAAAAGTCTGGGGAAAACTTTTGAGGTTCCATCAAAGATTTTTTGATAGTTAAAAATCCTCATCGTTGGCAGTTAAAAGCGTTCATTTTTTACAGTTAAAAATAGTCATTTTTGGCATTTACAAATGGTCATCTTTAGCAGTTGAGAATTATCATTTTTGACAATTAGAAATTGTAATTTTTTGCAGTTTAAAATGATCATTTTTGGCAGTCGAAAATTGTCATTTTTGGTAGTTGAAAATTTACTTTTTTGGTTTCTGAACAATGTCAATTTTGGCAGTTTAAAACTTTTTGACATTTAAAAATTCTCAATTTGTTAGCTAAAAATCAATATTACTGGTAATCGCTCACAATTAAAAATAACAATTTTCAGCTATCAAAATTGATCATTTTCAACTGCCAAAACTACAATTTTAAACTGCCGAAAATTGAAAAAAAAAATTAGAAGCCAAAAAAGTCAATTTTCAAGTACCAAAAATGACCTTTTTCAACTGTCAAAAACTACAATTGAAAATTGTAATTTTTAAGATTTTTGAGTCAGACTTTTTTATAGTTTTTGACAGTTGAGAATTGAAGTTTTTGCCTATTGAAAATGATCAATTTTGACATTTTAAAATTTTAATTTTCGGCAGTTGCAAATGATCATCGTTAGTAGTTAAAAATTGCAGTTTCTGGCAGTTAAAATGGTTATCCTTAGCAGTTGAAAATTTTAATTTTTGACAGTTGAAAATTGTCATTTTTGGCAGTTTGCGATTGAAGTTTTTGGTTGCTGAAAATTAGCAATTTTCGCATTTCAAAATTGTAGTTTTTGGAGGTTGAAAATTGTCATTATTGGTAGCTAAAAATTATTATCTTTAACAGTTAAAAAAGGTCATCGTTGGAAGCTAAAAAAAATCATTTTTGACAGTTGAAAACTGTATTTTTTGGCAATTAAAGATTGTCATTTTTTGCCAGTTGAAAATTATCATTTTTGTCAGTTGCAGATGTTTATTGTAAGCAGATAAAAATTAAAATGGTCATTGTTAGCAGTTGAAAATTGTTGACAGTTGGAAATTGTGGTATTTGGCAGTTAAAAATAAATTTAAAGATGTTTTAGATAAAAGTTGAGAATTGAAGTTTTTGCTTGTTAAAAATTATCAATGTTGACGTTTTAAAATTTTCATTTTTGGCAGTTGCAAATGATCATCGTTAGTAGTTAAAAATTGCATTTTCTGACAGTTAAAATGGTCATCGTTAGCAGTTGAAAAATTTAATTTTTGACAGTTGAAAATTGTCATTTTTGGTAGTTTACAATTGAAGTTTTTGCTTGCTGAAAATTAGCAATTTTCGCATTTCAAAATTATAGTTTTTGGAGGTTGAAAATTGTCATTATTGATAGCTAAAAATTATTATCTTCAACAGTTGAAAAAGGTCATCGTTGACAGTTAAAAAAAATCATTTTTGACAGTTGAAAACTGTAGTTTTTGGCAATTGAAGATTGTCTTTTTTGCCAGTTGAAAATTGTCATTTTTGTCAGTTGCAGATGGTCATTGTAAGCAGATAAAAAATGCAATTTTTGACAGTTAAAACGGTCACTGTTAGCAGTTGGAAATTGTCATTTTTGACAGTTGGAAATTGTGGTATTTGGCAGTTATAAATAAATTTAAAAGATGTTTTAGATAAAAGTTGAACGGTTTGGAGGAGAACATACAGTAGTGACATCGTGACCTTGGTTTGACCTTGTGAAATCTACTAAGGTCAGGTGAAATTCTCAAAAACTAATACAGAAATTAACTTGAAACTTATTTGTTAATCCCAAGAACTAAGAAGCTTTTATAATTTCGTACACCGGAAGTGGATGTTTACCTTTACCGTCTTTTGTTTCTTTCCAATAATTTTTGAAATACGAAAAATATTCACAAAAACATTTATACAGGTATTAAAGATAACAAATAAATGAACATCTTTTAGTTGAAAATATTTTTCACAATTTTTTTTTTTTCGAAAAATTAAATAAAATTTCGAAAAAAATAATTTTATGAAAAATATTTCCAAACAGATGTTCATTTCTTTGTTGTTTTTAATATATGTTCATATGTTTTTATAATATGCTTCATATTTTAAAAAATTATCGGAACACAAAATACGATTTTCAGGCTACATTTCGTTGTATTGAATTTATTTATAAAATACGATTAAGGTAAACACCCACTTCCGGTGAACGAAATTTTACTAAAAGCGTTTTTATTATTGGGATTACAAATACAATGTTAAAGAATGAAAAAACTTACATGAACTTGAACAACAACTCGTGCACAACTGACGGGATTGCGAAGTATTTGAACCCTTTTTATATTACCTGAGCGGTTTGTGATATACAGGTCTGTAGAAAGAAATTATCTTGTTTATTGTTGCAAAACCGACTTACGATTTGAATAATAATTACACTTGAGACAACCTCACTTGTTGCAGGTGCATTAAATAAATTTAATAAAGTCGACAAGTCGATCAACCTGTTCGTAACTCTGCAAAATTAAATCTTACTAACAAGGAGAGGATCAGATGTGTGACTCACCGATTTGATCCATCTTTGGCACACGTGTAGGTCATGACTAGGAGTGTAACAGGTGCAAGTAATAGAGCGCACTATTCAGCCGTTTTCAAGAAAAAAAATGATTTATTCTCAAATTAAAATATTTAAATACACATGGATTTATAAAAACTATAAAAAGAAAATGAATGAACCCAACTTCAACAATGGGGTTCGATCCTTCGACCTTCCGACTACGAATCGGAGGTTTTATCGATGCGCCAAAAGGTCGGTATATGTTTGTTAACTCAAAAGATATATAAACATATGAATGAATAGCAAATTAAAAAAACGGCTGAATAGTGCGCCCTATTACTTGCACCTGTTACACTCCTAGTTACGACCTACACGTGTGCCAAAGATGGATGCAATCGGTGAGTCACACATCTGATCCTCCCCCTGTAAGACTATGAACTAATAACTTATTGAAACAACTACTTCCGTGGCTAATATCGTGTGTATCATTCAATATCCAGGGAAGTAGTTGTTTCAATAAAATATTTGTTTGAGGCAGTGGCGGCTCGTGGAACATGTTGATGGTAGAGTCACTTATACAATATACCCCCCTTCGTCTTTGAAGAAAGAACGATTTATCTTTCTAGACAAAAGTTACTGGCGAGAAAATGTTATAAGAATTAATTAAACATTCTTGCTGAGCTACAAACTATAGGTAGTGCTCCTTTGTTCTATATAACGAGCCGCCCCTGGTTTGTGGTCTCAGTAAGGTTTAATTTTGGAAAGTTACGAACAGATCAAATATTCATATATTCATTTTTCGTCTTTATTAAATTTATACATAAATGCTTCACCACGGGTTACGTGAGAAATTAATTAATCATGAACCCAATATTTACCCAAAAGATTTAAATAATTAATTTTTATATTTACATAATTCAATATTCGTCGTGGCAATAGCCAGGAAAGTTTAAGTAATTTGTTTATATTGTTTAGTCTTGATAAAGCACGTTGCAAGTTATTTAAAACTAATGTTAAATTTATTTAAAACCATAACATTTTCCGAATTAGTAAAATTGATCCTGTAACAATAATATTATGATAGTTAAAATCACTTTACCTATGCGTACCAGCTGATGATACCCGCAACAATACTAAAATTGCGATTGTTGTCTCACTTTATAAACATCGAAACCAATTTGTTGTTAAGCACTTCACTTACTACAATCCCAAACTTTTGTTATTATTTTTGGGTGCGTAGGTTTAAGCTTTACAATCAATCAAACGAGATATATAAATAAAACATGACCTAAACACCAAGTCTAAAGCTGGCTGCTCACTAGACGATACTTGATTCGGTACAGTACTACATACAGTGAAAGTCAATCTAAATGAAAAGTGCAAGTTTTTTTTGTTTAACTTGGGACTGTTCACCGACGGCGGAAAGAAATTGCAAGTAGAGCGGAATTCGCCTAGTACTTGTCAAGTATCGCATAGTGAGTAACCGGCTTAATGTTCAATCGCATTATGTTCGAATTACAGTTTGCTTTAATTACTGCAATTAGACGTAAATTGAATGAAAAGCTATTAACGTAATGGGACAATGTGCAATAATATTTAATATAAGCGAAACATAATTATTTTGTTGATTAAGGCCGGTTCTTGACTATTTGTGTGGCAAGGTAATTATGTATGTTCAGTAATGACTAATACATTATTATGATGGCATGGTTGGAATATATGTATTTTAAAAAAATACATCTATAAAGTGCACAAATCTAGTCAGAGCGCGACAAATTAATACCGAATGATGAAGTACTAAAGTCTAACACATGTGTAGAAACAGAATTATAATAGCTAAATGGTATAGATACCTTGATACGAGACCGTATGTCTTCTTGTCATCAGTACTGTGCTGTGCTAAATTGTTTACATTTTTGGTGTTGTTTATACATATTTATCTATATGTGCCACTGTCGATTACATTTATAGATGCAAATGGCGAGTTTAGCCTCATAACCGTCCTACATATCTAACAATAAGACAGCCGTTCCATCAGGGAAAATCTGCATACTTAAATATTTGAGGGTATCATTAATGAAGAATGGCGGTGGCTTGGTGGTGTAATAGCTCGAGCATCCGCTGGTTTCTAAATCGAGTGGGTTCGATTGCCCGCCCGGGCGGAACATTTTTCTGATCGAAAAATGGGAGTCAATTTCATATACAGTGCGCGCCTAAAGTATGGAATATATTCCGTAAAACTGAAATAAAATATTTTTGGAAAAAAAACAGTTCAATTTTCTTTTTAAAAAATACACATTTTTGCATGAAAGTCAATTTTTAGTCATTTGTTTTTGAGTTATGACGTTCGTAATTTTGTTTTTAAATGGCAACCCCATATTTTTGTTCTTGATTTTGAGAGATCTTTTCATTGTCGAACTGGCGGTATAAAAATATTGCCATCTTACATAAGAAATTTTTCGCGTAAATGACAATTGAAGGTGAGAACTTGATATTTAGAGTTTTTGCAAAATGGCCTTGTTCACAAGTAGCAACGTGATTCTACTTTACGTACTACTTTTTAATACCTGAGATTGTGATCACGACTGGTAAGCATATGTTATGTAAGCTACCTTGTATTGTCTTCTTAAAATTACGTTTTAAGTAACAGTCACAGTTTAAGTAGCAATCACGTTTTAAGTAGCAATCACAGTTTAAATAGCAGTGATTTTAAGTAGCAATCACGTTTTAAGTAGCAGTGATTTTTAGTAGCAATCACGTTTTAAGTAGCAGTGATTTTGAGTACCAGTAATTGTAAGTAGCAGTGATTTAAGTAGCAGTGAAATTTGCCGATTAGTAACAGCAGCGACCTTTGATTTTTCATTACCATTGAAAAATTACAGGTACGTGAAATATCGCCCATCTCTACTATCTATCACTATCTCTGTAGTGGGCTAGTTTAATGGCGGTATTCATTCCATACCAGGCGGCTAGTAAACTTACTACTAGTGGATAGTAAAGTTGAAAAATTTCAACTTTACTAGATCCGATGGTATACTAGTCCCAATTATTTGGCATCGGACATTGGATAAATTAGTGCGCTAATAGCGAGTAAACTAGCTTCATGTAATATAGCTTTGCGACCATGATGTACTGGTGTGACCAACGTAGGTCGAAGCCAATCCGCAGTTGTCTGTGGCAACAATAACTAAAATTATTCTCTTTGTAAATTCTATTATCCAGATCAAGTAATCGAGATGGGATTTCAAAGCAGTTCTTGATTAACTTTGTCCATTGGTCAAATAATAGATTCATTTGAGTAAATTAATTTTCTTGCTGACATTTCCCGAGCACTTTAGGAAATCGTCGTGAATCCCTTTTTTTTCTGAGCGTTTTTAAGATGTTCTATCCACACTGTTTCTGTGTCTCCCGCAAAGCGCAGTGGCGCCAGGCGCCTCCACACAGCGGCTTTATAATTCATCAATTCAGGTAGCGATCTGCCAGGATCGCTAGCAGCTACTTTTTGGAGCGATTTATGTCCACTGAACGGTAAATTTCCATTGCAGTCACGCGCGAATCGTTTGAAACAAACGACGTAACCGGAAATATTAATTTATTATGGTATTTATAATGGCTTGAAACTGTGTGGTCTTGCAACTTACGAATAGTAGCGAAGATCAAGAAATCTATTTTGTGCATAATTGAGGTTATGTTTTTAGTAGCGCTCTAAACAGTTTTTTACGCTCAAAACTTTTGCAATCAGTACAACGCATTTACCGAAACTGATACATAGCAATCGCCACCTGCATTGAACGCCCCTAAATATGGGGCACCTGTTATTTTCATCCCAAATCATTTGCTCAGTAGCAACTTTGCGCCTATTTCGAATAAAGACTTCTTCAAAAAAATAGATTTTTTATTTAAATTCGCCACCTGCATTGAACGTCCCTAAATAATAATAATAATAATATTTATTACGTGCTATTCCATCAACCGGTTACACATGTCAAACTATTCATTACATTACATTATGTCTCTGTATTACATTGTATTACATGAATATTAAATATGGGGCACCTATTATTTTCATCCCAAATCATTTGCTCAGTAGCAACTTTGCGCCTATTTCGAATAAAGACTTCTTCAAAAAAAAATCTATTTTTTTCATGCCGACGTGCTCATTCTGAACACCATTTGTCGAAAAAAAAAATTGTGGGACTTCCAGGAACGGAGATATGCAAAATGGCTTTTTACGTAAATAGTGCTTAAATCGACTGGAAACGCCTAAAAAACGATTGAATACAATTTTTCTTCCAAATTATTTTTAATTTTTTTTATGTCCACGAGCTTATTCTGAACACTATTTGTCAATAAAAAAAAATTGTGAGAATTTCAAGAACGGATATACGCAAAATGACTTTTTTCGTAAATAGTGCTTAAATCGACAGGAAAACGATTAAAGCTCTTCTCTTTTTTGCTCCTCCCTTTTATCACAGCAAGATTGATGATTTTCTTCCATTGCAATTTATGTATATTTTTGCTAGAAAATTTGGAAAATCCAACTGCAGAGAATGCTAAAATGAACAACTTATAAAGAATTATTTTTTTTCGAAATCTTTTTGGTTTTTGAGTGAATTGACTATTAGAATTTGAAGTATAATTTATCATTTTCATCTTCATAATTTCGACGTTACGTCAGTTTCATCCGATTCTACAAAACGCTCGATGTACATTTAAAATATTATTTAGATTGAAAATAAACCATAAAAGAGTAAATATAAATAACTATGATACCATCAAATCGGAGAAAGTAACACTATTTTTAATTCGTAATTCACTTTATTGCCTCAGGCCTCAACACCTTCAAATCCGACTCTAATTCTGTTACGCCTGCACATAAATTAATTTATAAAAAATACGCAACAATTTTAAAATTGCAGTAATATTTTATTTACTTTAATTCATTATATTCACTCGTGTGTTCTCATTTTATCACAAACATAGAGAAAAACCGGTTGGAATGTATGTTTTATATTCCTCACATTAAGCTGTGTCAACCTGGTGCTAATTGCTATCTATGTAGATTAGTGTTAAGGCAAGCATAACACTCGTTATACTTGTATTTAACAAATATTAAACAACGTAATTCGGCTTTATTCAAGTTTCGTTAATCTTTTTGAATTTTCTTGATGATAAGCTTTACGCGCCGTTGACCGCGGTTATTGTCCTATTTTATGACGTAATATTTTGGTGTTCATGCTAGTATTTATAAATAAACGTTCATCGTTTTTAAACAAAATATCACGCACCCACAAGGGCGTTGAGGTGCCTACACGTAATCGGGATTTACTAAATCGATAAAAATGTAAAAAAGGGCTTACCAAAAGTCGAATCTAATCCAATTTGGAGTGTTTCACTTTTATAATTCTTTTTCGCAATTAAACAACTTCTCACTAAAATAAGCAACGAAAATCGAAAAGCAACGTACGTTAATAATAAACAATTTGCATTAGAAAGCAGGTGTATGATTCCAAGCAGAAAGAATAAATAAATAATTTACTGTTGCTTCAAGGGGGAACGAATTCCAGGTTGAGTGGCACACTACTGCGAACTTCTCGGACGCAATTTTTTTTATCGCGGGATGCGGAGGCGGTAAGCCATTGTTAAAAAGAAATCAAACGATAACAGCATCAGTACCAATTTATAATATAGCAAAATCACCACCGCAAATCGTTATTCCAGTTTCCATAATTGCGTTTAAATTACTCACGCACTGATTCATCCGCAAATGGTTATTAATAAATTTGCAAACGCAAAGCACTTCCTTGTAGTGAGATGCACTGCAGTGTTTATTTTTGATAAGAATAATAAATACGTACAAATATTTCGCAGGAATTCAAATTTAGAAGTCGAGGCGCGAAAATTGTGTGTGCGCCGGGATTTATTGATTTTCCAAGGCAGGATTTCCTGACCAGCCTCAATTACCATCCCAGCTGGACGGCAACATCCCAACAGATTATTAAACAATTAGGATATAGCTTACCTCTTTAAAGAACGGTAGTAAATAATTGTTGGGCGAATAATTTAAAAATAACACATATTTTTTAAAATTATCAGAAGTAGCGGTAGCGTTGAATAGATGTTCACTTGATGATTTTGAGTTTTTCAGCGTGTATGTTGAAGCAATTCATTTGAAATATGTAAACGAAATAAGTAAGCATTAGAAGGGCCACATTTTTAAGACTTTTTAAGAGTGAACATCGCCACAACCCCCACCACTACAAACAACCGCGGGCAAGCTTGCCAATATCAGATGTCACGGCCAACGTAAGCAGGAAACCCTCTAACCTCATTCCGATACGCACTATTCCCACTTACCTATTTAGTACGCTTTTAAGGCACACGCGAACACTTTCCGCGCCCGGAAACAAATGCGTCTTCTCGCGCCGACAGTTGTTTCACATCCGCTTTCACCAGAATCACTATTCTCACATTGTTTACCCACGCAGATGATCTAAAACGGTGGCGGGGATTTTAAATTTCGCGCACATATCTGCGTCGGAAATTAATTTACAAAAACTGAATAATTAAAACGTACGCTCCAACAGTCGTACCAACCAGGACATGCAAGTCAGTCGCGTGCTGAATTCTAAATAAGTCTTCATTCAATTCTGCTCAATTGACGTAATCGTTCCTTTGAGATTAATGAATTAATGATTTTGATTGTCTGGAATAGGAAATCGTCGCTAAATATAGCCTGAAATATACCGGAATACAACTGGCACGGAATTAGAATAATTAAAATTAATCTTTGATCAAATGCAATTCAAATTAAAATGTTTTAAAAATTGGTTTATTAGTCTATGACAGTTGTTTCAATACATAATTGCACAATAAACTACAGCCGATAAATATTTGTTTCTATAGGCTAGAAATAATTATTTGTACCAATGTCAGGGTCGGCACGTGGAACACTTTCCAGTTGAACACGCGTAGGTTTTGCTATAAGCAGTTCGGTCCGTCCACTGTTGACCGATATTAGATTAAACTAGATTATTTACAGTGATAGCCGTAAATAATCTAATCTAATCTACAATTTTTTTTAATATTGTACAAAATATTACATAACAAAGTTATACATAAATATTAAAAACAATACTTTTCAATGATACATATTACTAATAAATAACGTTGTATCAGAATATACTCAGGTACTAACTTCAAACAAATAACCACGAACAAATAGTTTATCGAATTTGTGAAATTAGCCAATGAGGTGGCAAAAATGGATAAATTATTATAATAAGAATTTAATAAATCTCAAAATCTGCGTTCCGTAGTTATCCATTAAACTTAAACCAGAATATTTGTTGGAGTCTGGTTATAGTTGGAACAATAAGATTAGCAGCGGCGGCTCGTGGATGTTCGGCGGTGAGGCAACGGAAGAAAATTTGGCTGAAAAAGCAACGGAATATTTACTTCCTCTATTAGAGTAAGTAGTGCAGCGACATCTTTGTCTTTGCCTCACCTACGGAAATCCACGAGCCGCCGCTGAAGATTAGTCATATTTAGTAAAACTGCACAGTCAGTCAAACTGTTAACTAATTTAAAAAGGAACATAAATCTAAATAAACTCTTCTTTCCTGCAGTGATCTCAACTTTGAATATGAAACGCTATAATATTTGCTGCAGTGACTCATGGTAACGCCGACGTAACAGTAACGGTTGACGGCGTGACGGCACCTATTTGTATCACCCCGCGAGCCGTCACTGATCTGCCGTAGTACTTGCCGAGTGATACCTAGCTTGTAAGAAATACAATTTTTGTAGACATATTAAATTCTGAGCGATTTCTTGAATTCCTCTGTATAAGGGTCTGTCACATTTACATAGGGTCCATTCGTCCGGATAAAGAGGGACATGTCCTCCTTTTTCAATAAAATTTAAACGTCCGGCCGGCTTTCTCTACTTTCCAAAATATCAATAAAAATAAAAATTGCTTCATGTTCACCTTAGAACATGATGAAAAATACGCTAATCCTATATAAGGAATGATCGCATTCATTTTAAAACATTAAAATCGCCAGATAAATGCTTCATGTTCACCTTAGAACATGAACATTTATGACAAATACGCTTATTCTATATAAGGAATGATCGCATTTATTTCTGAACATTGAAATCGCCAGATAAAGCCTTCATGTTCATCTTGGAACATTATGATAAATACGCTAATCCTATATAAGTAATGATGGCATTCATTTTAAAACATTAAAATCTCTAGATAAAACCTTCATGTTCACCTTAAAACATAATGAGAAATCACATATAAGGAATGATCGCATTCATTTTAAAACAATAAAATCACCAGATATAAGCTTCATATTCACTTTAGAACAGGACGAGGAATAAGCGAATCCTTTATGGAATGATCGCATTAATTTTAAAACATTCAAATCGCAGGATAAAAGCTTCACGTTAACCATGGAACATACAAATTGACAGATATAAGCTTTATTTTTACTGTGGAATATGTGCATTGCCCATGTTCATCCTAGAACATGAACGTTGACACTGATGATGAATATTCTAATCCTTTAGGAATAATCGTAAGCACTTTGGAACATTAAAATCCCCAGATAAAAGCTTCACGTTCACCTTGGAATATACAAATTGACAGATACAAGCTTATTTTTAACAAAATGTTCACACAAAAATTTCTACTAGGAGTAACAGGATCGCAGAGTAATTTGGGCGCGAAAATAATTTCACATTTTTAATTTATTTTTCTCCGTTACGAAGTACGAGAAAGTATTGTGATCGTGAAAATTTTTTCTTTTTTACGGAAATATCCATTTTGGGGTCCCTAGATGCCATTTCAACAATTTTTGGAAAAAAAAATTGTGTGGCTGTGTTTGTGTGTCTGTGCGCGCTGTATCTCAAAAAGTAATCAAGCAATTGATATGAAACTTTGAACATAAAACTTATTTGATAATTTGAAGAACTGAAAAGCTTTTGGTAAAATTTCGTACACCGGAAGTGGATGTACCTTAACCGTTTTTTTTTCCAATATTGTTTTAAATATGAAAAATATCACAAAAACAGTCAATAAATATTGAAGACAACAAAGAAATGAACATCTTTTGTTTGAAAATATTTTGGGTAAAATTATTGGTTTTCCAGAAAAAAATTTATTATTTCTTTTTAATTTTTAGGTTATAATTAGGTTACGATAATAATTACATCTTTAAATGAATAATAATTGTAGAGAATGCCAAAATGAATAACTCATAAAGAATAAGTTTTTTTTCGAAATCTCTTTAGTTTTTGAGTAATCCGACCATTAGTATTTGAAGTAAAATTTGTCATTTCCGTCTTTCATAATTTTGACGTTTAAAACGTCAGTTTCATCCGAGTCTACAAAACGCTCGATGAACATTTAAAATATGATCTAAATTGATAATAAACCATAAAATGTGAATATAAACCATGATAGCATCAAATCGGAGAAAGTAATCACCATTTTTTTTTATTTGTTTTCATCGATCATGTGGTGATAAGCAAGAATTTCGAACTATAACACAAATCAAGTTTTGGTCTTACAAACACGTCAGGATAAGCTCAGTTTTTCAAACTGCTATAAAATCAGTTAGAAAAAATAATAATAAAATGATCACCAGTTCTTTAGATTAGCTATCTAAATTACAAAATTGCAATTCTATCGGATGAACGGTTTCAGAGAAAAAGGAACATGAAAATGAATGATTTTCAATGAAAAACGGCCGCTGTATATTAAAAATATTTTAAAAAAATATTAACAAACAAAACGACGGTGTATAAATAAGATACATTTCTAAACGTTAACAGATAAAAATATCATTATAAAGATAAATTACAATAAAAAGAAAATGTAAAAAATTATATTTATTTAAATCTTAACATAAAACATACCGATTTGTATATTCAACCAGATTATTATATCTAAACGATATGAAACATGCAACAGTCATAAATAATACCTAAACAGTTAATCACCTTGATTGCTAATGAGTTATCTTAATCTAAAACTACATTTAATTCTTTAAATTCCATGTTAGGGCGGCTCCACAACAATTCGGGAAAGGTAACGAAAATATAACCGGTTAGTTATTAGTTGTTTATATCACCATGCGAATCATGTTATTTAACTTTTGGTTCCCGTTCTCGTTACCGTTGTGAAACGGCTTTACACGCCACTGTATTACATTTACGTGTCCTTCGACCTATCGCAGTTTCCTGGCAAAGCCAAATTTTTCCGCAGCTTATCAAAAATTACAAATAATCAGTATGCATTTTTCAAAGCTGATAAGGACATAGACTTGATGAATGCAATCAATCAACTAAAGCAAGGATTCCAATGAAAAGTCAAAATGACCCACACCGTTTTCGCGATTACAAAATCGGCGTAAGTCTGACAACATTGGCCACGACAAAAACAAACCGCCGGACATAACCTGCAAATTGTCACCAGAGTTTTGAAGAAGTTTCTCGCACGTACGATGATGTGATGGTGTCAGCGGTCGGATATGTTTGAAAGCAGCGTTAGAACGTGCTAAGACCATGGACGGAAACAAGAACCACGACGATAAGTCCTCGTTCTGGAAAAAGAACAGCAAAACTGTGCCAGGGAGGTGAGTAAGAATAGATCCTCCTGACAGATCTGGTATTTACTTATTTATTCATCTCCAGGCCGAGCCCGAAGAAGGATGTGAAGATGGTCACTAAGGTGAAGCCGACGAGCACCTCTTTCCAGGAATTCCAAGCGTCAGTCAGCGATGCCTGGGATATTGATGACGATGAATTCTGCATCACCACGAAAGTTGAAAGTAGGTGAGATTTGTACTAACGTACGATCGTAGTGTCAATGTTTAATTTGTAGAAACTCGTATTTCGAAGAAGGTGGCTGAATCGGCAGCTCTTAATGTGATAAACAGCCACAGGAATTCTGAAAGTAATATGGAAGCATGCAGTCCTAGCAGGCCGCACGTGTTGGAGCACGATTGGGAGATTGTGAGGAAGACGGTGCCAGGTCGGCCGCAGCCATTTAGGTGCACAAATCAGCAGGACGAAGACTGTGAATCGAAACTAGAGCGGTTCGAAGCTCTGCTAGCAGGATCTCCGAGTTTGAATGAATTGTGTCAGTTGAGTTGGTCGGGGATTCCTGTGAAGGTTCGACCTATTGCTTGGCGGCTGCTGCTAGGGTTTCTACCCATAAATTTGGAGCGGCGCGGGGGTGTGTTGGAGAGGAAAAGGCAAGAGTATTGGAATTCAGTAAGGCAGTATTATGAGAACGAACGGGATTTGTATCAAGAGACCTACCACCAAATACACATTGACGTTCCACGAATGAATCCGTCTATCCCTCTCTTCCAGTTGGCGACTGTCCAACAAATGTTCGAAAGGATCCTGTTTATTTGGGCAATTCGACATCCTGCCTCCGGTTACGTCCAAGGTATTAACGATTTAGTGACGCCGTTTTATGTAGTATTTTTACAAGAAATTATACCTGATGATACTCCTTTCGAAACGTACGATGTAAATACTTTAACGCGAGAACAAAGAGATATTATAGAAGCCGACAGCTTTTGGTGTTTATCGAAATTCTTAGATGGAATACAGGATAACTATGTTTTCGCACAGCTGGGTATCCAGAGGAAGGTTAACCAGCTGAAGGAACTGATCCAGCGTGTGGACACAACCCTGCACAAACATCTCGTGTCCCACAACGTGGACTATTTGCAATTTTCGTTCCGTTGGTTGAATAATTTGTTAACACGTGAACTACCTCTGCGTTGCACCATTCGTTTGTGGGATACGTATCTTTCGGAATGCGATTCCTTCGCACTTTTCCAGTTGTATGTTTGTGCTGCTTTCCTATTGCATTGGAAGAAGCAGCTGATGGACGAGAAGGACTTCCAAGGGCTCATGATATTGCTACAGAACCTACCGACGCGTGAGTGGAGCGGCTCGCACATCCGCCTGCTGATCGCCGAGGCTTATAAGTTAAAAGTGCAATTCGCCGATGCCCCCAACCACTTGCAAAACAACCAAGTCAGTAGCTGATTACATTTGAACATTTCATTTCTAATGTTAACTGTAAAAATTAATATTATCACTTAATCTATTGACTTTAGATTATCAAATAATTTTTACGTGATAAATATTTTTGTATTAAATTTCGAATAAAATTTGCAATTTGTACATTTAACCAAACTATGTTCATCCGTTATATTTATAGATAACTTGTACAAATAAAAGAAAAATTATCATAAATCCATCATTTATTTCATATAAACACGAGAGGTAGTAGTGTAGTCACGTACACAATTGCATTTTACAAAATACACACATCATGTATACACCAGGTAAAATTAAAGAACGAACATCAAAACAATATGTACAAATCGTTCCCATTTAAAAGCCTAACTTAAAACAATATATACAAATTCTGATATCTGATCAAATATAAATTTTAATTGAAATCTAAAACCACTATAAGTACGGTTAATTAAGCTTAATCTACCCCCATCTGACTCACAGTTGGAGGATTAGTGATTCTTAAAATTAATATATCTGTTAACATATACAGGACAAGTCACATTAATTTAAAACGTATATATTTGGTTAATAACCAATAACAAATTTGCTCGTTGCTACAATTAATTAGAAGTAAATTTTCGGCTTATAAAATGCTTTAGGTTAATTGTGCATACTTAAATTCAAATTACTGTGACAAAATTTTTAAAGTTATGGCGGCCTGATTTATATATAAAAAAAATGTAAACGCTTCCATTAATAATTGTTACTGGTATGAATAATTACTTAAATTTCACATAAAATAATCTATATTGATAGGGGCGGTTATAGAATAGCAGCTTGAACCGAGTATTTTTGATAATCTTTATAATTTTAACATGTTGACTGCCAATTACAAGTATACCCACAGTTGTTTAATTCAGTTTGTAATACTGTGGCAGTGAACATGTTAAAGTATTTTATAGCGAGTTAAATGTAAGCTGTTATTGTACAACTGCTCCTAACAATTCATTGAAAATATAGTTTTGTAAATTCAATATATACAAACAAATAAAAACATTCGTTCTGACTAGAAACTTCAAGGCACCAACTAATGATAACATTGAGAAATACATCTTCAGATGACTCAAATATATAGTACTAATAATGTGGATAAGTTAACAATACCACTTTTGAGTGTCAAAATTTCAGACTTGATATTATTTGGTAGTACAGTTAACAAATCCATATGATTAATATGAACTACCTGTAGAGTTCATTTGAATAGAGAAGAATTGGTTTGATGCTGCTAGCCGAGTCCATTATGCCAAATAGGGCGTAGATGTGTATCATTAACGTAGTTGCTTCTGAGTATTTTACCACATTTTGTTGTTTGTTTTGTTTCATTAAAATTTTGATTAAGAATGTTATTATGTAACACATGTGTACTGACTACATTTATTTACTATTTACATGCCTTAATTAGTTCGAATTATTATTTTCTGCCCTCCCAAGTTGTATAATACATGAATTTTATTCCAACATACATATGTTAGAAAGGGCCATCGACGTAGTCCAAAGATGGCGAAGCTTTTAAGCTCGGTGTGTCAAAATTTTGAAAAATCGAAACATAATTTTTGTGGCACATCAAAAAAGTAAAGACTAAAAAAAATACTGAAGCGTGTGTCATAGGTTCGCCATCACTGACCTAGTCCTTCAGCCTCAAATTTACTTGAAATGTGTACACCTCGCGCAGCTTGGGGTTCTCCTCTATTCAAACTTACTCCACATACGTGTCAAAAGTATTACTCATAAATATTAATATACATTTTATAGCTTGCATATGGTCATCCGGTGAAAGCACATGTTCTTCTTAAAATCAGGAAATTTAGTCAAAAATTATATTTTGATATAATAGACTTGGAACCTGTATTCTAAAAGATACAATGAAATATTAGTGTGTGAAAAAGCAGCACCCCACAGATTTAGAGTCAAGTATTAGTGTATGAAATCCCCTTTCCCAATGATGAAAAAAATTAGCATCCTTAAAAATTTCAAATACCGAAAAGCATAATTATTTTTTTTAGTAAGAATCCGATATTAAAAATGTACTATAGAAACATAAGCACTTGGTTCATTTCATAAAATTTAGACTAGTTTTGTTTTATTTAATCATCAAAGTGATTAAATAAAGTAAATCTAGTCAATCTAAATGTTATTATTACACAAATTTATCAAGAAAAGTGAGTCATTAATAATGCGCAGCTGTGTGATAAGATAATAAAAATTATTTAAAATCAAGTAGCTATGAAAAAAATTAAAATCTCTACATGTTAATATCCTCGTTGATGTTTTTCCTACGCATCTCCTCAATGTAATCGCACAGCAATTGGTCTCGAGGTGTGAATGATTTCCCCATACATACAATTTTTACAGCTCTTGTTTGGTCAGTGGTGACAGCTGGAAAACAACCATTTATTACATATGCAACAACACACACCCAGAAACATTACTTTCTGAAGTAAATCCATTGTACTTAGCCACGGCATGAACCAGCATCCGCTCATAGCAACTACTCGGATAGTAAAAGAAATCCGGGTGCGCGCACAATGGATAAAAGTTATAAACCAACTTCACTTCGATCGATTTTAAAAGGTCATACTGGAAATTCTTCCTGCTGCTTATAGCCGCCCGAATCTTTCTAGGAATGTTCAAGTACGGATTTGAAAACAGGCATTCGATCTTCTCCTCACTGATGAAGAAATCATCCACTATCTCGTGGTTATTCAAAAACTCAATTGCATCTTCCGTGTTCTCCATCAGTATTTGAAACTTGGATTTACTACTTTCCATAAGCGAATCATCCTCTATTTCCTCAATGAGTGTCTCTAGGAATTTACCTACAACAACCGCTGTTAAGTGGTTGGAATTGAAGCAAAATTAAACAGACTATTTAAAACCCGCCTGACTTTCCTCTTTCCCGAGTGTCTGGTTAAGTTGTGGTTGAAATTCAAATTGAGCCCTCGTAGCGTCCGCAAGGGCTGTCGTCTGGGGGATCGGGATTCCTGTAGTTCCTCATCCTCGGAATCTTGCGTATTGTATCCGGAGCTAAAAATTGTTTGACATTTGGGTAGTAAACATAAGCGGGATATTTTTGCTCGGGGTTACATAACGTTTCAGGGGTTACATACTTGGTCGTGGACTCGGGGTTCGAGGCGATGTTCGTGCCCGACTCGCAGACAACTTTCCTTTCCCTAACAACCCCCATTTTCCGAGGGAATTAATTCGAAACCTGTTTGGCACGTACTTCGGTTATTATTTGTGTAATAAACAAAGAACGATGCCCGTGACGCTATGTAGGTTCAAGTTTTATTATCGACAGCTGTTGCCATCTGGTGATAATGTGTAGAACCACTGGTTTTTAACCATTTACGGTTCCTTATTTTATTATTGTATTTCGTTGTAGAGCTTAGTTGATTTATCTGATATCGAAACTTTTTTACTTTAGGGAACAGTTCCTTATTTTCTGATATAGGGTTATTTCATATTAATTCAACACAGAAAACGACCATTTTCATCCTCACCATCACAGATTTTCTTGAAATTTGGTACAGTCATACTATTCATAAAGACTTGGAAAAATGTGAAATTTTCCTGAGATATGTCAACTCGTTTTTGAATTACATGGCTTTAAAGTTCTCATAAACGGGCCAAAAACAGAAAACATTTTTTTTATTTGCTGTAGAAACTTACTTAATTGAGCTATAGCAATGGGATAGGTTTTATTTGACAGCATTTTTCGTACACAACAATATATAGGTTAAAATAAGAAAAAAGTCTCAAAACCTAATTTAAAATTTTCATTAATTTTTTTTCAAAAAGTAAATATTTTAAAATTTTCAAATTAATTCTATGAATAGTTAGTATTGTTGTAAATCACGGTATAAATTTGGTATGATGATGACTTGATTGTTAAAAAAAATTAAGGCTGAAGCTCCATTTCCATTAATTCAACTCTATA